>CM037591.1:132528536-133033536 GCA_021018995.1 Chloranthus sessilifolius | reverse complement strand
CACATGACTTTAGGTGGCGAAACAGAGAGCTCAAATCCTTCACGCCTCATGTTCTCAATTAATATACCTTTGTTTCACAAAAAAAATGATAAATAATAGATAACTGAAATATCGATAGTTGTAATTTGAAAAGTAAATTATGGATTGCAAATACCCATAAATTATCATCTAAGATACAAGAAAATAAAGGATTGATAGACACATAACAAAATCAGAAAAGAACATAATTTTGATTATCCCAAAAATGTAGTTATACAAAATTACAAACCAAGGTATCAGTATCGGGTAACGGTCCATCTTGGACGATACGTATCGGCTGATACGGATACAGTATCGCTGATACCGTATCGGTCAATAATTGTTTTTTTTGGAAGAAAAACTTAACAAAATATATATATATATATATATATATATATATATATATATATATATATATATATATATTGTATCGGTCAGTATCGGCCGATACTGACCTGTAGTAGTCCAATAACGATACTGAAATCAATATCACCCCGATACTTGTATCATATCGGCTCTTAACGAAACCGATACATATCGCCAATATGTATCGGTATTGACCGAGTTTTGATACCATGATGCGAATAAACTTGGAATTGATGTGAGTGATGGAGACAAATGAAAATCATAGAGAACTAACCCAATTGAAGCTCGCCCCTCCCTTGAACTTCATAGGACTCTGATAACAATCCTGGAAGCACATTTATGGCAAGATTTGTTTCTGCTTCTGCCATTAGACGATCACCTATTTTTCCTCCAGTTAACTGTACATTTATTAAAATCAGAAACGATGGATGCAGTCAAGTCCTCAAGAAACAACATAGCAGAGCTGACTAATAACAACAGCACAGAAAGAACTTTTTATTAAATTATCGGGTTATTCTTCAGAAGAAAAATCCTATACGGTATTATGAAACAGAAGCCAAACATGTTTGAGAGAGTGCTTCAGAAAGGAGGTTAATTGCAAGTCCAGAAGACATTGCAAATTAATCATAAGAGAAAACACCGAAATAAACCTATGTCCATCTTCCCGAGAGTCAAAAAAACCTATGCAGAAAATATCACTAAAATTAAACCATTTTTTAAGCTCTAAAATGTGCATTAACCTCAAGGTTGATGCCTCAGAAGAGGTAAATGCTTACTTAACAAGCCTACAAGTTCCAAAACAAAACTTAATTTTCTTTGTTGTAAGGCCAGACAAGCAACCAAGTAGATGATAATTTGAATTATGGAGAAAGGCTTTAAAGTTAAGGGCTTGAATTTTAGCAGAATGACGCAAAATATATGAAATGCAAGTTTAGTGAACATGAGGACAAGGATGATTTGTTCAAAACAGAAAACCATTTATTTACTAATTAAAATGTTATATTTTTAGAGGGACGGGGGGAGAGAGAGAGAGAGAGAGAGAGGGAGAGAGAGAGAGATGCATGGGACCTCACAAGAACACAAGAAGGACCCAAAGGAACTTTGTGGGCCTTGAAACAAATGCTGAAGAAAAAGTCATGGCAATGTCAGATGAATCATTAGTATAAGTTATAATTAGTTTAAGTCATCACAAGCCACTTGTAGAAAAGAGAGGTTCACCCTCAAGTTTCTAGTTCAATTAAGAAATCTCGCAAGTCGACAAAAAATTACAAGTGAGAGGGGTTCAGATGATCATGTAAGTGAAAACGTGGATTCCACCTCTCCAATTATTTCTCTCCTGAAACTCTCCATGGCAAGAAAAATAAAAGGGACTTACTGTGGGTCTTTTAGTATGTCTAGTTGCCTTTTATCCTATGCATGAAGAAAAGTAGTTAAGTTAAATAGGAATCTTACTTTTAATGTGTGGTTCACTTGGATTAGGATATCTGTAGGTGAATGGGTTATGCCTTTTCTCAGTTATATGTAAACAAGATTCATTATTGTTAGGTTTTGATTTTTTTTTTAATGGAAAACTCTCTTTTTGAGCTGTGGGTTAGTAAGACCATAATGTTTGTGAAAGTTAAAGTCTCTCTCTCTCTCTCTCTCTCTCTCTCTCTCTCTCTCTCTCTCTCTCTCTCTCTTCTCTGTGTGGATTGAAGGTTGAAAATACATTAATTTTTACGTTTATTTTTCTTCTTCATTCGGATTAATTTTTGTCTTTATCACATCAAAATAGAATTAGAGCAGTTGAACTTTCCAATCAATTCTAAAGTCCCCCGATTTATGTGAATTTGAATTGTCACATCGTAGAACTTGTGGTAGAAAAGATAACATGATAATTAAAAAGACATCATTCAACACATCCAAGCATAATTAATCAACTAATGCAGCTTTGATTGTGTTGAAAACAGCCGTTGACAAAATCTTACAGTCCTTGCATGAGTTTTCAAACGTACGTTAAGACCTATGATTAAATTGTATTCCAAATGGTGGAGATACCTTCACACAAGTCCTAGTGGAAAAACAGCAGTTGGACCACAATTTGGATGGTGGTGATACTCTGAAATAAATTCCCGTACAAGAGGACAGTTATGCTGAGATTTGACGAGTGGAAATTCATTAGATCAACTCCTTGTGGCAGATCAACAGAAGGATCGTCACTTGAAAGGTGGGGATGTCTAAGATCAACATCTCATGAATGACAAATAGAAGGATCAAGATTTTCATGGTGTCAAACTCTCATATTAACTCCCAACGAATAATCAATGGCTCAATGAAGGTCGAGAATCTATCGATGTCCCAAATCAAACCCTAACCATCAATCAAGGGCCCAATGAAGATGTAGATGGTGTCAAAACCCTACATTTACTCTTTGAGGTCAGGCAATGGTTCGATCTATGTCTAAATGGGTTCACAGTCAAATCCACCAATCCTTGAAAATTAATGGTTAGGCCATGAATCAATTGATAATGACTTCAAAGTAATGAAGATATATGGCCCATTCTTGGGGTGACCAATGGCAATATCAAGGTTATTACTAGAACTAGCATATCAATAACAAGGAAAAGAGAGGTTCAGTGTACCATGGAGTTCCATGATGTATGGATCCAAGCATGTGGTCAGCCTACACCATCAACTTTCAAGGAAGTCGAAGACCAAATTGAAAGAGAAGCAGAAGAGACATAACACATCAAACTCGAGGTTGAGTTCCTTCCAATCTGGAGAGATTGATGTCAAGAATGATAAAGGGCATGTAATGGAAAAAAAAGGTGAAAGATTATATGAGAAGAAAGAAGAAGACAACTAAGAGAAAAAAGAAGAGGAAGAAAAGAAAGAAGAGAGACGACCCAAAGGAACTTTGTGGGCCTTGAAATAAGGGGCCAAAAACAAGGAATAAAGGTGTCACGTGAATCCACGTAGTGGACCATGTGCCCACTTAAATTATCATTAGCTTAAGTTGTCACACGATCAGTTAAAAGTGATTGCGTGCCACCTACAGAAAAGAGATTCATTCTCGTTTTTAACCAATTTCAGAAATCTCAAGATGACAAAAAAAATGAGAAGTGAGAGAATAACTCTCACGTGATCACTTAAGTGATCATATAAATTCCTTCTCTCCTATTCCTTTTCTCTTAAAATTCTTGAAGAAAATAAAATAAAAAGGAATTATCGTGGATCTTTTAACATGTTTAGTTGACTGTTTTCCTCTGTAGTTAAGGAAAGTAGTTAAATTAATTAAAAAGTGCAACTTTTAATAGGTGATTCATTCGGACTAGGAAATCAAGAGGTAAGAGGGTTATGCCTTTTCTTATATATGGCTGAACGAGATTCATTATTGTTAATTTTGCTGAGTTGTGTGTTAGTGAAATTCTAATACACACACACACACACACATATTAAAATAAAGTAAAGAACGCTGTCGTGACGGCACCACAATTTTTTTTGGAGAATATTCCTTTTAACATATGTAAAAGAAAAGAAGGAAAAAAACAAAGGACACAGTTGAATATGAATAGTTCTCAGAAGATCCTTTGTAAGGTGATGCGAAATTTAGATCCGCATGTTTGGATCATGGCGGGTCAAACAAAGAAAGTCAACAAGGAAAAAGTGGACCTGCAGATGGGTTTTCAAACGATCCGTGAAGCAAAATTTGTCAACATATGACAGACATCTATGGCTTCAGAATGGACATCTGTGGTTATAGAACGAACATCCGCAAGTTGGTAGTTATTGGCGGTTTCAGTTAGTTATTGACGATTTCAGTTAGTTATTGGCAGTTTTAGTTAGTTAGTTTCTTATTTTCAATTTAGTCAGTTATTATTGTCTTAGCCCATCTAATGGCATGTAAGAACAAATTTTAGAATGAAATGATGAATATAAAAAAAAATTAAGTTGCTTTTGTGCATCTTGTGAAAGAGTGATTCTTTCATTTAGAAAACTTGAGATGAGTTTTCGCCTTTGAGGAGTGATTCTTCAAAGTTATCGTTGGTGCGAGGCCGACAAGCCTCTTTAGAGCGATTATGAAGATCTTCTATCTTATTCTTCTTTTATTTTTATTTTGAATTAATTGATGAGCGAGACCCTAACCCCTATCGTGCGAGGTTTACACTATTTTAGGGTTAGCGTGCGATTTTCCTGCATCAAAAGGTCTCTTGAGCGTCCCATGGATTAACAAGTTTGACTTTTGCTCAAGAGTTGGTATTAAATGCATGTCAGATGCACCAAGAGTGTATGATCAATCTTTCTTCACCAATCTAGACAAAAGCACATCTAATGTTTTAGCAATAAATTACACGAAGGTAAAAAAAACATTGAATGATCTGTTAGCTTATACATTGTGTATCTGTTAGAGAAGGGAGCATCGACCCTGGTGCATTAGTTGGATACCCAATCCAACTCTTTTCAACCCCCAAACAAAAACATGTCTCTTTCCTAAACCACAATAATGAGTTAGTATTAGGTATTCAACCAATGCACAAAGTGTGGCACACGGATCAGTGTACTTCTATCCAACTCGGGAGATGCACACCAATTTTTGAGGGTCAAATCGGTGTCAAATGAAAATAATATATTCACTAAGGTAGCCATTACTTGCACACACAAACTTGGCCCTTGCACACAATTTAAGTTATGTAAAGACTTGGGATTTTGGAGACATGTGACATGTGAAAACATCTTCTTAGCAAAGTCATCTGATTTGAAGCCCATGATCTAAAGATCTATGATGCAAAAGACTGACATGAAGGACGATCTTTATCATATGATTCAATGCAGTCAACCGTTGAATTACTCAGTGCCCTTTGACTGCATTGAATTATATGATAAAGATCATGTTTCTTGTCAATCTGTGGCATCATAGATTTTAGATTATGGTCTTCAAAACAGATGGCTTATTTGGTGTTTCCAGATGGCACAGGTCCGTCCCCAAAATGTTGTCTTTCTTACCAATTGTGTGCAAGGATTAGCTTTGTGTGTGCAAGTAATGCTCCCTTTCACTAATTTTTGCACTCATAAAATATGTGAATTTTTCATCTTAGCTAAGGGAGCATTGACCTTGATGTATAAGCTAATCCAAATATTTTGACTTCATTTCAAATAGTAGGGATGCAATATATATATATATATATATATATATATATATATATATATATATATATATATGTGTGTGTGTGTGTGTGTGTGTGTGTGTGTGTGTTTAGGGCCATTAGTCTATTGGCAAGATCTAAAAGATCGGGGCTAAGGTATTCGTGGCATTGGGGGAAGACAAATTGTGGATGGCATAGTAGTGGCAATTTCCACCCACAAATTATGTGCAGTTGAAAATGTGTTGGAGTTAGAGTGACAAAGATTTTAGCCCTTACCGATTTGAAAAACAATTTGAAAAACAAATAATTAAATTGCCCTTCAACAGAAATGAGTGGTGAAATAAGACCTACAAAACTGACCCCAAATGGTGTGGCAATAGGTAATGATGATGATGATGACGATGATGCTTCTTTGTAATAGCAACCTGTCTGACACCCTCTATCGAAAATATAATAAGTATATATAGATGCAAACAAAGACTTCATACAAAGTAATAAAATTTGCTACTTTTTTTTTCTTCAGTTTCAGAATCTCTTCATTGTCATATTCAATGTCCTCAAAATTGATGGTGTCTTGCCATTTATTTTCCTAACTGTATCCCAGCTGCCTCGTCTATTTTTGAAAAATTGTGAGATTAGAGCAAATGTTTATGAACTGGAAAGAAAGAAGGGAGACAAACAAACTGATTTTTCATGATTTTTTACACTTTGAACTAAATTTAACAAAGGATGCTGAATTTTGGAGGTTCTAATATACATATACAGCTTTCAATTGTTCTCTAAACAAGAACTTATTTAGGAAAGGAAGAAGACATTAGCTGGAGGTATATTCTAACATCTATCAGGCTCCTAAGGGAATCATCAGAGATATGCAAAATAGGTAAATTTGGATAGAGGATTTTTACGTGGGACGGTAACCCTAAAATGTGTGAATATGATTTTGATGCAATTTTACCGACATTAAATAAAATTAAATCAAAATTATCTCAAAATTAACTCGATTCCTTAGGGTTCAAAGAATTCAGATAAGCAAATCACGTGAGGTCTGGCTAGGGTTCAGTCTGATGCGCAAGTATCATTAGATTTAAGGCCTAGCTTTTCCAGGCTTGGGCGTTTGTCTTCGATCTGATGTAGATTCACGGGCTCGAACTAAGGCTGTGGAAATAGTTTTATGGTTTTGTAATAGGCTTATGATTTGGTTTAAGTTTATGGTTTAGAAGAGGGTTTTGGCTCTATTTGATTTAGTGTTTCAAAAGCAGTTTAGGGTTGTGGCATCGAAAACTAATAGATTTGGATTTAGAAATCTTAAATCAATAAGGTGAAGGATTAAGAGAAACAAAGATGAATAGATAGTAGAGATAATTAAAGATCAAAAGAAAATGGATACCAAAAGATAACAGTTTGGGAATCGCTCCCTTGGCCTCACACCAAACCTATCTTGGAAAGAAGAATAGCCAAGCATAAAAGCATTCAAAATATTCAATAATTAATAACTAATTAAATTGTCTTTTTAAAAGGAAAATTTCTCTTGATGTCAAGGACAAAGATCTGAATAATCATATAATCAGTACACAGAAACAAAGAACAAAGTGAAATTTAAAAAAAAAAAACTATAACAGACTACAAGGTAAAATCTCGAAGACTAATCAAGCATGCAGTCGATGAAGAAAACATATCTGCCTCTTACATGAGTTCCATCACGGCCAGCCAATGGAGAATCATTGACACCAAAAGTCATAGAAATGGTAGGAGGATCCAAGTCAACAATGGGAAGCGCGGTCATAACCTGAAATATCGGATCATAACTAATTCAGAATAGCCACATATATAATAATACTATTTGCTGAAATAAGATAAAATAGAACACTAAACACAGAAAATTGTGAAATTGTACTAATTGCACCTTGTAAATAAGATTTAAAACGCCGGCATGGCTTCCACCAAGGATTAAATAGCCAGTATTGATAGCTGAATCAGACATGACCATAACCGAGTCGACTCGGACAAGGTCTAAAAAAATTTAAGTAGCATATCATATCTCATTCAGCTCTGATACTGAGAGGACCATAGTCACAAAAGTCTCGACTTTTTCAAATTGCAGTCATCCCGACTTTATCGCTGATTAATCGGCCAAATCATGACTCGGCCGATTAATTTGCGATGTTTGTGATGTCCGATTTGTTTTCGTTTTTTCACTTATTCTTAAAGGGAAAAATACCTTAGGTTTTGTACTATTTTGTTCATAAAAAATCTTTAGGTTCTGCCTACTTTGCACTATTTTTTCCATTAAGATCATTATTTTTAACTTGAAATATATTATGATATATTTTTTCATATTTTTTGAATTTTTTAATTTCTCTGATTTTTACCGACTTTGACAAATTTTTCCGATTTAGAGACCCACTGCCGATTTATTGCCGACTCCCGACTTTGTGTCTATGGAAAGGACGCATGAAAATATCATCCGACAAAAGTTTTTAAGTCCGAAAAATGGGTGTATGAATTTCTCACTTAATAAAACCAATACAAGATTTTTATTTTACCAAATTATAGCCATAATTTCATTAAACACAAACGAAATTACAGTTGATCAAAAGAGGGAAATGTGAAAGTTTTGCCAAAGGAAAAAAAAAACAGCAGACAGAAAAAGACAAAATACAAAAATTTCTCATCGCCAGCACAGAGGAAGCAAGAAAAAGGACGACCCTATGGAGGCCTAATCTGTTCCACTACAGCAGGGTATTGGCAACCAACATCGCTTCCCCCGACATTGCTGACACACACCACTACTGCATATACTCCATATCTGAGAGTCTGGAACTTATTCTCGAAAATCAGTTTGTTTCTTTCATTCCAGATTTCCTAGAAGATTGCCATTAGCAATGCATTCCAGATGGTGCCCACATTCCGATAATCACATCAAATGGGTTCTCCGGCCATCCAGCTAACACGAAGTCACAAGTTTTCTCCAAGCATCCGCTGACCCCAAACTGCTTCAAGAATACTTCCCAGATTTCTTTTATAAAACTGTTTTACAAAAATAAGTGTTCCAGATTTCATTCTCCAATGCGCAAAACCTACGTTAGACGGGTATCCCCCCCCACTCCTTCTGTAACTGCACACACGCCAATATTCTCCCCATGCCACCTCCCATGGAAAAATCATAACTATGAACAGGACCACATTTTCCTACATTATAATCCATGGTGGGCCCACCAATGTTCTTCTATATAAGAATCTGTAAAATTGATCTGCAGCAAAATCGATACATGATTCTAGCACCATACTTTGATATGATGTGTATCATCCAATAGATTAGTATAGTTCAAGATTTAATCCACATAACTAGATACATATCAGCTAAGTCTAGTAGAAAATTGCCTGAGATGTGATATTTTTTCTTATGAAACATACAACTATGCTGAGGTCTTTGTTTCTTTTGGGAGGGGGGGGAGAGAATTGTATACACCTAAATCCCTAACGAATCTTTGAACCTTGATTTCTACCATAATCAACAAATTAATTTCAAAAACATATGGATCAAGGCAAAGGACTCTCGGTCGAGATATTGGGTAGATTTAATTTTCGGGGGGGTGGGGTAACTCCAGGTTTCCATGTTGGATAGTAGTGTTTGGGTTTGAGTTTAGTGGTGTCATTTCCGTTACATCTTTCTTTTCCTTCCCTGGAAGACAATCTTCCATCAGTGCCTATTAGACATTGGGAGACCCAAGTTCCTCAAAAGGTTCTCTTTTTCCCTTTGGTGATAGCTTGGGGCAAGATTCTTATGACCAACCAGCTCCAAAAACGTGGTTTCTCAATGGAAATTTGAACCATTATGTGTTTTGTTAATGAAGCAACATTATGGAACAATCCTTAAACTGGTTAATGCCCCTTCAGTTTAGGGAGACTCCATAAAAGTGGAAATGTTGTCTCTTCTTCAAGGGCACATATGCATCATTTTGGGAACGTCCGATCATTATTGAAGGTAAGTCTTGTAAAAGGTGGGAAAAGAAAGGAAAAGAATTCACTTTGAAACTATCTAACATTTTCGACGACATTGGAGATTTAAGCTCTTCAAGTGTTTCTAACATTAAAACTGTACTTAGAGGCCAATGATGCAGCAAACTCTCTTTTCAAGGAGAGAGGGATCTCTCAGGGTGTCCTAATAGTGGGAGACTCAATAAATAATGAATAGATGCATGTGAAGTGGTAGGATTGTGCTTATGAGTATCACCTTGTACACATTTTGAATATTGCAATATCTCATTTTAGCATATAAGGGTTTCACATCTATGCTGCCCCTGTTTATACTTCATGATGATCAACTGGTTAAATGGTCAAATCATACTTGGATTTTGATGCTATTAGTCATCGATATGTGGTTCTTAATCATTTTGGCCTTAACTTGAGCATAGTATTATGTTTCTTCTAGTTAGATATTATCCATTTCCTATCCTTAAAGAGTCTTAGACAATATTTCAGTTTGGCATGAAAATTCTCCATCTGATTTTATATATTGGAGTACATAATAATTTCATGAAGATCCACAAATGGATCTTCATGAAATTATTATGATATAGAGATAGCAATAAATTAACTAATTGTATCATATTTTGATATTATCAATTTATCATTAATTATTTATAAATATATGTACACAACAAATTTGCGAAGAAATAAATTCACTCACAAATAAATCGTACCAAATTTCCCCTTGCTAGGAGAGCGTTTTATTGATAAATGGTGGACTTTATACTTCTGGGTATCACCTTCGATTGCCCTATTAGTTACATTAAATAATAAATACCTCTGATTAAAAGCTACGGAATTATTTACGTCTTTGAAAATAATAAAAATCCTAAGGCTAAGCCTTCGTCAGCATCATCATCGTCCTTGTTTCCGACGTTAGTATGGCAAGAGGTGGATGCTTACCCTGCTTTCTTCGTCTGAAATCCTTTGGATATGGAACAAAGGACTACGGATGTAGGACCCTCTACACCGAAAGCCAAACTCATCCTATTGATAGGCGTGGAACAATATCGGTGCGAGGAGTTCGTGGATGAATCTCGGCACAAATTCTTGATGTTGTGTTTCGAAGATAAATTCAAACACTGGATCCATACTATTTCGACTATTGATTATCGAAATAGTTGGCATTTTTAATTATAAGAATACCTAACCTTAGTTAGAATTGTCGAAATCCTTAGAATTCGGGACTGATTCTCATAATGGGCCTTGATCTAGATCCGAACCCTTTATGATTCAGTCACGATGGATTTTGGTCGCACTCTAGGATAACTAGTAGTCATTTTGACCCTAATTTCATGATCTTATCCATATGTGATGATCGTTCCGTTGGATTGGACCCAATCTCTTTAGAGGAATTTCCAATCCCGAGGTTAAGGTCCAAACTCTTAATGCAAGGAAATGATGGCCCGAACCATGAGGAAAATATCAATATTGAGGGTTGATCGCGATGGATCAAAATGATGGCTATGATCATAATTATGCGATTCGACGATAGATCAGAATGATCACGATCAAGATCGATCAAAATAAGGACGGTTGGTCGTGATCGCAATCGTATAAAGTGTTGCTCATATGTGGTGTCTATGATCCCATGAAGCGATGACTAACATCCGGACCAGGATGTTAATCATAACGTAAATTGCCTAAGTGCAACCCAAATAAATGAGGGTCTTAGGCATGGGCTACTAATAAGCCCACATAACCTAAGCATGACCCAAGGAAACAAGGTAAGAAAGGATACTATGCTAACAATTTGAACATCACCTTCGGTTACACTCAACTAAAGAGCAGGAAAGGTTAAGTTCATTACCGGTAGGAAAGAGAAGGGAAAGAGATGGGAAAGGAAGGGAAGGGGCCCCTTTCCATAGAGGAGAGTAGTTCAACTAGACAATGCTAACACTAACAACTTGAACTACTCCTTAAGGGTCTTAGGCACAGGCCAAGTATAGGCCCACACAACCTTAAGTGTGACACGGATTTAAATGACTTAGACATGGGCCAGTAGTAGGCCCACATAATCTAAGTATCGGACCCAACAGAAAAAGAGAAGAATAAAGACTAAAGAGAGATACCTTAAATAAGGTATCCCGCGGGAACTTCGTGCAAGATTTCAGCAGAACTTCAAGGTAAACTTTCAGATCTTGAAAATGATTCGAGACCTGCTATTTATAGAGTTACCACAGTGGTTACTAGAAGCTACCATCCGATGGTCTTTGTATCTCTTAATGAGATCTACGGTGAAAAAAATGGACTGCATGAGTCTCAGATGTCACGCGGATCAATAAGATCAAACGGATATTTCTGCGTAGGTGGTGAAGATTGTCACCTACGCAATCCTCAAACCAATGAGATTTGAGGGATGTGGATAGACTCATGCGGCATGAGAAACTTGGACCATTACGGCAATTAGGAGGGTTTGTGAAGAATTTTGAGAATAAAATTTGTAGGAGGATAAAGAAACAGTCTCCTCCTCTTCTTCTTTTTTTTAAGATGGGCCCACGAAAGAGTGACTTGCATGGGTCACATTAGAAAGTGGGACCTACGCAGGTCTACCCTGCGTGGGTCATGTGGGAAGAGAGAGGAAAAGAGAAAAGAGGAATATAACATGGAACCCACGCAGGCGACCTTGTGTGGGTCTCACTTTGGGGAGAAAAAGGAGAGACTAGAGAAAAAAAGTAAGAGAGAGAAAATGAGAGAAATATAGTGGGACCCACGCAGGTGACCATGCGTGAATCTCGCCCACCTGCGTGGGTCTCACTTGGGCGAGTAAAAGGAAAGATATGAGAGAGAGAAAGTAAGGAGGGAATGAGAGAGAAAAAGAGAAAAAAAGAAAAGAAAAGAAAGAGTGGGAGACCCACGCATGTGGCCCTGTGTGGGTCACACTTGGGTAGAAAAAGTAGGAAGAGAGGAGAGAGATTGTAAGAGTGCGACCCACGCAGGTATGACCCAGCGTGGGTCTCATTTAGGGGAGAAAAAGTAGGGAGAGAAGAAAGAGAAAATACGAAGAGAAAAAGAAGGAAAAGAAGAGAGATAAAAAAGAAAAGAAAAAAGAGAGAGAGAGAGAGAGAGAGAGAGACTATGGGAACCACGCAGATTTTCTCCTTTTTTATTTATGTATTTATTTTTATTTTTTGTGTCTATAATATATTTTTAAACAAATGAAATATAATAATTTTAATCTATTAAAAACAAATAATTTTTATATAAATAAAATTTTATTTATGATATAAATAAAAAATTACATCATTAATCATTATTATTAATATAAATATATATTCAGTAATAAATTTTTATTTACTCATGCTATAAATTTTTATTTATGACACGATTTTCCTTGTATACTGTTCGTTTTTTCATTTTAATGCATTCACTCACGAATAAAGAAAATGGACCAAGTCATGGAAAAGTAGGTAAATAAGAAGTAGCCATTGTCATCAATTAGTACAAAAAAAGATTATAGACAAGATGTCACAAGCCAGATGAAAACCTAGATGATGTGTCACCTCCATTTTTTAGAAGCAATAATAAACATTGCATGTTGTGCATTCTCTATGATATCACGCCCATTTTTTAGAAGCAATAATAAACATTGCATGTTGTGCATTCTCATTCCTCTTTTAATTAGTTCTATAACAATAAGAATTCTCCCCCATGCAACACTCGAACCAAAAATCGCACTCTCGGAGGAGCACACGAAATGGAAGCCCAGTTATGGAGAACCAGAGGTGGCCTCACAAGAAACCCATAAAAAAACTTGGCTGAAAAAAAATCCCTGAAGAGTCTACTACCCAATTCCTGACATCTTCCCTGAGCTGGTTTGGAGCACATCCACCTAGCAACTTCCAGAATCTATCACAAGAGCCTCCTCTCTACAGACATCCTCCGAAAGAAGATTCTATGCGCCCCCCCCCCCCCCAAGCAAAAACAAGCAGCATACCAGATACATTGGTCAAACTCCTTGTTAATGGACCTTCCACCAAACCGAACCCATGTGTCTCCTAGAGTGGGCAAGTTCCACATATACGTCTTCCTAGGAGGCTGTGTAACAGTTCAGGCATAGCTTGTTGCTGACAGCAACCATATAATTAATGTTCTACAAGGAAGAGACCAAATGAACAAAAACATGGTGGACAGGAGAAGATGCATATTTTTCGATTGATCAATTGAAAGAGGACGCTGTTAGACGTACTCTTCAGTGATCGAATAACTATCTGTGAGTTTCGGACTCACATAGCTGAGCTGCTTAATGAATTACTTACCGAACCTTGCGGCTTGAACTATAAAAATGATAGTACCTTTACTTAATCCCGTAGCATTAGCCGGCTGGTTTCGACCAGTGGCAGTTGTAGTGCCCTAAATGAATTCAGGGCAGAGTGTACTATGGTGTTTACTCGGTATATGGACAGACCTACCATCTAGTATCTTTGTATGACTAGTTAGTAGGCTCCTACCATCATCCCTAAGGATTTTCCAGAAATCATACTCTGTAGAAAGGGAAACGTTAAAGGACTCTGTTAGTATCTTCGTTTTGTGGACTGGAGAAGCATGGCCTTGGTATCAAATTTTGGCATAAACGATATGTATCAGTGATATGCATCAGAAAACTGATACCGATTCGCAGCATTTCAGCAGAAGCCCATCACTATCGGCCAAAACCTAATCTGTTTCTATTGATATTGCCAAAACCCTTTTTTCCAATTTTGTTATGAACAAAAAGGGATTAATACCTTCTTTAAACTTGTTTTTTCCTTTTTTTCTCCTCTACTCTATGTTTTGAAAGAGAAGACACTCCCCCCTCCCCCCTCCTCTTAGGACTTGATACATTTTCCTCGAGGTTTTTACATAAAAATGGACAGATTCGCAGATCAGGCAATAGATTCAAGTTATTTGTGAAATCCCAAAAAGGGAAAAAATGTCATTTAACCCTCTTCTTTCACATTTATTTTTCTAAATCGACAAAACCATGCAAGATATAGTATTCTTGCATGTTATTGATGATACTTATATAGTATTCTTGCATGTTACTGATGATAAATATATGTGCATACTCTGCATTGTTGCGATATTATTATTTATGTTTTTTTAATTAAAAGCTTTTTTGGATATTTTTTTAACAGATAAATTCTTTTATTTCTTTCTGTAGAACA
Organism: Chloranthus sessilifolius; assembly: GCA_021018995.1. Classification (NCBI taxonomy): domain Eukaryota; kingdom Viridiplantae; phylum Streptophyta; class Magnoliopsida; order Chloranthales; family Chloranthaceae; genus Chloranthus; species Chloranthus sessilifolius. The sequence goes on along the minus strand of CM037591.1, from coordinate 133,018,853 downwards.
TAGTAATGAAGTCGGGGAATAATTGGATTGGGAAAATTTTGGTAAAATTCAGGCAAAAACAATCAAAATTCAGGAAAACTAAAAGGAATAATTATAAAAAGATATTAATAAAAAGTTATAAAATTTTAAAAAGTACATAGAAAAAGATTTATAAAAAAAATCAGGAAAAGGTAAGAAAAATCACATTTTTCGCAAAATCAGCAATTTCTTGAAAAGTGGTAAAGTCGCAAACTGATTGGGTTTTAAACATTAACTAAAAAAGTTTCAATTAAAACACCACTTTTCAAAAAGTCGGGAATTTGATCACAATGTTGTTGAGCATGTTTAGTCTTTCTGTGGAATTGGTAAATGCTGTTGGTGTATTGATGTATTTCTTAGTTGTTTTAGCAATATTGGTGTTAGTTTGTAGTTAATAGTTTGGTGTGCACCCTACTTCATAGAGGCAAACTTGTAATTGTTGAGAGCTCTGGTTAACATAGCAGTATTACAGCGATATTTTATACTCACTGGCGGGTCCAACTACAGGCCCTTTTTTTTTGGTGAGTAGGGGGGGGGGGGGGGGGAGGGATAGTTGTGCCTCTAAACTAAAGATTAGTGTTACGGGAGATAGGCCTAGTCAACCTATTACACAGTCTACTTAAAATACAGTTGGGCCCTTTTTAATTTTGAGCTAGTATTAGGTACGTGACTTGACCGCCGATGCTCTTAGTACTCACTATTTGGGACTTGTGCCATGTAGAACCATATCATGTGTTCCATGTGATTTGACACCCATGATCTCGAGATTTATATTGCAAAAGATTGGAATGAAAGCGGTTACCGTCGTCTGAGTCGATGCAATCAGGCACCATCTAACATTAACGATTTGTTGGATTTAGATGGCAGCCATTAATTTTTAGATGGTCTTTGATAGCTTTAAATTGTTTTTCGTCCCAATGTTCTACACCAAAGATCTTTAGATCATGGCACACTATCAAATGTTAGGCATATTAATTCCACATGGCACACAATCCAACCAAAGTACCAAGTCGCCTAGCGCTCGGGCCGCTTACCTAACACTAATACATGATACTAACTCATTTTATTTGGCGACCATAACTTGCCCCCATAAGAAGAAAATCTTGGCTCTGCCCCTCTTTACACTTTTGGCGCCCAAAATTTGAAGGAGAAACACGCAAGCATGAGCCACATGGCGGCCTCCTATATGCCGCTATAAGAGGTCGTGGTCCTGGTTCATGAAGTTCCAGCTCTTGGCGGTAATCTACAGACCTAGGCTATAAGTCACTCGGAACCACTATCAGCCCGAGGTCCATACTCACTCGTGGTGGATCATGGCCATTGGGCCCTCTCAAGTTATAGATCCATAATGACCTGAGACCCGAGCCCACTCACGGTCATCTATAAACTGAGGTCACTGTACACCCATTACCTCTCAAGAATTCCAATAAACTCAGTCACTCATAAATCCAAACCGCTATACACTCATGACTCCGCATGGACTCCAATGCACTCATGGTCAGCAGTGGGTCCAAGCCACTATACACTTGATCTTTTACAGATCCCAATGCATTCGCGGTCATCAGTAGACCTAGGGAACCAGAAGACACCTATGACTCCTCATGCATTCAAATGCACTCGCGGTCATAATGAACCCAATTACAAACCACAAGTGGTTTTCATATATTAAGAAGCCCCAGTTCGCTCGCAGTGAATGATGACTTAAAGACTGCTCACGACACCTTGGAAGATAATTTATGATTTGAAACAGCCCAGGACATGGGATCACGGGCAATTTTTCAAACAAATGATTATTAAAGAGGTCTCGAAAGGAGACAGGAGTAGGCCAGAGAGACATCGAGAAACTAAGAAGTTAGAGCCTTAGGAGAATTCAGAGACATCACCCTTTCAATCTTCAACCTTTTCGAGAAAGGTATCAAAGGAGAAAAGGAGCCCAAGGATTCCCCCTGACACATCTTCATTTCCAAATTCTCTATATTCTCATCTTCTTTATTTTTGATACCATGAACCCGAGAGGGTGAGATTTCATGCACTCTATGTGCACTGCCTGAATTGCCATGTTAGAGGTATACCAAGCATAGTTACCCAGAAACCCATTTTACCCTATCGTACTAGTCCTCATGCGTACCAGTACCGGGGACTGGTACGAAACTCTTTTAAAACTTTTCTAAAACATTTTCGAAACGCATTTCAATGTATAATTGAAACTCCTCGTACTTATTTTCCGACCAAGTACACCTGTAGAGGACTGTGTTAGGGGAGGATAGGGAGATATCTAAGAGAAAGGACGAGATCTGTCGTCATACCTGGGATTCGATGGCGATGGAAGCTTCACTCCATTCCGTATGGAATAAACCTGCAGGAGAGAAAAGAGGCTTTAGGGTTTATCATCGAAGGGGAAAACCTTTTAAGGGTTGGCGCAGATGGAAATTGGACAAGATGTCAACACGTCATACCCTCTGGGATTCTTTTGGAAGCCAGGCGTCGGAAGGGGCCCTAGTTGACTTTGGGTGCCAGATAAGGGGGAGTCACGTGGGGGAAGCACATGATAACACATGCACGTGGCGGATTAAAAGTGGTGGGGGTTCTAGTGGGGGCCAGCTGGCGTGTTTGAGAACATGGACCTGGGCCGGTGTCGACCCGTGGGGAATTTCCATGCTGATGAGGTATGGAACCTCTGGGTAACCCGAGTCTCGGTAGACCTGGCAATGACGGGCATGAGTCTATGGGCCCATGGGGCACGATTGGAATTGCATGGGTTTGGGAGGGGGAGGGGTTTTACTCAGGGAAAGGGGAGGAGATCACTGATACAAAATTCTGCCCTTCCTTCTTGCACTCAGACCCACGGTTTGGAGGAGTTTATGATTGCAAGGAATGAGGGACCATATCAGATGCCTGATACCGACGGTCCAGCAACTTTGGGGGCAGTAGTAGGGTGTAACAAGATGGAAGGAGGCCACAGTGGTGGCTATGTAGTGGGCGATACAGCACGGAACCACTTCATACTATCTCAAGGGGAACAAGGGGAGCTACGATTGTCAGCCGACATTGACCGACTCATTCGGGTTGGTCGTGATCTCGGGATGTCTTTCAAAGGGTCTGACGATGACCTCCGTTTGGTCTTCCGATTCATCTTGAGTAGTCGTAAAGAAAACAAGATGAGGCGGCGAGGTGGAGCCCGGGAGCTTGCAAGATTACAATGGGGCATGTCAGATGGGAAGGGTGTGGGGGGACTTAAGCCCAACTCCTTGGTCTTTGGGCGGGATCAAGATTGGTCATCTATGAAGATGATGTCTTGGAATGTCAGGGGTCTGTGATATGAGTAAACGGGCAGGAGTCAAACGACTTATCGATACACTTCAACCGGTTGTTATCACCCTTCAAGAAACTAAATGGGGCAGCAGTGATAGGAGGAAGGTGGCGTAGGCACTAGAGGGCAATCAGTGGGGGTGGACGGGTGTTGATTCTGAGGGTGCGTCGGGCGGTATCCTTGTAGCATGGAATACTAGGCTGTTTGACAATCTGGAGGAAAAAGTGGGGATGTATTCGGCGTCGGTCGTGCTGCGGAATAGGGATTCGGGGAAGGTCTGGATGTTTGTTGGGATTTATGGCCCGACGGCTAATGGTGATCGGCCTGATTTCTGGATGGAATTGGCGGCTCTCGCAGCCAGATGGGACCTACCTTTTTGCCTGGGAGGTGACTTCAATGCGATTAGATGGGGTTCGAGAAACAGGGGGGGCGCCCGATGTCGCTGTTATGCGAGAGTTCAATTCCTTCATCTCTGATTGAGAACTGTTGGATGTCCCACTCACCGGTGCACGGTTCACTTGGTCAAGTCTCCAAGCAGTCCCGACTATGAGTAGATTAGACCGATTCCTATGCAATTTGGATTGGCTAGATATTTTCTCTGCCGCAAGGTTAGAATGTCTGGCTCGCACTGTCTCGGATCATCGGCCTTTACTCATGCACTGTGATAGGCATGGTACAGGACCCAGCCCTTTCCGTTTCGAAAACATGTGGCTGTTGGATAACGAGTTTCAGGGGCTGGTTCCAGTGTGGTGGAACGAACCGATGTCTGCGGGTTCGGTGGCCTTTATTTTCATCTCCAAGGATCAGCGGGTTAAGGCTAAATCTAAACTATGGAATAAAGAGGTGTATGGCAGGCTGCAGGTCAAGAAAGAGGCTCTCCTAGCGCATTTGAAGGTTTTGGATGATTAGGAGGAAGTTAGACAGCTGTCGGATGTTGAGCGAGAGGAAAGATACCGCAAGAAATTGGAATTCAGCAGTGTCTGCTTGGCTAAGGAGCGAAGCTGGAAGCAAAAGGCTAAGGTCAGATGGCTTCGAGAGGGCGATGCCAATACTAAATATTTTCATGTGGTGGCCAATGCAAGAAACAAAACGAACTATATCAGTACCATTGCGGTGGGAGGGGTTACCTACACGGACTAGGTCCAGATCCGGGAGAATATTGTAGCGTTCTATAAGGAGATGTACAGGGATGACAGATTGCCACATCCTCAACTTGATGAAATATCCTTCCGGTCAATTGCGGCGGAGGAACGGCTGGGTTTGGAACGTCGGTTCAGCGAGGAGGAGGTGTGGTGTGTTGTTCGGTTTGGGGCCAAAAATAAAGCTCCAGGACCCAATGGTTTCACCATGGAATTTTTCATATATTTTTAGCAAACCATAAAGGCGGACCTACTAGCAGTTTTGGATGAGTTTCACGCGTCGGGGTTCATTGGTCGGAGCCTAAATTCCACTTTCATTACTCTTATCCCCAAGTGCGAAGGGGCTGAGGATATTTCAGAGTTTCGGCCAATCAGCCTCACGAATTGCCTCTACAAGATTATCTCCAAGGTTCTTACAAATAGACTAATTCCAGTGATGGCTACGATCATTTCCGAGAATCAGTGTGCTTTTGTAAGAGGCAGGCAGTTGGTCGACCTGGTTGTGGTAGCGCAAGAGAATATCCATTCAGCCCACAAGGATTGCCGATCGGCGGCCCTTTGGAAGGTTGATATGGAGAAAGCTTATGATCAGGTGAGTTGGGATTGTTTGGATTACATGATGAGCAGGATGGGGTTTGGCATGACTTGGAGAAGATGGATGAGGGGGTGTTACTCATCGGCCTGGTTCTCGGTCTTGGTTAATGGCACTCCGGCTACCTACTTCAACAATTCTAGAGGGTTACGCCAAGGGGATCCCTTATCCCCGTTCCTATTCAATATGGTGGGTGAGGCTTTGTCGGGGCTTCTGGTGCATGCCAAATAGTTGAATCTTATATCCGGTATTAAGGTGGGCAATCTTGGAATTCACATATCGCACCTTCAATTTGCTGATGATACCATGTTATTTGGGAATGCGATCGTATCGGAATTCAGCTCCCTGGTGGATGTCCTATCTATTTACGAGGTTGTCTCGGGTCAACAGATCAATTTATCCAAATCGTCCATCACTGACATTGGGACCGATGAGCGTCTGTTGGAGGATTTGGTGCACACAGTGGGATGCGCAGTTGAAAAGTTTCCAATTAAGTATCTGGGGCTGTCCCTCGACCTAAGATATCCTAACGCTAAGGCCTGGGATCCGATTGTGCAATGGTTTGAACGAAGATTGTCCTCGTGGAAAGGGAAGCTGCTCAGTAGTGGTGCTCGGCTCCTGTTGGTTAAAATTGTCCTTGGATCGCTCCCCATCTTCTACATGTCGATGTTCAAGTGCCCAAAAAGGGTGATCAGCCGCCTCGAACAAATTCAGAGGAATTTCTTATGTGAAGGATCAGGTTTGGAGAAACATTTCCACCTGGTCAATTGGGACACTTGCTAGCTACCAGTCGGGTGTGGTGGGCTGGGAATCCGGGAGTCTGAAATGGACCAATATCGCGGTGATGGGAAAGTGGTTCTGGCGTGCGGGGAGGGTGGAGGAGAGGGAGAACCTTTGGCACAAGGTGCTGGTGGAGAAGTATGGGGCCTCTTTGGGTAACTGGGGTATAAATGTCTTCGTAAATAGAGGAGGGTCCACATGGTGGAAAAATATATGCAGCACATGGGGCCTGTTCGCTAGAGGATTGCGTTTCAATTGGGGTTGTGGCACTCATATTCGCTTCTGGGAGGATGCTTGGGTGGATCTGAGACCTCTCAAAGCTACCTTCCCAAAAATCTATGATATCTCTGTAAATCTGCTTGACAGGATTGGCGAGTTTGTTTCGGATATGAACGGAAGTGGGCTGTGGGATGTTGTTACTAGGAGATACCTTAGGGATGAGGAGGTGATGTCGTTTGCTAAGCTGATGCTGACGTTGTGCAAAGCTAAGCGGAACACTCACGGCCAGGACCGGATGTTATGGAATCCAAGCAGCAATGGTCTCTTCAGTGTCAAGTCCTACTACAACATGCTTACTCGGGGATCCCTAATTCGGTACTCTGGTGAAAGCCTTTGGAAGGAATCCATCCCTCCCAAGATTCAGTTCTTTGTGTGGACCCTATTCAGAGGGAAAATACTCACCTTTGATCAGCTCATGCGAAGAGGGATGGCGGGTCCGAACTGTTGTGTTATGTGCAAAAGGGCGGAGGAGAATGTGTCACATCTGATTTTGCACTGTGAGGTGGCCCGGGAGTTGTGGTCCATTGTTCTAAAATCTTTTTGCATGTGTTGGGTTACACCGTCATCTCCTTGCTACCAATGGCTGATGTGGAAGTCGGCCCCTGTGGAGGATCAATGTAGAGGTTATTGGAAGGATGCATTCTTCGCGGTGCTGTGGACCATATGGGGGGAGAGGAATCTGCGAATCTTCGAGCAGCAGAGTAGGCCAGTGGGGATGATCATGAAAACCGTTAAAGACCTAGTCTGGTTTTGGATGGCTAGAGGGGGGGGGGACTATGAGTAGCACTATTTGTGGGACCCTGGTTGATATGACCTGGTTTATTGGGGCAGGGTCTGGGGCATTGGCTTTTTTCTGGTTTTGCTTTGAACTTTTTCTGGTTTTTGGTCGTGTCTTTGTATTGTCCTTTCAGCGCCTTGCTGTTTTCAATATAATTCCGTTTACCGATCAAAAAAAAAAAATAGAAATTGGTTTGTCATGAAGCATATCCATCATTTCTTTTTTAATAGTATATGATTATATACTACTAACAAAAAAATTTAATCATGTTCTTTTCCACCCATTGATATATGAATTCATTCAATCATGTGTCTGAACTTTAAATTTAAAATTATAAATATTAGTACATAAAAATATAACTCTCATTTATAGTTGCACAAAAGATGCACCAAAGTTGTACCAATATCATAAATATGTCATGCTACATCCATTTCGCATCTATGTCGTCGTACTAATGTTTCTATAACGAATCCATCTCGTATCTATTTCGTACATATAACGCATCAATTACGTTTCTATGTTGTACCCACATCGTACCGAAGACGCATCAATAAAAAATGTACCCGAAATTTTTTCACCTCAACGTACTGGTACCAGTACCCCGTACCAACTCACGACAACCAAGGCATTTTACTAGATTGAGTCCCGATTTTGAACACTTAGGGATCTCTCTCAAAAGTGTTATTGATTGAATTCCGGGTTTGGATACCTCGGATATTCTCTCAAAAATCGCGTATTAGCCATATTCATCAACTCGGAAAAGAGGTCGTTATAACGCCCATTCGACTGTCAACTCGTGAATGTGAAGGCTTGATTTGTCAAATGTCTTACAAGATCGAGTATCCGCAATTTTTTTGTTTGATTTTATTCGTCGAAGGACTCAAATTATATCTGAACTTCAAAATGGAAAACATAATCTTGAAAGGCCATGACTACCGCCAAAATATTGAAAGCGACTACGAGTTATTTTCATATATTTGTGATCTCTAGGGTCCCGTAACACTCAGTCTTCATGAAGTCGATCCATATATATTCACATCCAAAGGATGCACATGATGCACTTTCCCTTAGGCAAATATGATGCACTCATCCTCACTTAAAGGGGCTTTATGCCATTATTCACACCATGTGCTCATACAACAAAGGGGAGCATATGATGCACTTACTGTATAAGTTAACATGATACACTATTCCCTTTCGAAGCCACGTATATGCAATCATTCTGACTTGCGAGGCATATTATGCAACCATCATCGTTTATGAGACATATAATGCAACCATCCTCATTTATCAGGCATATTGTACAACCATCCTCACTTACGAGGTGTATGATGTAACTATCCTTGCTCACGGGGTGTCATTACGAGACCATCCTTGCCACGAGATATGTTAAGCAACTATTCTCACTTGAAGAGCCTATGATACAGTCTACTATTCCAAAATCTCCTCTCCTCTTTTTCTCCTTTCTTCTTCATTTCCTACCCCATCTTCATTCTTCCTCTACTCACCCATCATGCCTCAGATATTATATTTTATTGAAGTATTGATCCAACTGATCTCAAACAACCTTTGTCGTTGCAAACAAGTTAATGTAGTGGCAGTTGTAGAATAAGCTACTTTTATCCAAGAAGTTGAACACACACACAAAGGAAACATATAGATAAACTTGGTGTAAAAACAAGAGATAATATGAAATTACATACATCCACATTTGCCACTGTGTGGCCTATTGATGGTTTTGTCAAGCCAGCCATTGAGATTATATCACCAGCTCCTGCACTATCAATCAGAACCACGTTTGTACCCTTCTTTTTCATAAGTTTTGTCACCTAAATGATGAATTTTTGTTAATGCATAATTTATATAGACGAAACTATTAAAGTACTGAACAGCTGATACTAATCCAAATATACGCAGCAAGGACAAACCTTTCCTTCCTCAACCTTCTCAACCCCAGCATCTACGCTACGGAGACCATGTACTCGGTCTCCAACACGAATAACACCAGAAGAGACACGCCCAGTTAATATTCGCCCAAGATAAAAGTCACGTTCCATCATGGAAACCTGCAATAAACTGTTAATGATCTTTTTCAATGTTCCCAAGTTACGAAATAAAAATAAAAAATATGCCTCCAAAATAAATAAAAAAGTAACGCTGGATCTACAATGCATATCTTGTTTATTAAATTGAACAGCGGTTTCAATAATTTAGATAAATTTCTCTGGAAGCAGCTTAACACCAGCTAATCGTCAATCTTAAAGTATGACAAATAATCCACTAGAGTTGTCAGAAAATACTGCTATATATGTTTTTCTAAAAAAGAAAAAATATAAACGATGGCCATGTCAATTAATATAAGACGACTTTTAGCCTTGAAAGGATGCACCTCTACGAAAGGCAGATGCTTGCCGGTTACTAAAAGATCTGCATTTTTATCACAATCATCAATGATAAATTTATAATATTAGTAAATCCCCATAAGTTGTGAGGAATTATGACCCAATTTTTTATAATGGAAAGGTTACAATATATATAGGGAAAACTGAAAAGCCATAGTCACAGCCTTCGCTATGACATTATCAATGTCCCAAACACAAATGGACAACAATACCTGTCTATGATGAAAAACCACCTTCCAAAACAAAGTTAAGTCAACTTTTATGAGGGTACAATAGTAAAAATACATGTTGGCAAAAGCATTATTTTGTAGAAAATGGTGTGGTATGTTTCTAACTGACAATGGCACTGTTATTGACAGCATGTCACTATTGGGTACATGGGTCAAAATATCGGAAATCCGATAGGCATTGTCCAGGAGGGCGTATCGGCCGATACATTGATCAATGTATCGGCAGTGCAATTTTATTTTTATTCTTTTTAATGTAACGCCGATACATTGAATGTATCGCTGATACTTAAGTGATCCCTTTTAAGAAAAAAAAATAAAAAAAAGGACGATACATTCATCATCCAGTACATTGAAAAAACCAATGTATCATCCGATACAAACAATAAGAAGTTTGCGGTGCAATGATACATTGGACGATAAATACCCCAGGCAATATTTGGAGTATGTATCGTACTGCTGCCGTCCGATACCGCTACGTATCGGACAATACGTACCGGTATCAAACGATATTTTGACCCATCATTGGGTGGCAGAAATCCCTCAATTATCCAATATTAGCACTTCTGCTATTAAGTTTATAGTGGAACCTTTTACATGCACAAGGGATTCACAGTCAATTTATGTTTGAGTCCACTGCTACTGCCACAATGAAGGGTAAATGCTGTAAACTTGAACATATTTCCCTCCCTCTCTCTCTCACTCATATATATATATATATATATAATGGTTTTAGCCAAACTACTATTTCAGCATGAAAAAAACAAAGCTTTGAAACGGCCAGCGGCATTCTAATACTAACCAGCATCTGGAAAGGCACATCAATGTTTGCGGTTGGAGGAGGCACATATTTTATAATAGCATCAAGCAATTGGGACATATTCCTCACGTCATTAGCAGGTTCTTTGGTGAAAGTGGACGAAGCCCACCCCTCCTTAGCAGATGCATAAAGAACTGGAAAATCTAGTTGGTCCTCTGTGATATACAACGCACAAAGAAATCAGGTTAGATCAAATTCAATGTCAGGGATACAGCAAAAAATAAAATGGTAAGACGTTTTCTTCACACGCAATATTTACGGCACCTGAAGCACCAAGATTTGCAAAAAGATCAAACACCAGGCTCTCCACCTCATCACATCTCTCTTCAGAAACTGCAGCATAAGAAGAATAAGCTAATTCCTGGAACTACAAGAAATAATGCAAAGAAATTAAAAAGGAGACATTTCAGAAGGAGGAAATGAAATATGCCTTGCAAACAGTAAATAAGGTGAAAATAACTCCCATATAATACACTGAACGAATCTGATGAACTATTCAACAGGATATCCCACAAAAATCATCTCACGACTTTTCTATCTCCTCCCTTTAAAACCCAATAGCAAGAAATTCTCTGAAGCAACCAGGGGGTGGGGGCAGCTTTGTTATACTTAATGCTAATACTATTGACACACAATGTCTAACTAAGCTTTCTTCCCTATTTCCTTCTCTCTTTTCTACTCTCTTCTTCTTCTCTCATCCCTAAACTAACCTAAACCCTAATTCACCTTTATCTATTTCCCTTTTAACTTCTATGTAGTATCATGGCTTCTCTCTTAGGTATGACTCACGTTCACTCTGCTGACATCAGCATGACATCATCAAGGTCAACTGTTTGACCATGAAATGTCTCAATATGCACATTGTTTGGATCAAAATTCTACTGAGATCCTTTTTGTCTTCTACTACTTTTGGATTTGAAGACTTTATAAGGGTTCGATGGTTTCTTTGCTCTATAGACATTTGCACAGATTCTCGTGTTTTACTTCGCACTGATCTCTGTGTTCTCTATTGTCTTCGCAAACAATTGGGGATGGATCGGGATGGATCAGAATCTCCCTAAATAACTTTTCAGAGTGATGGTATATCAAGTGGTAAAGATCTGAGGGAGAGTTCGATTGATTATCGTGGTCAACTGGATGTATCGTGTTTCCCTCTAGACCTCCTCCAATCTTGTTGCTGCTTTTTCTCTTGTACAAGTTGGATCTGTTTCGTTCAGGGAAATACTAGGGGGATATCCTGTGGAGCCTGTTGCTGTTTTGGAGCTCTTGTGACATTTTGGTGTTGATAGCAAGCTCTCATATCATGTTGTTAAGTTTATTGATGGGTTGGGTTATTTCTGATTGGTTATGCGACTGTTGGAGATTGGAGATTTTTTGGATCCAACTGCCTCTTGTGATTTGGACTGAACTATTGGATCTGTATGGAGTGGACTGAAATCATATTTGAGAAGGCTGTTTCCTACAGATTGATGAAATTTGTTGAGCTTTATGTTTGTTGAAGTTGTGCCAATTTTTGTGGTTGCTATGAGTCGTAGATTGACATGCTTGATGTCCATGATATGGTAGCTAGTACATGGAAGTTGTGGGGCCATTGCTTGGTGCGATGGTAAAAGGCTTGGGCTGTCGAGCGTCAAAATGTGGGTTTGAGTCCAGAGAGCAGCTACTCTGTGTGTAAAAAGCCAGAGGGTAGGTTTGTATCCCGTCCACCCCTCCCAGCACCCTGTACATACGGGAACAACACTAGCTAATGGCCTTTTTTATATAATAAAAGTTTTTTGGTCAGATTGGTGCATTATCTGTGAATGTGATTGATACTGTTATACCTATACATTAGGTGTTTGATATTGGTCTTGTGACGTGTTGTTGTTTGTATTCCTTGACCGCGTATCGGAGTTGCCCATCATGACTCTTACTTCAGATGTATCTTGTCCAATGTCACAGCATGTTGCTTCTATTCTGGCAGCCATCTTGATCTTCTCCTACGCACTTGGTGAGCTATTGACCACATGACTAGAGAATCTCAGGGCTATTCATCCTATTTTCCTCCATCATCATCCTCTCAGGTTCGATCGGCTGATGGTTCATCTACCCCTGTTATAGAGTAGGAACCATTTCGGTAACATTTAGTCTTTTTTTATCTCAAGTATTTCATGTTCCCCATCTATTGATAATAAGTGTCCTTATGTTGTTGCAGTTGATGCCAATTACACTATTAATCTTTAATCTTGTTGCTCTTTTCCTATTAATGCTTCCTCGGTACCTTGTCTCTATGGCATGCCAAATTAGGACATGTCGGATTTAAAACTTTATGCTTTTTAAACCCATCCTTCAAAACTGTTTGCATGTCTTTGAAGTTTCGATACGAGATTTGCACCCTTTCAAAAACAAGTCAGAAACGGTTATCCCTCGTGAATGCGTAGGTGCAGTTCTCCTTTTGGGTTGATTAACTCTGATGTGTGGGGACCCTCTCCTGTTATCTCTCTTGAAGGATTTTGCTATTATGTTGTCTTCATTGATGATAACACCCGTGTTTTGGGTACATTTCATGAAATCTAGGGATGAAGTATTCTTCACTCTATGATTTAAAATCAATATGGTACCTCAATTAAAGCTCTTCATTTTGATAATGTTGGGGGAGGGGGAGTGATGCGAATTTTAGATCCACCTGTTTGAATCGTGGTCGGATAAAGAGGAGACGTCAAAAGAGAAAGTGGACCCACGAATGGGTTTTTAAAAAAAAGGGCTCATTAAAAACCCATTTGATTAGAAAGAAGAAAATCCAAAATTTATTAGGGTTTTCAACTTTCAATCCCGTCACTTTTATGTTTGGCCTATTTTGAAGTGTCAAACGAAGTCGGATTGATACGAAATTGATCATATTTGAAAGCTTATCGAAATAGCTTTCCAACGAGCCAAAATTTGAGCAATTCCGACAAGTATTGAAGAAGTTATAGTCAGTTTTTGGAGGCTACACATAAAGTGACGAATTTCATGAATCCTAAGTGAATTAGGATTAGTTTCTTTTAGAAAGTGAGAGTTGTTTCTTTTATTAGAAATAGGATTAGTTTCCTTATTGTTTAGGACTTTATTGTTTTAGAAGAATTAGAATATTTCTTTTATTTGAATTAGGAATTAGAGTTATACTAGGATTTCTAATTTTATGCATTGGTTAGCCTATTTAAAGGCTTGTAAACACTTTTATTATTAGTTTTTGGTTAATGAAAATTGCTTATGCAAAATTGAGAGTTCTAAACTTTCGTGAGGGTGTGATTCTCTCAAAACGAAGAGCGATTCTTCGATTCCCGCTTGCGGTTTGGTGCGAGGCCAACTCTTCTTCCATCTCTATCTTCTTTAGTTCTACGGTTTGCGTAAGTAGGGTAATCCTAATTATTTTATTAATCTCATAAAAGCCCTAAATCAATATTTTGTTCATCATTAATTTTATTAGCCTTTTATTTTCGTTTGGTATCGAGAGCACCCGCTTGCGAGTTCGTTCGACGCCCTAAAACTATCGGAGACCTAGCCGTTCATAAGAACTCTAAATTGTTTCTTTGATACCGAGAGCACCCGCTTGCGGTTTTTAACGGGCCCTTTTTTTTAAAAACCCATTCGTGGGTCCACTTTTTGCATTTAGTAAGTTCCCGCATCAGGGAGTACACATCTTATTCATTTACTCAAATATCTTAAAGATCATGGGATTGTGCATCAATTTTTGCGTTCCTATATTCCTCAACAAAATGGAGTTATTGAGCACAAGCATAGATATCTTACTGGAATTTCTGGGTCTTTATTGAAGGGTACGCATGTGCCTGAGATCTATTGGTCAATGGCCTTACTGCTTGTTTTTTATTAATTATACTCCTTCGAGGATTCTGGGAGGTCACTCCTTTTTCACTGTGGCGTCCTAATGCTCCCATGTCTTCTATTGAACCTGGTGTTTTTCAGAGTTCTTTCTTTGTCCAGAACCTCCGTTCTAATATACATATATTTGAAGATCACTCAATTAAATGCATTTTCTAAATTATTCAAGTGTATCTAAGGGATAGCATTGTTATGATCCCCAAGCACATCGATGGATGTGATTTTCTGAGCATGTGTCATATTTTTCTCCTCATCAGTCTGAGTCTATCCTTTGAATCTGTCATTCCTGCCTCTCTTATTCCTCAACCTATTGGCACTGCTTCCTCGTCATCTCCTTCTACTGCTACTACTCAGCCTCCATTACCACAGCCTGTTGATACTTCTACACCTATTCGGTCTCCTTTACAACAGCCTAGTGGTACTCCTTTACCTAATAGGCCTCCAGCATGGGATATCCTCTATCGAGCCTCATGCTCACTCATTTGTGCAAGTAGATCTAGTTGTGATTACTACACCAGTTGATACTTCTGATCTTCACTTACCTATTGCTCTTCGCAAGGGGGTCCATTCATATGTTACTCCTTATCCTTTGGCCAAATATGTGTGCTATGAAGTTCTGTCTTCTTCTTACAGGGATTTTCTCTCTAAGATTGATATTCTTATACTCCTCATACTGTCCACATTGCTTCCTGCATGGCAGACCGCTATGGTGGATGAGATGAATTTCTTTCAGTGTAATCACACTTCGGAATCCTTCCTCCTGGAAAGAAGATCGTGGGATGCAAATGGGTGTTCTTTGTAAAACATAATCCAGATGGGAGTGTTGCTCGATATAAGGCATGTCTCGTTGCTCGAGGATATACTTAGACTAATAGTATTGATCATGATGACACATTTTCCCATGTGGCTAAGTTTACATCGGTACGTATTCTCATCTCCATGGCGGTAAATCAGAATGAGCCCTACAAGTATCAGTGCCTTGTGAGTCAGTTGATCTATCTTACCCTTATGCGGCCAGACATTATTTATGTCGTCCGCCTTGTGAGTCAGTTGATCTATCTTACCCTTATGCGGCCAGACATTATTTATGTCGTCCGCCTTGTCAGTCAATTATGCATGCTCCTTGTGCTCCTCATAGTCGTTGTTCACTGCATTCTCAAATACATTAAGGTCGGCCCTGGTAGGGAAATTGTATATCATTCTCATAGCCATCTTTATATATCTGGATATAGTGATGTTGATTGGGCTGGCTCTGCTACCAGCTGGCCTCTCTTGACAGCAACCTTGTTTCATGGAAGAGTAAAAAGCAACATGTTGTCTCTAAATCTAGTCAGAGGCTGAGTATTGTGTGATTGCTCATGGAGCATGTGAGTTTTGTGGCTTCGTTCTTTTATTTCCAAGCTTGATTTTCCAATTAGTTGCCTCATGCCCACACATTATGATAATGAAGCAGCTGAAAAAAATGCATCAAACTAAATTGAAAATGTCCAAAACATATTTAAGTTGGCATTTACTTTGTTAGAGAAAAGATTTTGGATCGTACAGTGGAGCTGGTTGATGTATCCTCCTCCCAGCAGCTTGTTGATATCTTCACTAAGGCTATTGGGTTTACGCTTCTTCGGGACATTTCTGTCAAACTGGGCATGCATCATATTTATGTTCCAACTTGAAAGGTGTCAGAATGTGTGTTGTGTGTTAGCATTTGTTGTGTTCGCTATTTGTGTGTAGCGTGGATATCTGAGTATGTGTGTGTGTGTGTAGCTTTATTATACTTAATATTAAAGCTAGTGTCTAACTAAGCTTTCTTCCCTATTTTGTTCGGGACATTTCTGTCAAGCTAGGCATACATGATACTTATACTCCAGCTTGAGAGAGTTTTGGAATTTGTGTCATGTGTTTTCTTGAGTTGTATTCCCTATTGGTGTGTAATGTGTATATTTGGGAGTGTGTGTATAGCTTAATTATACTTAATATTAAAGCTAGTGAGACACAACGTTTAACAAAGCTTTCTTCCCTATTTCCTTTTCTCTTCTTCTCTCAACCCTAAACCAACCTAAACCCTAATGGAACTTACCTTATCTCTTTCCCTTTAACTTCTATTAAGAAGCTCTAGAGCAGAACAAAACATGGGAGGTTATTGTGCTTCCAGAAGGTAAGACGGTGCAAATGAGTGTACACAGTTTAAGTATCCGACCAGATGGATCTATAGAAAGGTACAGGGGTAGACTTGTGGCAAAGAGTTTCGCTCAGACTTATGGTATTCACTACCAAGATACCTTTGCTCTAGTAACCAAGCTGAATATGAATCGAGTGCTTCTTTCTCTTGTGAGTTAGAAGAAGAGGTATGCATAGATCTTCTGCCTAGTTTTTCTTTTCAGGGGAAGACAGGTAAGAGTGCAGGCTCAAGAAAGTAATATATGGGTTAAAGCTATCCCCTAGAGCACGGTTCAAAACATTTAGGGATGCTATACAATTTGGAATTTGGATATTAACCATATCCTATTTGTCAAGAAGAGACCCCATCTTAATAAATTGGTCGTGTGTGTTGATGACATCAATATAAGTGATGATGACACTGAAAAAATTATGAGATTAAAATATATCTGAGTCAAGTCTTCGATATCAAGGATTTGGAGCCTCTCAAGTACTTTCAGGACATAAAGGTTGTCATATCTGATAAAGTGATAAGGAGATTGTGCTCTCACAAAGAAATATATTCTTAATGTTCTAAAGCAGAACGGACCTATTGACTCTCCTATGGACCAGAGCCATAGAGGTAATGCATACGATAGAGAGGCTCTCAAAGATGTCAGCATGTACCAAGTACTTGTTGGAAAGCTCGTATATCTTACCATGACAAGGCCTAATATTCTTATTTTGTGGGTGCAGTTAGTCAGCATATGCACTCACCTTGGACCCCTCATTTGGAATCTACTTCAGGTAAAGGGTTGCTATACAGTAATCATGGCCACTTCGATATTGAAATTTTCGCTGATGCTGATTGGGTTGGATCGCTAAGTGATAGGAGGTCCACCACTATTACTGTGCCTTCCTTGGAGGTAATCTAGTAAATGTAAAAGTAAGAAGCAAACATATAGATATAGTATCTAATTCCAGTGCAGCAGGCAACATGAAGGAGTGTGGATCAGATTTTTCTTAGCAGACCAAAGGATTCATGTAAGCTGCCCATGACACTTTATGGTGAATTAGTAATAATGAAGCCACACTTCACATTGCTGAAAATTCACTATACCACGAGAGAATAAAGCACATTGAGGTGGATTACCACTTCATATGGGAAAAATTAGAATCGAATGAATTTTGTGTCCCTCAAGTGAGATCAGAAGATCAATTGGTTGATATTCTCATTTCTCACTAAAGTTGTGGGTAGGAAAAGATTACGTGACATCATCTCAAAGTTGGGGATGATAAATATCTACAATAATAAGTATTTGTGTCATTAGAATATACACAATAAGTACGTGAGTGATGTACATGGGCTTCTATTGCCAAGAGGAAAACATAATAATAATAATATGACATGTGAGATATCTATCTTCAACCCTAATTTTCCCTCATCTCTTTCTCTCTCTCCGTCTCTCGTCTCATCTTCTCCTACCTAACCCTAATCCTAATCACATAATCGTATGCTTATATATTTTAACCCTAAAGTCATTTCAAATGCACGTCCATTGCATCTGAGATAGAAAATTTTATAGCAAAAAAATGGCATTTTTATGTATATTACTAAGAAAGGGTCTTCCTTTTCAACACTTCCAAGGATAAGCAAACCACAATAACAAGCACATCCACAAAAAATAAAAACAAATCAATATTATAGAGGCTATATCAATGCCTGTCAAGTTTATATAATTGGCCTCACAGATGGCAATTCAATAACTAAGCCAGCATAGTGAGCACAACCTGATACATCATACACATACATAGCAGCAAACCTTGTTTGCAATGTGGACTGACGTATATAAAAAATGTAAACCTGCAGGTCGGTCTACTTTGTTAAGTAGGAGAATTGGGCGCAATCCATATTTTAAAGCTTTTGCAAGAACAAACTTAGTTTGTGCAAGAGGACCTTCACCAGCATCTACAACCAAAATTGCTCCCTCAACCATGCCAACAACACGCTCAACCTGTGGAATCATTACAAAATATTGTCCATAAAATTATGCAATGTTTCACTAGCTTTAGAAGGGCTGACTTTCCTGACCGTCATTTAAACACCAAATGATCTTACACCATCAATGGTTTATGATGTGGGTGATCTGTACCATCAAAGTGAGATCATAGATTGGCGCACAACAGGCCCAAAAAAGATGTTTTAGGGAGATTTCTTCCATCCGATCTGTGGACTTTGATATCAACCATTGTTTTCAATTTTAATGGGTGATATTAAAGTTCATCAATCGAATAGTTCACAACCACTTATAGGCACGTTTCTCTGGGTTGACACATGCTCCAATGAAAGATTGTCACTTGGACAATTTAGATTGATCACAGATGTTCACCACATGGCATAATGATAATCACTCCTCAATGATATGAGATTAAAAGTTCAACTTTAATGGTATAAGATCATTTAAACACCATTCTGGTGTTTAAATGTTGGTCAGAAGTCATTATCCCTTTTACAAATGTGTAACTAATATGAAGCATTGCTTCAAAGAAAAAGAATTTGCAACAATCAAGGATGTTATGATGGTATGCATACTTCACCGCCAAAATCTGCATGTCCAGGAGTATCAACCATGTTTAGCTCATTTTCCTTCCATGATATGGAAGTAACCTACAAGCAAAAACATGAACAATCAAGCTGTCATCTAGAAAATGCAATTGAAATGGCAAATGGAAACAGATTTAGTAGAAAGCATTCTTCAACTTAGATCTCATATTTGATATACTATTATGCTGTTCTTCGAATCTTTTAGAATCCTATGTACCATTTCCACAATGCAACCATAGATTCCATGACAGCAAAAATACTTGAAATTTGTGTTGTTTAATTGTGACTGTCTCAGATCTGGGAAAATTTCATGATCTATGCAAAAAACAGTTCATATTTGACTAGTTAGCTCGACTCTTAAAATCCTAAAACACAAACTAAATATCGCCTAGCACCACCATAAATCTTACTTTCCCCTTGCCCCCATCAATTGTAAGTCACTTTTCGTAGGATTTAAGCTAACAAAACAACTGTTTAAGAACTTTCAAGTCATCATAACGATCACCAATCATATCATGCTCGTGGGCAAAGTATTTGAGGAGTTTTGAAATGCATGAATGGTCTTTCATTTGAAAGACAATATTTTTAGCATTCCATAAGTTCATGCTCCACCAACAAAATGGAGAGAGTGAGAGGGGAAAAAAAACTGCAAAAAGATAAAGAAAGTTACATGGATGATAATAGCAAATCACACGTGAAATTTAACATCATAAGACCACTTTGGGTCAATACAAGCACGTAGAGAGAAGAGGAAAACTAATAAGAACTTGGATATAAGTAGTACAAAGTGACGTGAAAAATTGCAGAGTATCAGAGTTTAATCCTAAACAGAAATGAGTGGGGAAATAAGACGCGCAAAGCTGATGCCTAATATTTGGGACAAGGCAATGGCGATGGAAATGATGACGACAACAGCAACAATGATGCTGATGATGACCACTTCGGGTCACCAACAGTCCATACGTGGCAAAATTTTCTGAAATTCGAAGTATCAATAAAGCTAGTCCATCTGTTCCCCTATCTAATACCACCTATAACAGAACCTCAGATAAAGAGTTGATAAATGACCACTTTAAGGGAACCAAGTACAAGGGAAACAAAGGCAATTTTATCATGACAAATCCAAAGGAAACGACTACAATAGCAGCACCAAAGGATTAGGAGAAGGGTTACTATTCTAAAGAAGTTTAGGTGACTTCAGCGGCCCACTTGGAGCAACTACCAATACCAGGGTACTCCATTTTCATTTCATAAGCTATGTTCAAGTAATATGAGCTGACGATATTATTTCCCGAAATAATATGTATGTATTACTAAATTTCTTTTTATTACAAGGGAAACAAAGGCAATTTTATCATGACAAATCCAAAGGAAACGACTACAATAGCAGCACCAAAGGATTAGGAGAAGGGTTACTATTCTAAAGAAGTTTAGGTGACTTCAGCGGCCCACTTGGAGCAACTACCAATACCAGGGTACTCCATTTTCATTTCATAAGCTATGTTCAAGTAATATGAGCTGACGATATTATTTCCCGAAATAATATTTATGTATTACTAAATTTCTTTTTATTACTCTCTCGATATCTTGAAACTATTATTCTTGCAATATAGATTTTCCTTTAAGATCATTTGGATTATTACTAAAAGAGAGATCGCATGCATGCCACTGCTAGTGATAGGTCTCTACCCAGCTGTCCAACAATACCAAATTCCTGAGTATATATCCCAAGTCCCAACACTGCCATATTCTCATTAACAATATTAACAAAACATATTACCTATAACACCACCATTGTTGGTCCCAAGTCCGGATGAGAAAGGAGGAGGATTAGCATTAGTTTGACAGCCAACTGTAAACAATCGTGTTAATTCCATCTGACGAGACCTATTATGAACACACGTTCGCAGTTTCCCCTGCTAGCGACGCAATGCAACAGACCCCGATAATAGTGAGTAGGCAAGGGTTGGATAGGGCATCCCCTGTTTTAAGCGGCGCACTACAACGGATCCCAGTTATTGTGAGAAATAGAAAAGGGCTGGCTAGGGCATCCCATCTAAGCAGCACGCCACAACAAAACCTGGTTGTAGTGAGAAGTAGGAAAGAGTTGGCTAGGGCATTCCCTTGTAAGCGACGCGCTACAACGGAGCCCGATTGTAATGAGAAATAGGCAAGGGTTGGCTAGGCTGCTCAGTGTAAGCGATGATCATCAACGATGTTAAATTGCTACGAATAGTAGTTTAGGGCTCCCACATCAACATAGATGTGCGCAAGCAAAGAAGGTCTAGAAGCTACGTACATGGGTCAAAATATCGGATTTCCGGGACATATCGTCCAGGCCTCCTGGACGATAAGTATCGTCGTATCGGCCGATACATTGAATGTATCGGCCTGGTACAATTTTTTTTATTTTTTAAATCCCAAAAAATACCCTAAAATTCAGGAAAAATATATTTAATGGTTTTCTATTTTTTTTAATTATTTAAGGCTTTTTTTTTTTGAAACGGTAACAAAGGATATATTAAAAAACAAAAGGTTAGGAAATACAACCTTGGTGGGTAGTAAGGAACTACCCAAAAGCAAAAGCCCCCTAAAGAAGCTCACCCCAGGAGCAGAAGTAAGTCCAAAAAGCATAGCAGCTCCCCATCGCAACCCAAAAAATGAATCAGCAACGCTACAGGCAGCAGTCCTCCCAGAGCATTAAGAAGTGCTGAAGCCCTTCCTTGAAATCAGTCATCTTACTTGCGTTCCAACTGACCAACAAGAAAGGTTTAGCCTTGCGCCTGAAAATTTTGTTATTTCTTTCCACCCAGATAGCCCAAAAAACCGCGTATACCGTGAGCAGCCATAATTCTTTCCTCGAGTCTTCCACTTTCATTTCTTTCCACATTTCCATCATGTGGGCAGGCCAAAAAGGAAGAACCCATTCAACCTTGTAAAGCTTAAAAATCTTGTGCCAAATAAACCTTGCATAAGAGCAATGAAGGAGAATGTGGCCATCGATTCTCTTCCCCTCATACATAGCATACATTTGTTACGAATCGGGATATTTCTTCTTATCAATTGGTCCCGAGTTAGAATTCTCCCTCGGGTAACCAACCACGCGAAAAACTTTATCTTAGGAGGCATCCTAAATTTCCAAAAACCGGACCATCTCATGTTCTCAGTATGACTTCTATCACGCATCAACAACTGATTGTAAAGAGATCTGACAATAAAGTTCCCTTTGTCAAAGTATTTCCATAGCCTCCGGTCTCTATTTGCCGAGTTGGGGGTAATCCCCCCCACCCAAGACCCTCATCAAGTTTTGATATTCCTCCACTTCCCACTCCCTCAGTTGTCGTCTAAGTTTAACATTCCACACCAGATTCCCCCTCAGAAGATTGCACAAAATTACTAATAACCACATCCTTGGAGTCAGAGAGCATGAATATTGTTGGGTAAGCCAATTGAAAGGGTTGATCCCCGGCCCATACGTCCTTCCAGAATCAAATCCTCCGGTCATCGCCCCAACTGAATATAGTGCCCTCCACCACATCATGTCTACATCCTATCATAGCCTTCTACCAAGCCGACAGCTGGTTGGAGTTAGGATTGAGGGTCATGTCGTCTTCACGCGATCCATATTTGTTGGAGAGGATTTGCCACCATAATTTGCTTCTCTCCCCCTCTTCACTCAACCTCCAAAGCCACTTGGCTACAAGGGCTTTGTTGACTAATTTTAGTTTGCCGATTCCCAGACCCCCATGTTCCTCCTCATCACAGCACTCCTCCCTTTTGACTAGATAAAATCAGTGTTCTTAAAATCGCTAAGCGGGTTCAGGCGGTCGAGGGGATGTCCGGGCGAAAATAGTTGGGCGGTGCTCGGGCAAGCGCCCCAAGATCCGGGCAGCCGCTATATATATATATATGTGTGTGTGTGTGTGTGTGTGTTTGTGTGTGCGCCACTTGCCAGAATAGAAGGAAGAAAAAAAAGAAAAAAAACTGTTGTGCTCACTGCTCAGTTGCCGAAAAAAAAAGGTGTTGTGCAAGGTCATAAAAAACTAAGGAAGAAGAAAAAAAAATTGACGAAAAAGAAGAAAAACAGAGGATATACAAAAAAAAAAAAAATGGGGACTGGGGCAACCCGGGCGACCTGGGTGGGCGCCCCAAATCCAGTCCGCCGTGGGGGCCTGAACCGCCCGGGGGGCCGCCTCAGGGTGATTTTCAGAACAGTCGATGAAGCTTCTTTTGGTCCCCAGATCCTTCCCATTGAAAATCTCCGGCAATTTTCTCCAGCTTCTTAGTAACACATGTCGGAGCCAGGAGGAGGGACATCCTGAAGACAGGAATAAACATGAATGTCAAGTTTATCAAGGTAAGCATTCTCCCATTGCTAAGCAGCTTACTCTTCCAAGTAGCAAGTCTTCTTTGAAACCGCTGAACCACCGTGTCCCATATTCGAACCCTAAACTTTCCAAAACCAACAAGAATACCTAGGTAAGAGATAGGGAAGGATTCTATCTTGCACCGAACTTCCCTAACCGCCTGCTCCGTCTCTTCAAAAGACATGTTAATTCCATCCAAACTTGATTTATGAAGGTTAATTCTCTCACCCGAAACCTCAAAGATTGTTAACAGATCCGTGATCACTTTAATTTCGAGATATCCGTTGCTTCCATTACAAAAAACCAAAGTGTCGTCTACATATTGTAGGTGAGAAATCGATGGTCCGAGCTCCACTGTCTTAAACCCCTTTATCAAGTTTACCTCTTTGGCCCTTTTGAGGAGATTATGAAGTGCTTCCCCTACGCAGTTAAATAATAAAGGTGATAAAGGGCCCCCTTGTCACAACCACTTTTGACTTCAAAAGTAACCATGAGGAATCCCGTTGATGAGGACCGAGAACCGAACCAACACATAACTACCTTTCATCCATTTAAGGCTTCTTTTGAGGCATCTTTGGGAATTTTATCAACTTAGAAGTATAAAACCTCTCAACTTAACATTGTATATGAATATAACATTAAAGTCATCATAGTAGACTACTGATCATAGCACATTGTACATGAAAAACTTACATTAAAGCCACATTGAATTCCTTGGTAGTTCTTCGTTGTCGTGATCATCATCATCAGTGCGTCAGCTTTGCCTATAGTGTTGACCATATTATACCCATGATCATATGTCCTCCTTCAAACTGAGGCATTAGCATAGGGTATGGGTTACTACAATATGGAAATGTCGGTCCTCAAAAAATTTGACCAACGAAGTCTTCATGTTGAGGGTAGGTTGGTTGAGGGATTGCGTATGGGTTAGGGTTACTGGTGGTTGAATCTTTGGTGTTTTGCATCCATCGCACATAATAGTGCAACATCTCTCATCCCATACTTCCTCAAAGTTTTTCATATAAGCTCCAATCTCCGCATACTCCTCATCTAGTAGGGGCCCAGATACCTCGTATGCAGAAGGTTCTACAACTCCTGGACCAGCTTCTGCATTAGTATCGATCATACTTTTGAAGTATGGCAACTCCACAACCTAACTTGGAATGTGGTTGAATACCACGAATTGCGTAATGGCCTTTCCAAGCTTCTTCCCCCATGTTTTCAGTAAGGTTGCACTCAATTTTATTTGTTTTGAACTTTATGTCTGATACATGAACGCATCCATAGGACCTATACTAGGCCTCTTGGTCTCTCTCACGGTTGCTGACCTACGCAACCCCGCAGTCACCTCATCATCATCAACATCATGTCGCCTTTGACTAGACCCACTACCACCAGCACGCATGGATGGGCCCCTCAAGTTGGACCGAAACAGATAATCGGCCTCTTCCTGATCTCGTCGAAATCATGATTCTCTAGCACTCTCCCTCATCACTCTCGTTGTCACCGCATCGACATCCTCACCATCCTCATCATCATCCCCTAATCTCTCAGGTAAAAGTGTAGGAAACTTTGGATTCCCCCTCCTTATTCTCTCATACATGTCCCTATCTCGGTCGGCATCTGCTTTTTTCCCCTTAGCTGCCTGCATGGTGGTACGCATAGCTAGCATATCACCTCTTTCGGAATATTCTCACATCCTTTAATCTCCCTTGATGTGAGCCAAATGCTCATTCAATCGTGTTATACCTCCTCCCTGCATTTTCTTCCCACAAAGCATACATTCAATTCGGAGCCTATTGTCATCTATAGCTTTGTCGTAGTGTCAAGCCGAATCTTGCCTGCATACCATATTTATTTATTTCACCTGTATGAATTATCAGACGATATGTCACATTCATGGGTCAAAATATTGTCTGATACTGATACGTATCGGTTTTGGACATGGGCGATACGATAAAATGGGTTTTTATCGTATACCCCCTAAAACATGATATTTATCGTCCGATACGGGCAATTTAAGGCCCGTATCGCCCATATCGGACGATAATTTCAATTTATTGTCTGATAATTTCATCATTTTCTCTAGACCTTTAAAATTTTCAAATTATCGCCGAAATTTTTTTAGGGTTTTTTTCAAAATTTATCGGATTTGCTTCGAAATTTTTTTTAGGGTTTAAAACCCATGGAAGAAGAAAAAAAAGGGAAGAAGAAGAAGCAGTGAGGACTTACCTGGGTGACAAGTGGTGATGGTCTTCATTTTCCTCCTTTCTTTCTCCTTCTTCTGTTTTTTTTCCTTTTATGTTTTGGCTGAACCGACATTTATATCAAATGGAGTATGGGACCGACTCTCTTGCCAGTCACATACACACCAGAATGGTGCTTAAATGATCTTTAGCCCATAAGGGTTTACGGTGTAGGTTATCTAAACCGTCAAAATTATTTTTTGGGAATATTTAAACCATCTGAACTGTAGACTATAATATCAACCATTGGTTTTAATTATTAGGGCTGATATTAAAGTTCATCAATCTCATTGATGGTTCACATTCATTGCCCAGCCTTCAATCTATGATCGATTAGACGATGTTTAAATGATCTCGCACCATTCAAATATCACTTTTTATTTCACACAAATAAAGTGCGATTTATCATTATGCCACGTGGCACACACCTGTGATTAGTCAAATGGTATTTAAATGAACTTACGCCATTAAAAACTCACTTTTTATTTTACACCATTAAAATGTGATTTATCATTATGATTGCTTCAAATCAGATGACAGAGTTCTTGTTTCACCCCAATCTTCCACACAATTGATCTTGAGATCATGTCGTGAGACAGTTAGTTTTTTATTCAAATGTCATATATCCCTAAAAAATGGCCCTAAAATCACGTTTGAGCGTGATGTGTGCCATAGGATTCAAGGGAAATTTTTTGGGGATCTGTGACATGTAGAATAAAAAATTGACCATGATAGGTGCGACATGATCTCAAGATCCATTGTATGGAAGATCAGGGTGAAACACAATCTCCATCATCTGTTCTGAAGCAATCAATGGGTTTAAAGGGGTTGCACATATGGGCACTTTCAGAAATTGTGTGAGCGGTAGTAGAGGTACCCAATATTTCACACGGTAGATCTTGGGATCATAGACCAACTAGCAGACAGTCAGATCTTGATTCCACGTGGCATACATCCCCAAAGTGACCCTGGTCATGGGCGTATCATGAGAAGGGTTCTCAGGTCACTTTTGAGATTTATTCAATGTGGAATCAAAATCTGGCCGTCTAATATGTTTTGCATGAGCTCAAGATCTATTGTGTGATCGATTGAGACAAAGCATTATCTGCATCGTTGGATTCAATCCAGTAAACAGCTCTTAGGGTGTAAATCCCAAGTTTCCTTTAAAATTTCGAAATATGCATCAAATAAGCCTTAAATAAATTTAAAAAAAGTTCAAATAAATAGAAAATCCTTAAATTTAATTTTTCTGATTTTTAGAGTATTTTTGGAGATTTTTTTTAAATATATATATATCAAACCGATACATTGAATGTATCGGACGATACCCGATACGTATCATCCTGGAGGTATGGACAATACGTGTCGGGATTCCGATATTTTGACATATGTTCACATTGTCTTATGTTGATTGCAAGTGATCAATGATATGCAATTAGTAACATGTGATGTGATATGTCACATGCACTGCAATTAGTTAATTGCATGTGACATCACATGATGATGTGTCACATGTTGAGTACATGTGACATTATATGATGATATGTCACATGCAATGCAATTAATTAATTACATGTGACATATCCCATGATGATGTGTCACATGTTGAGTACATGTGACATATCATCATATGATGATATGTCACATGCAATGTTACTAATTACATGTGACATATCATCAATGATATGTCACAGATGATAAATCACATGATTACATGTGACACATCATATGATGATATGTCACATGTCATCAAATGATGTGTCACATGTAATCAACATGTGACATAGCATTGATGATATGTACCATGTCATATATGCAATAGTTAAAGTCCACTACGCAGGAGTCATTCGTGTCACATGCACATGAGCATATCGTGTTCGTAGGTACATATACACATTATGGTTTTGAGTCACATTTCGCATTGCATGCTGAAATTATGCTTATAATTAATCTGTGCAATGAAAATTCTAAATTATTGATGGATTTGCCTGTGAGCTTCAAGGAAATCCAAATAAGTGGCCATGAAATGGTTCGGATTAGGCCTGAAGGTTTCCCATTGGGGATCGCGAAGAAGTTTCAAACCCGCGTTGCCGGATCTTTTAGGATGGTGAAAAGAAGTGAACCTAAGGTATATGTGCTTGAGCTACCTTAAGGTATAGGGGTTAGTTCAACACTCAATGTGGAAGACCTAGTTCCTCATCTAGGCTCAACTCCACTTCCTAGAAATCATTTTCAAACGTTCATTCTTTTGAGTCAATCCGAATCTCCCCTTCCTCTTCCGAGCAAGATGAAAAGTAAGATCATTGAGAGGATCTTGGATGGTTTTGCGGCATTCACCGATGGCAGAGAGTTTCAAGATTATTTGTGAAGAGGGTTAGTGGGCCAGAATACAAGACCGCTTGGATTGAGTGGGAAGAGGTTTACGGTGCGGATCCCGACTTCTTTGACCGATCTCGTGTGCATGTTTTATCGGTGATGAAATCTTCTTGGTCAAGTGGACATGATGGGAAGCTTCGGAAGTATTTGGTAGAGTGGGTTTACAAGCCGGGTTACGAGATGGCTTCGGTTCGTCGATAAGAGGTCTACAGTGTGCATCTCGATACAATTGACCGATATGACGCGCATGCGTCACTGGGTTCCGAGATAGCTTGGGCTAGTTGCAAGAAGGTTCACTACTTGGGTCTCGACATACTTTGCTGATACTACGGACATGTTTCATTGGAGATGAAACCTTTTGGGTTCGGGTGAATTGGTTGGGATGGGGACATCAACTTAATCGACCAATGTCTCAGGCATGGGTTAAAATATCGGATTATCGATACGTATCGTCCGAGCTCCAAAACGATACGTATCGGACGATACATTGAATGTATCGTTCGATACATTCAATACATTTGAATGTATCAAATGATACATTGAATGTATCGTTCGAGTCCAATACCGATACGTATCGTCCGATACGTATCGGTATCGGACGATATTTTGATCCATGGTCTCAAGTTAGATTCATCAGTGATGAAAAATTTTGGTCTGAGAGAATTGGCGGGGACGCCAAGATCGAAAGCATAGATTTCGGACCGCAACGGAATTTTGGCATAAGAAGAAAAGACACATGAAGAAACGACAAAAAAGAACCAAGGAGCAAGAAAAGGGATGCCAAGAATTGGGTTCTGGTCATCCTCGCTCGAGCGAGTTTGGTTCTCGCTCGAGCGAGCCCCACCTGAGATTTGGAGTTAAGCCACTTGGTTCTCGCTTGAGCGAGTCAAGTGACGAATTTTGCCTAATTTGGGCTTGTTCACTTTTGTTTTTCCTCTTTGCTTTTCGAGGTTTTTAGTTTGCTATTTTGGGTATTAATTTACTCTCCCTATTTTAAGGTTTTCTATTCTTAGTACCTACCATATAAGGTAATGATGTAAGCATTTGTAAAGGATTTGGTTGATTTTAATGAAAATGCTATGCATTGAGAATTGAGAGGAGTTTAATGGAGAGTGAGTCTTCTTCCCCATGTGGGTTTGGAATTAGGCCAAGGGTGTGATGCCCATGTTCTATCTTGGATCTTTTTTTACCTATTCTTCTATTTTTTTTGCTATCTTGCCATCTATTTCTTATTCTTCTTCCTGTTGTTTCAAACCCCTAAACCTTAAATCTTGAGCTATCTTGACGTCCATCATTGTGGATTGATTATCTTTGATACACATTGATCCACAATCGTTGTTGGGCTCGAAATCGCTCCAATTGTGATGATTGATCATTCCCTTCAAAACCCTAGCGATGAGCTAAGAGAATCCACATCGATCTACGAGCAACGCTCCAACCTAAAGGATGTTAGAGTTCTATCTTTAGGATCACACCTTCCACAATTTTAACAGACTCGCACGTCGGATTTGACCCTAACCGAATCGACCATGATTACCTAAGAGGAATTCAATGAAGCCCTAAGGTATCGCATTAATTCGTGATTAATTGTTCAATTAATTAGTTTAATTTCGATAAATTAGCATATCATGGGCATTCACGTATTTTAGGATCGTTGTCCTGCGTCAGTATAAGTACCAGTTATCGATGGCGGGCGGGCCATGATTGGTTATTAATGTTTTCTATAGGTCTTTTGGGGCGTGTAAATCCTCCTCGAAGGGTCCAAAAGGGCAAATGGATTTCAAAGATGTTAGTAGGTTCCATCTTCATGTGTCTAAAGGTTTAGTTGTCAACATTATAAGATCTTTTCATTAATTCATTTGGTTTATAAGAATCAAAGCATTAATGGGCTGGATATAATTCCTTGAGAGATAATAAATACAATTGCTTCGGTTGTTTAAAATAAATGGTTCTAGATTAATTTGTATTAGATTATATACCATTCTCTATACCTCCTACAAATTTTAAAAAACACCCTTGTTCTCTCCTATATAACACAATTTTCACCTTAGGTTCTCAATTCTCCAAAATGACCAAACCAGCGTCTCTCACACACCGCAAAAGAGAAGGCTTTTGGTACCGGCAATAAGGTACTTTGTTTTTGCTTCTTATTCCCAACTCAATCTTCTTCTTCTTCCATTTATTTCTTGCTATACTAAGTTTTCTGGGAAATAAAACCA
Organism: Chloranthus sessilifolius; assembly: GCA_021018995.1. Taxonomy (NCBI): domain Eukaryota; kingdom Viridiplantae; phylum Streptophyta; class Magnoliopsida; order Chloranthales; family Chloranthaceae; genus Chloranthus; species Chloranthus sessilifolius. The sequence continues at coordinate 132,988,701 of CM037591.1, read as the reverse complement.
TTTGTTATATCTTTTGCTATCTATTTGGTGGTCGGGAATTTTATCAAACACTTTTTATGCGCATTTTCTAAGTTACCCAATTGGGTTTCATGGAGCATTTCACCAAGGAGAGGTTTCAATGTCAGCAGTCAGTTCAGATGTGACGAGCTGCAGCATTTTATGTGATCAAGAAACAAGTACAAAAGAGGAAATAACTAAAGCTCAAAACAACATACAATAAACGAAATAAAAAGTATAAAAAATGGAAAAGATGCCTTGGAAGCGATGGTGATGCCACGCTCGCGCTCGAGGCTGATGGAGTCAAGGGCACGCTCATGAGGGATATCGGCGCCGCACTGGCGGAGGAGCCGGTCCATGAGAGTAGTCTTGCCATGGTCGACGTGGGCGATCACCGCCACGTTACGAAGGCGGCTGGGGTCTAACGAGCTACCCACTGCAGTCGATGTCGCTGAAGCCGCAGCTGAGGCCGACGCCGCCGCAGAGAAGCTGCGAAGGAGACTGAGGTTGGGTGAGTAGTTCAGTGCGAGCGATCGATGGGAGAGAGTTCTACGGCTCGTAGACCATAGAGAGCGGAGTAGCAGACCCGCCATTTCTGAGTGAAAAAATAGCACCACCGCTTTGCCTCCTGCTCCTAAGGACCTTTTAATTTTGTTGTGGTGCGCGAGTGCCGTTGGCTAAAGAGTAATGAGTTCTTAACAAATGGTCAAGGCCTCAAGGGACTCGAGCCTCAGCAAGTGCCTCAACATGCAACTCTCTTTTACACTTACGGATACCAGTATTTGCAACTGAAGATCCAGCATCCGCAGCCTCGGGTTTCTATTGTTCAAACTTGAATCCGTCGACTGCCTTGAATTATAACCATCTTTCAGACAATAAATCCTTTAAGATGGTCAAATGTTGATCACATTTACATATATTATTTGCTATAACAACTAATTATTTCTCATGTGGCGCATTTCTATGGTCAATCTAAGTAGTCTAATCGAGCTTATAAGAGCTTTGTAACGGCTGTTGAGTTATAGTCATTCAAAAATATAAGCACGATTGTGCCGTATTATAGTGCATAGATTGTTTGGTTTAAATCTACCAATAATTGTAATTTGTGGCTCCAAATTAAGCTACCACCCGGATGAATTGGTTTGCAAAAGTTAGAGAGATACTACTAGCAAACCACGTTTTTCTTTTTCTATATCCAAGTGGAACAAATAAGAAAAAATTGGTGCGTGGGAAGAAAAAGTTGGTGCATGTATAGAAACACTTATTTTATTTAACTGCTATGAACTTAAAATTAGGAAAAAGCTATCTTTCTCTAGACGCCCTGAGCCAGCTCATTGCTTATTTGGGAAGAGGAAATAGTCTCAAATCCATCTTGCTTAGTCGGGCCTAGAGATTTCCATCCAAGGATCAAAATATCAGCTTTGTTTTCGGCGAAATTTAAATTGAAATTTTGGCCGAAAATTTCTCCCGCATAGATATTTTGACCGAAATTTCGATTCAAATTTTCATTTTAGTGGGGACAAAAACTTTACACATTTTGGCCGATAATTTGAATTATCGGCCGAGGCCAAAATTTTGAACCATGACTTTTCCTTATGTGGAAATTCCATCAATCCTAAATCGAGAAAGCTAAAATATTAAAGCCTATGATTTTGCCTTATGTGGTATTAGGTACTCAACCTATAAACCAAGGGCAGTGCACACATCAATCTCCCTCTATCAACCTTAATGATTTGTGTATATCTTTTTTAGTGCGAAATCTCCACGGAGATGTGCTCTCATAGTTATTTATTTGTGCATCTCTCCAGATTCGACCAATTTGATGAGGGAGACTAACTCGGTTCTACCTATCCATAGCATGAGAAGAATTTGAGTGCATTCTACGATTACTTTTTTCTAAAAGCAGGTAAGAATGTGTAACTCTATTTGCAACCCTAGATTGCTTTTCTTTTGAACTTGGGTTTACACGTGCTAAATCGTTGTTCGCTTTAAATCAGACAATTGAGATCATTTTTCATCCCAATCATCCACACAATAGATCTTGAGATCATGGACCTACCATCAGATGGTTAGATGTTGATTCCACTTGGCACACATCCTAAAAATTGACGTAAGAACCACATTTGATGGGATGCTATGATCACATTCACTTTTTAGATATATGCCACATAGAATCAAGATTGATAGTAGACCCATGATGTCAAAATCTATTGTGTTGATCAAGGACGGAGACAGAAACTTTCATGGGAGGGGGCCGAAGTATGAAGAAGAAATGTATAATATTATAAAAAATAAAAATAGCATTCATTTACTAGTAACAAAAATTTTGAAAAAAAAAAAAATCTTTTATTTATATATATTTATGTGCCTATCAATAGGCATTAGGGCCAATCTGCCTGGGAGTCATATTAACTGGGCTAAGTCTCATTTTATACTTTTAAGGTCTGTTTTGATAAAATAGTAGGAAAATGGCGAATTTGAATTTATAAATCTAATAAATTCACATGATTTTTAAGGTTATAGGAATCCACATAATCTTTTATTTTTTATGATTTCGATGGCCTAATCATGTATTAGAGAGAGAGATGTCTTAGGATATGATTTAAGAAGAAAAGTTTTAAGAGGGTGGTTTAACTATTGCTCCTAAAAAATAGGAGAGAGAGAGAGAGAGAGAGCTCAAATGTGCAATTATTTAGGCGGGAACAATCATTTTAGCGCTTAACAAATAGGTAAGATAGATTAAAGAGAAAGAAGAAAAACTAAATAAGCGGGGGTGGCCGTGGCCCCTCTTAGTCCCTCCCTTGGCTCAGTCCCTGGTGTTGATTCAAACCAATCAACTGTCCAAGTTGAGAGGAAAGAATCTCAGGTTGCAAACAAAAGCACCCTTTGGTAATGTCGCCTACAGCAAATGATCTTGATTAGGAATTGGAAATTCGAATTGTTGGAGGAGGAGCACAAAGACTCGCAGCAGACCATGCTATTTTAAATAAAGTTGTTATTTGGTGCTCGGGCTTGAGCAACAAATGTGGTGCTTTGATAACCTACTTTGCATAATTGTTGAAACCGCAGTCATCAAACTGGGCCATCATTGTGAACTGAACAGCCTACAAATTTCATGATGATTAGAGGATACTAACCATCTGATCACAGCATATATCCTACATGTAAAGTGAACGATTCCTCATTAGCCATCCATTTAAAGCTCTTAGACAAACAAATCAATTGAAGATCAAGATTTGGGCTGAATCCGATCTAAATATTGGACACATTTGAATGTTGGTTAACCCAACAACACGTTTAAGCCACAAAATGTGTTATATGTGTAATTAGAGTTACAAGTAGCTTCGAAGGCATACAAGAGCACAACCTCATACTCATTTTCTCGTGCGCGTTAGTATAAAAAGTGACAAAATGTGTTTAACAAAAAAGTTGTCAAACATAAATTCATGATCAACAACACGTGAGAAGGCGGCTTCTAAATTCGTTTCGTGAAGCCCTTATGTGCTATCAAACGTGGCCATTAGCAATCACAGATACCTTGGATTGATGATAGATTGTGCCACGTGCATAATATAAATGACCCGAGAACATCACTGCTGGTGTTTTGTATGGACACCTAATACCAACTCTCATAAACAAAAGCTTTAGCCAAAAAAATTTCAGAAAAAGGGCAACTGCACTAATTATATATATTTTTAAGTTGTTACCCAAGCTATAAAATGAAATCAAAACAAGAAATACAACCAAAGCTTAAATTTTAAGGAAACAAAAATTAAGAAAGTTGAACGTAAGAATTACGAAGAAATTAATATGACTATTGTTCCTTAGAGAACCAGACAAGGCCTCTGCTTGCGTCGCTTTTTCTTCTGTTTTGGGGGGCGTAAAACAACCTTTATAGCAGCATCGAATACCGTCTTCACATTCTGAAGCAATCATGAAAAAGGAAACCGCAGAAAATCTGTGAGATTTACTTCAAATTAATGTAAAATTGTATTCTAATCAGGGACTTAAAACCAATACTTATAGGCATATCGGCCGGGGCCCAAGCCGACAGTATCAGATATATCGGATTCATATTAGCCAAACCTGCCACCGATATTAAAGTGTCTTTGTTATATTTTAAATTGTTAAAAAAATATTTTAAAAAATTGTACAAAGGGCATTTTCGGGTGCATATCGGATATGTATTGGCCGATATGACCCAGTATGGGCCGATATTAACTGATATTTGACCAATTTGATCCAATAGTTGACCCTAGATCGAATCGGAGGTTTATATTGTATCGGAGGGCCCCTAACCTGATATATCGGACGATATTTAAAACCATGATTCTAATGGCCGGAATGCTTTTAAACACTGAGAAATCCCGAAGCTATGTGCACCATATGATCTTTGAGCTTTAATCATTTTTTTTATAAAGGAAATAAGTAAATGAAAAACAGTGACAACCAAAGGTGCACCATATGATCTTTGACCACCAGTTTTGGTACTAGCGTCAATCTCCTTTATCCCAATGGTCAGGCCTCCCGAAATCACACAGCTAATTTTTTTTTTTAATTAGCACTTGAGATCACACAGCTATTTATGATCACAGCTCACTTTTGACTTTCCACTGATTTGAGGCTAAAAAAAGACAGTGCCTTTACCAAGGTTGGGGGCTTGTGATTGAATGGAGTGCTTCCTGCTGGTTGTATGGTAGGGTATCATATACCAAGTATTTGGGAATTATGAGTACCTATCATAAGTGGATACATAACCCATTTAGTGATAAAATCCCATCAAAATATGCCTTAAACATATGTCAGAGCAACCTGTAGACATCTCACTTGGCTTAGAGAGGTCCTACCTTTGACTCGATGAACTATAGAATCTAAACTTCAAGGCATGAACTAAGACCCCCTTCAAGTCTTGTAAGTCAACAAAATTAATGGACAATAAGTGCAGCCCCCAGGCTGCACAGCTTGCACCCTTTTCATTTTCAGTATCCATATTGTGTGTGTATAACATATACATATCACCAAAATGGGCACTTTAGAAAACAATGCCTCAAAAACAACCTTTTTAGCAAAAAAGACCCAACTTCAAACGTTTTAGAAAAACGGTGCTTTCACGGATTTTGGAACTTCAAAAAATCATGAAAACACTGCTTTTTCTAAAACGTTTGTAAAAAACACAGTGCTTTCACTGTTTTCTGAAGTTTTAAAATCCATGCAAGCACCGTTTTTCTAAAACGTTTGAAGTCGGATCTTTTTTGCTAAAAAGTTTGTTTTTGAGGCATGTTTCTCTAATTATCCCCACCAAAAAATTTATACATAAAGCATCCATATTTTACCCCTTTCAATATTTTTAATGCTCGATTACCCTTATTATTCCCTAGTCCATTAATCACCACCCAAGCCAAAGAATGTTGACTTTCTTTATCCTCAATCCAATTTTTATCTAAGTCCTCCTAGAATCAAATTGCCAATTTTAATCTGTCCAATTTGTAGAAAACTCTTAAAGTGTGAGCCTTTTTACCCCTCAATCTATCCTTTGCCTAAAATTATGTGTCATAGCCTCTTCTATACAAGTTCTTGGATCACCAACATTTGCCAAGGATCCAAGGGTTGCTCTAAAGAGAACCACCATAATTCTTGTTATTAAATATTCAATGATCGATGCATGTTGACGCAAATATTTGACAAATTGATCCCCCCTCCTCCATGCATAGGGCTGAAAGTTTAATAACCTTAAGAGAATTCAACCCAATTTTTCTCTAAAATTTCCCTTAGTTTCTAGAATCCCTAAATTCTCCAGTCCATAGTCATTAGGATAGCTTAGATGCTACGATTTAACCTCTCTCTTTCTCTCTTTAGAAGTGTGAGGGTGTCATCAGTTAGGCACATTGAAGAATGGCAGCATACCCTTCCCCTCTTCTGTTCTTTCCTTTCTTCTTCTCTTTATTGCTCCTTTCTTGAATCCCATCTTGCCCCCAATTGTAATGTTATTCAACTGAAATTATCACAGAAATTGTACAAGTTTTTAGCCATACAAATGTGGCTTTTACTTTGTTTCATTGCATGCACTACTAAGTAAATAAAATTTGTGTGTATGCAAGGCCATAGTCCACCCTTCGGCCTAGAGACCGTTGTATATGTCAAATGATGTATCAACTGCAAAAGACCATGTTAACACACTTCCCATTTCGTAATTGTATCCTTTGCTCAATTTTGAGGTTGGAGACTGGTATGAGAATCAATCAAAAGACTGACATGTTTCCAGTTAACCTCAAATCGGGTAACAACTCTAAATTTTGACATCTTAGGCTAAGTCCCAGAGGTCGAGATATCTATAATAAGCTTGATGATTATACAATTGCAACAAGAGGCTCAAGGACGTCAGCCTCTAATGGCTTTGAAGGGATTCATAGCCATGTGGTGCATCTAAAGAGAGTCAAACTCATGCTAATATTAATTTAGTGTCACACCATAGGGTGTGATTTCAATCCAAATGGATTTTTTTTTGTCAATTCCCTTACTATTAGTAAGAAATTATACCTGTTGAGTCTTGGAGCTGCATTCGACATAAACAGCTGCACCTACCATCTTTTTCAACTCCTCTCCCTGCCCACAATAAAAAATAAAGAATTTGGTGATAAAATAGAGGATTAATGAGGTGAGATCATACATATTACTATCAAGCTTATGAAGAGATTATAACTGTCATGCTATTAAAAATCTAAGAAAGTTATTTATTGACAAGATTCAATGGCTAATAGGTATTCTTAGCTCGATAGTCTAATGATTTTGGTAAAGAAAAGATTTAAGCACTAAAATCTCTGCCTATGACTTTTGCTTTAAGAGCAAATGCAGTGCTACATGTGGTGTGATGTACAATAATATAAAAGTTCACAATGTAATTCTTCAACAGGCAATTTAATTGACCTAATTGGCTACCATCGATGACTTACTTGAGCGGTTGTGATGGGAGATCCACCAGGATGGTCAATAAAGAACTGCTTGTCATCACGCAAATCTGCACTCAGAAGCTTCCATAATGTTAATGAAACATAATTGTTAGTAAGTAACACCTTCATAAAGTTCCCCATTTTCCCTTTTAGGTAGATTTTAACTCAAATTGACATTTCTGTTGTTCCAATAAGTATTGATATCATTGTTTGGTACCTAATACTGACTCCTTGATGAACTAAATAGTATTAGCCCAACCCGTGCACCAAGGGCAATGCATAGGCCAATCTTCCTATGCTAAAGTAGTCAAATTAACCTCAGGAGATGTACAAATATTTAGCTTATAAATCCGTGACTATTTTTGCTACTTTATTAATTGGCAATTAATGTTTCCTGAGGATGCAATATACACTCCCTCCAAAAAGAAACCCAAATCAACTCATATCATAAATAAGCACACAATCGATATCTGATTAAGGATGGACATATCATCAAGATAAGGCCAACAAAAGCCAAGACTTATTTTCAATGGCACAAACTCCAACACTACCAACTGAGTTGGTTTTAGGTAGCTGACCCGAGCGTCAACGGTCGTGCTCATGTCAATTACCCTCCACCAACCTTGGGCAGTGGGCCAGTATTTTTTAGCACCAAATCTGTGAAAATTGAAAGCATACTTTCACTGATTTCATGTTCATGAATAGCCATGTGCATCCCATCCTTGACCATTTGGGTATGATATTAACTCGAGCACCTGGCTGTGGTGCAGTTGAGAAATTAAGAGCGGAACGCCAAGCCACAGAAGTGAGACTCCCTGGGAGTACCAGTCAGTTGTGACCGGGCGGACTAAATGATGGACACATGGCACAAGTCAATAAATCACCCGTTGTGTAGATCCGTACCCCTAACCCCAAGGCTCCACGATGCGAGCATTACAGGGCGATGGAAGAAAAAGGCCAGACATAGTCATTAACCGGTGGAACCACGACAAAAAATCCCGGCTCTGCACACTCCACTAAACTCACTGGCCGGGAATTATTCATGGGTCACATAAAACTCTTAATCACAACCAGGCATTAGCAGTGATGAGGACGTGATCATGCCTTTCGGTAGACCCCTTTGAGAACATGACATTATTTTCTAGGACCCTTTTCTTGCAATCTGTAACAAAGTTAGAATTTTGATTTTTTTTACTAATTAATAAATGGGTATTGATCTTACCAAGCTTTGTTCCCACCAGTACAATTGGAACAGAGGGAGCATAGTGTCTGAGTTCAGGAATCCACTGTAGGTAAAAAACGGATCCATGTTAGACTTTTGAACTATAGTTAAGGAAAAAGAAATGAGATTTATCTTAGGCACTGTAAGAAAATAACATGTGCTGCATTCGGTGCCTTTTTTTGTGAAACATTATGCTATAACCAACCTTCTTGGAGATGTTTTCATAACTGGCTCTGCTGATGAGAGAAAAGGCCAGCAAGAACACATCGGCCCCTCTGTAACTTAGAGGCCTCAGCCTATTGTAATCTTCCTGCCCTGATAGAAATGCACAGAGGAAAAATTATTTGCCGTTGACATCAATGAAATGGACCCCGCTATAGTTTACCTAAATACTAGCATTTTGCACCTGAAAATTACCTTGATACTCTAATTGATTTTAAAGTTGTATAAGGTTTTTTGTTTTGAAAAGCTACCTGGTACTAAAGGCCAAAGGCCAGGTACCAATCATATGATCAGGTGTAAAGGAGCCACTTGATGAATCTAACTATTGTGAACAATAATAATAATAATTGGCAGTATAGAACCTCTTATCAGCAAAATATTGTGGCACCTGATCATGTGATTGGGTGGGAGGTGGCAACAAACTAATATGGGACCATATAAGTTACCTGTCCTTTAGTTCCGCTACCTTTATCATTGTTGTTATATGTGATTATTACACCTACAAGCTAAGGCTGGTAACAAACCAGAGGATATATGACACGCGGGTACCTTTATTTATAGAGTTAGTCTACAATGGGTGTCCACCCATGATGTGCATTAAAGCAGTCCACACCAAGGATCAAAATTTCGGTCATATTTTGTATGGGATTCAAGTTATCGGTTTTCGGCCGAAATTTTGGCCGATATTTTGATCCTTGGTCCACACATGTGTGACTGCATGACATACAGAGACTTTGGTGCATTGGAAGTCCGTGCATGTCATGCAGTCACACAAATGTGTGGACTGCCCTGTCAGGTGGACAGTCATTGTAGACCAACTCTTATTTATAATCCAAGACTTTTTCTTCTAAACTTGGATTTCGGGTGCTTAAATCATTGACTGCTTTAAATTAGATGATGGAGAACTTTTTTCGCCCCAATCTTCTACTCATTAGATCTTGACATCTTGGTCCTACCATCAGACAGTCAGGTTTTTATTCCAGATGGCCCACATCCCAAAAAGTGAGCATGGTCATAGGCATACATCAAGTATGGTTCTTGGATCACTTTTTTGTGATCTGTGTCATGTGGAATCAAAATTTGGCCATCTGATGGGAGGACCGTGATCTCAAGATCCATTGCTTGGAACAGTCAGGCAAGAAACGATCTCCATCGTCTAGCTCAAAGCAGTCAACCTTCTAAGCACATAAAACCCAGTTGAGAAGGAAGAATCTCGGGTTGAAAATAAAGGCAACCTATGAGACACTATTTACAGGTCATCTCTATGAGAAATCAACAAACAAGTGAACAAGTCTTGCTACTGCTTTAAAACAGAGTAATTGGCTGGGAAACAGAGTAATGGCCTTAAAGTTGCCGAATTCTGTGGAAAAAATGACTTTTATATAAATAAGGTTCAACAGATAAAAGGGTAATCGCCATACTCACCGGCAGTATCCCAGAGTCCAAGATTCACGGTACTGCCATCCACCACAACATTAGCACTGAAATTGTCGAACACAGTCGGAACGTAATCCTGTCACAAATATATATCATCACACATAAGTAGAGAAATGATTCTATGCTGCACATTACCAAAGTAAAATAATTGTGACCCCATCAGATGAAGATCCAACGGTAGCACGCTTCTATACTATTATGGTACATTAAATCATTAATCGTACCGTCGGGAACGTGTTGCTAGTGTAGGAGATAAGCATGCAGGTCTTGCCCACGGCCCCATCGCCCACGGTGACACACTTGATGAATCTCGCCGTACTCATCATCTCACTCTCCTTCAGGCTCTCACTTAGCGAAGCTTTCTCTCTTCTTATCTATGTGTTGCGTCAATAAAAGAGGAGAGAGAGAGAGAGAGAGAGAGAGAGAGAGGATGTGGAAAGGTAAGGGTCGTTTGAATTTTGAAAAGGAAGGGAGGGACGAAGGTTGGTTTTAAGAAGCTGACCAGACGGATCACCCACCCACCTTTGGGTGCACCTCGTCCCACGCAATCATCGCCAAGGGCTTTTTAGTTTCTTTGAGTACAAGGCCAGAGGCAGGGCGAAGTGATGCAATGGTTAGGTGTTGGTTGGTTGAGTGTTAGAGAAGGTTGAATGATGGAAAGAAGTTGCTTAATTAACCAAATAATATGATGGAATTAAGACCCCCACCCCTACCATAACATAAAGTAAATGGAATCAGACTACTATGTTTGCCACCAACCTAACTTGATAGCCTAACTATGAGCATATATGAGGTGTGGCTTACGGCCATCTCTCCCCTCTCTTGCCTTGCCTTTTAAATTTGTTTACAGTTGGTATTAGGTGCCCCCTAAGTGCGCCTACTTGGTGCAAGGAAAATTCGGACTTGGAGAGATGCACAAATTTTAATGAGCAGGAAATCAGTGCAAGGTAGCTTTTACTATATAGCCTATCAACCGATGCCTTGTGACTTGATCACCATCTCTTAAAAATATTTCTATATATCATATAATTCAAAGCAAATATTTCTGATTTGTGCTGCTCCTAAGGTTGGCCGAGTCATTTACCGATCAGGCAACTCATTCATTTAACAGTCCATTAGCGATGCAAGTTTTGAACCAAAAATCGAAATTGACACAAAACTGAAAAATGAAACTAATTGGGGTTCAGTTTTGGTTTTGGAAGGCCAAAACTGAAAATCACTTGATTAGGTTTAAGAAACAACAACGAAAAACCAAAAAATATCAGAAAATAAATCTAAAAAATTAAAATGAACCGAACCGAACTGATTTTTTTCGGTTTCGATTTTGCTCAAAACCAAAGCTGAACCAATTTGTTTCGGATCAGGCTGAACCGACCCTAAAAAACAAAAAATTTAATCTTCAGTTCAGTTAATCGGGTCTCCACCCTACCATCAAAATTGACAAGGACAAGATTTGAAAAGGCTTCCATGCCATATGATTCAAAACTAGCCAGTAATATCTCATGTGAACCCTATAAGGTTCAGCCCTATTGGCCCACATATTGTTTTTTTTGAGGATTATCTCATGTGAACCCTATAAGGTTCAGACCTATTGACCCACATATTGTTTTTTATGAGGATGCGATACGACATAGACAACTACCTCCGATATAGTGTTTGTACAAACTTTACACACAAAGTGGATTTGTTTTTAAGACCCGCACAAAAAAGAAGAGGATGCCAGTTGAGCAATCAGTGACCTACATTATTTGTTTACCAAGAATCCATCATCCGTACCCTATGACATAATGACTACGTTATTGGTTTCAAATAAAAAAAATAGGTAACTCTATTTCCACCATCGACAACTCTAAAACCACCCCAGCCCCTCATATATATATTTTAACAGTGAGCGCAAGTGCGTGCTTTTAGAGTTTTGGTGGAGTGCAAATCGATCGAACTACTCATAAGAAAATAACCGGTTGAATGAATTGACCACACTGCCAATGAATTGACCACACTGCCATGGACTTGCTGCTGGGGCCCTATTGCTCAACTTCCAGTGTCAATTAGTATATGTCAATATCTCTGATCATCGAACCTTTAGGCTACTCTGCTGTCGACGTATCACCATCCTAGAAATCCTTTGATATGACAGCTTCCAACCATCAGATTTAGTTAGTTTCATGTGGGGTTTGTATTAGTAGGCTGTCAATGGGTCAGGCTAGCCTAATGGCCTGACCCAACAAAAAAAACGAGGGCCCTACTTTTTAGCCCGAAGTTGGGGTCGCCTTAGAATTGGCATGGCTAGACAAAAAAGAATCACTTTCATACTCTTCAAATCACAAATTAAATGTCTTGTTTCATAGCCTAAATTTGGTGCATTGAAAATAATTTTTAACTTACTACAGGCTCCAGTTGAATGCCAAGCAACCCAACTGGCCTTGAAAGTAGTGTCTTGGGCCTCATATATATATATATATATATATATATATATATATATAAGAAAGTGGGAATATACATTAAGGGCATGATGGTGACTATGTACTCTCTAATGCTAAATCATGTGCTATGTAACATGTGAACACGAGTTACACCAATCATCTAAAGGTTCACTCAGTCCTTAAAATTTTAATTTATTTATTTTTCGGGCCATTTTCCTCTTTAAATTTGAAGTCATAGTTTTCCATCCGCCGTCTCAATCTGGGACATTGAATTTTTACCTTTGGCCATCATTTGAACAATGGATACTGATGTGATTTTTAATGTGATGTTTTACTCGCAAGTGCACGAATCGGATTGTATATAGTGAGTGCGGAGTACGAGATCGTTCCCACGAGGACTAATTTTGAAAGATCTAAAAAGACAAGCAATTCCAAAAATCCACTAAGATCTAACAGTATTCTACCAGTCTTATGATTTATGTGGTTTGATGAGATGATAATTACTGACTACAAACTGAAATTTAATTGATAATTCAAAAATAAAGATAAAGATGAATATACTAAATCCTCTCATCTTTGGTCCGTTCTTCCCGTAATATAAATCTAAGGATTAAGCTATGAGATATGTCATTGAAAACAAACATTATTTATGGAAGATAAATGGTCAAAACCCCGATAGGTTCCACGTTGCATCCCTGCAATCAGGACTTAGATGATTTTCATATATAGATCTGGGATCAAGGGCATGGCTCGGCACACTTGATCTCAGGTTCAAATAAAAACCATCCCCAAAGTGGGTGAAAATTCTAACAAGAATACCACCATAGATCTGAAATCAAGGGCATGGCTCGACACACTCGATTTCAGATTATGGAGTAATTAAGATAAAATTACAATTACAGATCCAAGATCCAGGGCATGGCTCGGCACACTCGATCCCGGATCATAATTGTAATTAGATCCACACGATGAAAGCAAAAAGACCATATAACAATGATTGGGTAAAATTACCGTCATAGATCTGAGATTCCGGGCATGGCTCGGCACACGCAATCCCAGTTAGTGGCCGGGATTTCATCCGTTCATGATAGCACAACAACCATAAAATAAAATCTCATATTTTAATCCTAAATTTATATTATTAGAAGTACATCTTTCGGATGGGAATCATTAAATCCTCATCCCTATGAATTTAGCCACACATATTGCAATTAAATGACATAAATAAATAAATAATAGAAAATAATATTAATTTAATGAATTGAAAATACCTCAAACTTCAACAGAAATTATTTGATCTTCAGAAACGAAATTAATGCAAGAATCAACTTGAATAAAAATAATAATAAACTGAATGAATGAGTACTGAAAATTAAAGGAACAAAGCTCTCAAAAAGGAATAATTAAAAACTCCCTATTTTTATGTCTAACTATAAAAAATAAAGACTAAAACTCAAACTCTTTAATCTCCTCTCTCTCTAATTCTAATTGATTCTCGAAGTGTTTGAGTCGCTTTAAATAGATTCCCGATCGCAGAAGTCTCCCAACTCGATAATTTAGGGTCGATTAATCGACCCAATAGGGTCGATGCATCGACCCTACAAAAGAGGCTCAAAATTAGCTTTAAAGTGTCAGTTTCATGTTTGACACTATTTTCTCCTTGATTAATCGACCAAAAGGGTCGATGCATCGAGCTCCTAGAAATCCGTGAATTTCAGCCCACTTTTGTATCAGACACTGTTTCGGTATTTCGGCCATAACTTTCTGTCCCAAACTCAGATTTAGGCAATTCTTATGCCGTTGGAAAGCTGACGAAAAGATCTACAACTTTTGTGTTTTGACAATTTCATAATTCGGCCATCTTGAAGGTCCAAATTTAGCCGCAAGTAGCACTAAGTTCTCGATGACCCAACGTTGCAGTGTTTTGACATTATTTTCAGAATTCTTGTGCTATTTTCCACACTTGACTTGTATTTACCTGAAACACTTCAAATCTAATAATTCTCATCAAATAGCCTTCATTGGATAGCTAAATATAGGTATTTAGGGGTGAAATATCATCATATTTCACTACTCATCAGATACATACTTTTTAAATCTTTTTGGATGGACTTGATCGAACCTAGGCAAGTTGTCGTGGTACCCGTTCCTCGAGTTGAGTATTATGTAACGTTCAACTGGTTCGAACGCACTGATGATCTGTACATTCAAAATGCATATCCCCATACCTTTTATATATATATATATATATATATATATATATATATATATATATATATATATATGAGTGAGAAGAGAGAGAGGAAATGAGGTAATACAATTGAATGCACTACGTGAACTGTGCATTTGAATACTAGGTCACATGTCACATGATACGTGATCGCGAGTTACACTAAGGGTTTAATCAATCCCCTTAGTTATTAGATTTTTTTGTTATTGAGCTCCTATCATTCAAATCATTGGTTAAAGTTTGTGGTTCATTGCCCAAACATTTGACCCAAAAGTCAACAGTAAAAAATTATTCTTTTATAATTTTTGATACCTGACCAACTTAAGGCATGTTGCTGCCAGTACATCAAAAACGTCTAAAAAAGACATAAAATAAGATTGAGTTTTTCGTCTTTAAATAAGACAGTATATAACCGTCTTAAATTTAGCAATAGGACGGTCACGTACTAACAGATGGCACGAAATTTAAGGATGATTAGTAAGACGGTACAAGTCATCTTATTATCACAATGGTTACCACTAAAATAAACGCCCAAACAGTCTTTTGCACTCCCTCTCTTAATCCCGCCTCTTCCTCTCCCTCTCTCTCATCTCCTCTAAAAAAATAAAAATAAAAGCCCTAGCTAGCTCCATCTCCCTCCTTCCCCTCTCTCTCTCTCTCTCTCTCTCTCTCTCTATATATATATATATATATATATATATATCTTCCTCCCTCGTCTCTCTCTCTCAACCTCTCTCTCTCTCTATATATATACATATATATATAGATCTTCCTCCCTCGTCTAGATCTCTCTCTCTCTCCTCTCTCTCTCTCTATTGTTTGGAATTGGAGAAAGCATCGGTGGCCGACTCTTGCTCCTTTGTAACAGCGGACCCAAACCGACTGTGGTGGAATTGGCACAAACCCAATTGCGGTGGAATCGGTGTCAAGCACCATCAAATCTCTCTTGTTGCTCTGCCTCATTTAGGTTAGATTTCTTTTCCATTTGTTTATTTTTTATAATAATGTTTGAATTAGGGTGGGGCATGAGGGTTGAGGAAAGTGATAGAGATAGGGATGGGGCATGGGGGGTGTTGGGGAAGAGAGAGAGAGAGGGGTTGGGGCGTTGGGGAACAGAGAGAGAGAGAGAGAGAGAGAGAGAGATGGGGCATGGGGGTTGGAGAACCATTTATCCATGGAATGTGCAACTTAAGGCATGTTGTTGTCACTACATCAAAAACGTCTAAAAAAGACATAAATTAAGACTGGGTTCTACGTCTTTAAATAAGACAGTATATAACCATCTTATATTTAGCAATAGGACGGTCAAGTACTAATCGATGGCACGAAATTTAAGGATGATTAGTAAGACAGTACAAGTCATCTTATTATCACAATGGTTACCACTAAAATGAACGCCCAAACAATCTCATCTATAAAAAAACAAAAACAAAAAACCCTAGCTAGCTCCATCTCCCTCCTTCCTCTCTCTCTCTCTCTCTCTCTCTCTCTCTATATATATATATATATTTATATCTTCCTCCCTCGTCTCTCTCTCTCTCTATATATATAGAGATCTTCCTCCCTCATCTCTCTCTCTCTCTCTTTTGTTTGGAATTGGAGAAGCATCGGCGGTCGACTCTTGCTCCTTTGTAACAGCGAACCCAAACCGACTGTGGTGGAATTGGCACAAACCCAACTGCGGTGGAATTGGCGTCAACCCAACTGCGGTGGAATTGGCGTCGAGCACCATCAAATCTTTCTTGCTGCTCTGCCTCATTTAGGTTAGATTTCTTTTCTATTTGTTTATTTTTTATAATAATGTTTGAATTAGGGTGGGGCATGGGGGTTGGTGGGGAAAGCGATAGAGATAGGGATGAGGCATGGTGGTGTTGGGGAATCGAGAGAGAGTGGGGTTGGGGGCGTTGGGGATTAGGGATTGGGGAACAGAGAGAGAGAGAGAGATGGGGCATGGGGTTGGAGAACCATTTATCCATGAAATGTACAACTCCACAAAAACTCAGTTTATTTTTTAATTGAACCAAACTTTAAAAAAAAAAAAAAAAAGATGAATGCATCAATTGAACCGAACTAATTTTTTTGAGGAAGAGGGGAATTTTCGAATTGAACATAACTTAGAAAAATGGAGAACGCATCAATTCATTGGGTAGATTTATTAATAGCTACGTGTTCATCAAAAAAGAGATTTGTTAATATCTTAGTAAAGGTTGGAGACTCCTAAAACCTGCCTATCGGCTGATTAAAAACAAAACACTTTCTTAAAGAGGCTTTTACGGGCTAATAAGTCACATATATAATCCTACAGAGTAGAGATCCTTTCATTAGCTCGTAAGAGAGGTTTCAAACATAACTAAGGTATCAAATATCAGCCGATTCCAATACGTATTGATTTTTTGACAAATTGATACATATCAGCGCCGATACGCATCGATATCCAACTCAGTATTGGTATCGACCGATACGAACCCTTATCAGGTATCGGCCAATACATATTCGATATCGGCCGATACCCATATTTTTAATTTAAATTTTTTTTTAATTTAATAGGCCGATGGGTATCGGTATCGGCCGATACATAACGGCGTATTCATATCGGTCCTCCAAGGACTAATACCAGATACCGATACCGATTTTGTTACATTGGTTTCAACCGTGGATTAAAAATCCAACGGTCACATAGCAATAATCAACTACCTCTGCTTTGGAGAGTTGTGTAGTTTCTTACTACCTCTCTTTCCTTTTCTCGGTACTTGCTCTGATTTGACTATCGTAGTCGATGATATATTTTTGTGGCTTGCATTTTTTAATATACTAGTAAAAGTACACGTGCGTTGCGCATGTTAATATAAATGTAAAGATACCATCGAATTCCTCTGATTTAAATGTCATATTTTAAAGATCTTCGATCTCTATCATATGACTTAACACAATAAATGGTCATCATCTCATCCATAGTTAACTGCTTTGAATTATATAATAGAGATTTTATTTTATACCAATCTTTTGCATTAAACATATTTAGAACATGACCTTCAAATCCGATGGCTAAGATGAAATTTTCACTTGACATAAGTCCTTCAAATACCAAGTCTTTCCTTTAAAGGATAACTCTAATTATACCAATCAGATTTCTAAGTGCACTACATTCGAAAAATCATTAACTGATGTGAACCAGATGATAGAGATCAATTTTCTTTTCAATTTTTCACATAATGGAGCTTGAAATCAATGGTGTACCATCAAACGGTCAATTTATAGTTTCTATTGCATACATCCCAAAAAAATGATCGAAAAATATGGGGCATGCATCATACTCAAACGTGATTTTCGATCACTTTTTGGGATGTTTTATGTGTACCACATGCAATAAAAATTAACTGTCAGTACACTCATTATCTCAAGATCTACGATTTGGACGAAAACGATCGTTATTGTCTAATTCAAAACAGTCAATGGTATTCGGCTATGATGTCATTCAAAATTGATTTCCAATTCGATCTTCTATATGATGATCCTGAGGTAAATGGTGTACCATTAGATAGTCAATTTTTAATCTTCGTGACACACATCCCAAAACAGTAACTGAAAATCATGTGACAGACATTATGCTCAAACATGATTTTTGATCACGTTTTGAAACGTGCAACACCTGAAATAAAAAGTTGATTGTCAATACACCCATGAGCTCATATATTATGGGGCAGATTGTGCGACAAACGATCTCTATCTTCTGATTCACAATAGTTAATGGTTATCGGTTAAGTACCATTAAAAATTCAATCATTGTAAATAGAACGGTTCAGTTTTCGTTTTAATCTTTCATCCCAAAAAATAACTGGAAACCATGTGACACACGAAAATATGATCATGGGCATATGATCGATTTTAAATGTAACCATTGCAAGTGCACAAGATCTATTGCAGTACAAAGGTGTCGAACCCACAGGAAAATGTGAATTTTAATTAATTCTTTCAGAGATTTAAAAACGTCCCTAAGGAAGTACCAAAGGGCAGATTCAATTGTACCAAAATTTATCACACTTTTCCTAAATGCAAGAAAAATAAATTAATCTAAACAACTAATTACCAATGAATCTAAAATAATAATTAAATGAGATCAAGGAATATGCTACCCCAGATTTGTACCCCTTTTCTATCATTAAAACTCACAGTTTTATTAAGCATCATTCACACCATCATTCATCTATAAAAATAATTCGAAATAAAATATGATCATCAATTCGGCATACCCTATCTAAAAACAATGACTCAGCCTATCATCGCGGTATGAGTCATGTAAGAAGCATAGCGTATCTCATGATGTTTAGATCATAATAGTAAGTACATAATCGCTCTGCAGCCTAGATCAGTCTGCAGGTCCAGATCTAACAATTATAGCCGTTGATACACGCCATCAACGATCATAACAAACATTCAATATATTTTCAATAATACAAACTTTTAGTAAAACGATTCCATGATGACAATAAATCGACTATGGTATTAATCATAAATAAGGGTACTTATCTGGGGATCGCATCTTCCCCGATCTACTAATTTAGCCGCTCATCTTTGGTGTATGATCTCCTTGTTAATTCAAAGTCATTCATCTTTTTATTTCTCCCAAAGATCTTTATTTACAATGCCTTTTCTTAAATACAATCTATGCTTTCATGAACGTAAAGGAAAAATAATGTAAATCCTAGGTACAATTTACCCAGATGGAACCCTAGAAGAATGAGAAAGAAGAACTCTTGAAAATATGCCCAGAGGAGTCTAAAACCAAAAATAATAATAATAAATAATAATCCTCTAAAAAACTCTCTCCAAAAACTCTAAAAAAAGAAAAGCCAAAACTAACTCTCTAATTATCTATCTCTAATTCCTTTTCTTCTCGAAGTGTTTGATCCGTTTTAAATTAGAGCCAAAGTTTTCCAACCGCAGAGGTGTTCCAACTCGAAAATTTAGGGTCGATTAATCGACCCAATAGGGTCAATGCATCGACCTCCCAGATTTTCGTGAATTCCCGCCGACCTTTGCATCAGACACTGCTTTGGTATTTTGGCCATAACTTTCTGTCCCGAACTCGGATTGAGGCGATTCGTACGCCGTTGGAAAGCTGACAGAAAGCTCTACAACTTTTGTGTTTTGACAATTTCATAATTCAGCCGTCATGAAGGTCTAAATTGATCTACAAGTTGCATCAAGTTCTCGATGACCCAAAGTTACAGTGTTTTGACATTATTTTCAGAATTCATGGGCTGTTTTCTGCACTTGGCTTGTATTTACCTGAAATACTTCAAATCTAATAATTTTTATCAGATAGCCTTCATCGGATAGATAAATGTAGGTATCTAGGGGTGAAATATCATCATATTTCACTACTCATCACACCCCCAAACCTACACTTTGCTAGTCCTCGAGCAAAGCAAACTAAAGAAAATGAATACCACTTTCGTAGGAAACACGATTGCACTTAGCATGTGCAACAAGCCTTTAAGCCCTTAGGTGATCCCTAGTGGAGGAGTTGTGTCTCCTGAGGGTTTACAGTGAAGTTACCCACAAACTTCCAAAAATTTCAAACCATCGGCAAAATTGAGTTTTCAAAACATGATTTTTTATAACATATATATTATTCAAAAATAAAAACATTAATTGTTTTAATATGTGAATCATCAATCTTAAATATTAATGTCATGTCAATCATGCTAGTATCCATTCAAATTAATCTAATGCTCAAATTGTTAAACAACTCATCCATTCATGCCTAAACGTGAAGTGTGTGCATACCCAAACCAAGATTCATCCATCTCGGAACTAGTCCAAACGGAAAATCGTCGAATCTGTTGTCTCGACTCAATCCTCACTTTAGGTATACTCTCGAAATAAAATCACTCCGATGATGGGTAAGCTTTCGCACATATGTGAGAGATCAATACAAAACAAGTAAAAAGGTCTCACATAATAACTGAAACACGATGTAATCAATGAACAAAAATAAATCTCATAAGAACAAATACTTGTATATCCTAAGCATGTCATATCAAGTGTCATAAGTATCACATATTTACTCTCCACAAGGCAGTTACCAATGCAAGATCAGATCATGAAGGTCTTTTATAGGGTTGTAATGGGGCTCAGGAAAGGATAAGAAAGAAAGGGAATTTGGATTCAAAATTTATGAGAAATTAGAAAAGAAACAAATTTCTGATTTTTCTATCTCTTTTTTCTTTTCTAATTTCTCGCTATTTTTCTCACTATTTTTTTATTTTTTTCAACTTTCTTTTTCTTTTGAATTTCCTTTTCTTGAAGCACCTCATATTTTTTATTATTTTTCATAATTTTCTTTTTCTCCCCCCTTTTTCTTTTATATTTTTGCCATACACTCTCAGTAAACACCACAACTTAGTATCTCTTCACTTACTCTCTTTTCATTCATTTTCATCTCTCGTTCCTAATTTCTCAGAAATAAGAAGGGTAAAGCTGAATTTTCAGAAATGGTGAAGGGTTAAAGGTTGACATGGCTTATCAAAGAATGTATAAAGGTAAATTTTTTCAATAGGCTCAAAGGGATACTAGAAGGATAAATTTATATGAGGTGGGGCATTTAAGCACAAACGAGCCAAAGATGGCCTTCAATCATGTCCTTAAAAGATGGTAACCTTGCCTATTTATCTTGAGTAGATATACAGTACGTTTTAACACAATAATATGAATTTGATATCATGCAAAGTCACAAGTCAAAATAAAATATATGAGATTGTGCAAAATAATTCAAAGGAAACTCCGAGTTTATGTATTCACTCATCAATAACGGATATTTGGCTATAAAGCTTCCTGGGTTTAGTCTCCACTAAGAACCTAAGATTTACCGTTCAAAACAGTTCATCGATTTCTGAGTCTTAGCTTGGTATAAGTGTAAAAATTCTACGCATGAATATCAAAATTACCCACAAAATATCACATAAGCTTCATTATCCTAGATACAAGCATTCAAAATCTGACATCAATATTCTCAAAATTAAATTCACATACATCATCAACTAAAGTTTGAAAACTATCGAAAAATAATTCATATATGATGGTTCAAATTTTTTTTTATTTTTTATTTTTTTATTTTTTTATTTTTTTTATATGAAGAAAAATAAGAAAGTGACACAAGATAGAGAATCATACCCCCAAACCTAAAAATGACAATGTCCTCATTGATTGAAATAGGTATTGCACCCCCAAACCTGTTGAAAAGTACCTCAACACAAAGATCAGGTGCAGAGAATATGTGCATAAAATTAGAACATGACCAAAAATAGATTGAAGGTAATGTGGCTACACTAATTTGGAAATTAAAAACAACATAAACTAAACTAAAAACTAATATTCTAGAACTAACAAAAACAAAAATGAAAACGAAAATAAATAAAACACACTGGATTGCCTCCCAGGAAGCGCTGAGTTTAAGTGTCGATAGCTCGGCCTCTTCATTGATCAAGAATCTGGGTCACTAAGGTACATTGGCTCAATTCTCATCTGGGTCATGGGCTCAAACACCGGTTTAAGACGTTGCCCATTCACTTTGAAAACTCGATTGTCGCAGAAGGCTGCGGATCTCAATGCTTTCCTGCACACTAATAGAAACAACCTGATACGGGCCTTCCCATCTCGATTTCAGTTTTCCTGGGTGAAGCTTTAGTCTGGAATTAAACAGCCAAACCTTTTGCCCAATGTGAAACTCTTTCCGAGAAATTGACTCATCATGCAGCTTCTTGTACCGTTCTTTGTACATCTTGGAGTTTTCATACGCATCATAGCGTAGCTCTTCTAATTCACTCAGCTGTAGCCTTCGATTTGGTCCTGCCGCTTGCATATCAAAGTTAAATCTTTTGATAGCCCAAAATGCATTATGCTCCAATTCAACAGGAAGATGGCATGCTTTCCCATAGACAATTCTGAACGGAGACATTCCAATTGGTGTCTTGAAAGCGGTACGATAGGCCCAAAGAGTATTAGATAGCCGGTTAGACCAATCTCTTCTATCTGGTCGCACCGTCTTTTCTAAAATTCGTTTAATCTCTCGGTTCGACACTTCCACTTGACCACAAGTTTGCGGGTGATATGGCGTTGCGACCTTGTGAGTGACGTCGTATTTCTTTATTAAAGTAGCAAAATGACGGTTGTAGAAGTGCGAACCGTCATCACTAATGATCGCCCGTGGAAACCCGAATCTGTTAAAAATATTTTCTTTCAGAAATTTGACCACGACTTTGTGATCATTCGAACAGGTTGCCACAGCTTCAATCCATTTGAAAACATAGTCAACAGCTACAAGAATATATGAGTATCCGAATGACGTGGGGAAAGGACCCATGAAGTCGATCCCCCAAACATAAAAAATTTCAACAATTAAAATCGGATTAAGGGGCATCATATTTCGTCGTGAAATATTTCTCAGCTGTTGACATCGTTGGCATTCTTTGCAAAATCGAGCAGCGTCACGAAAGATGGAGGGCCAGTAGAATCCGCTTTGAAGGATTTTCTGTGCGGTCTTCTGTCCTCCGAAATGGCCTCCACAGGCTCCAGCATGGCAGAAATTGATGACGCTCAGTTGCTCTTCTTTCGGTACACATCTCCTGATGATTTGATCTGAACAGATTTTGAATAATTGTGGTTCATCTCAAAAATAGTATTTTATCTGGGAGAAAAAGAGATGCTTATCATTTTTACCCCATTTAGTAGGGATTCTGCCCGTGACCAAATAATTCACGATATTGGCAAACCAAGGAGCTTTCGTAGCGGTCGCATCAATTGCCATTAATTGCTCATCCGGAAAAGTGTCCCGGATAGGTTCAGGTGCAGAAGATTCTTCAAGCAAAATGCGAGACAAGTGATCAGCCACAATATTTTCTACTCCCTTTTTATCTTTGATTTCGAAATTAAACTCTTGAAGGAGCAAGATCCAGTGGATCAATCTTGGTTTGGCTTCCTTCTTTGCCAACAAATATTTCAATGCAGAGTGGTCTGAAAAGATCACTATTTTTGATCCAAGCAGTTAAGATCGAAATTTATCAAGAGCATACACCACAGCTAACAATTCTTTCTCGGTGGTGGTGTAATTGAGTTGTGCATCAATCAATGTCTTGCTAGCATAGTAAATTATGTGAGGTAATTTGTTTGCCCTCTGCCCTAAGACAGCTCCGATAGCATAATCAGATGCATCACACATGAGTTCGAATGGTAAAGAATAATCCGGTGGTTCGATTATTGGTGCATTTGATAAGAGCTCGCGCAATTTCAGAAATGCTTTCATGCAGTCCTCGTTGAAATCAAAAGGAACATCTTTACCAAGCAGGGTGCACAATGGTTTAGCCACCTTACTAAAATCTTTGATGAACCTTCTATAAAATCCAGCATGACCCAAAAATGATCGAATTTGTCGAACACTCTTCGGTGGGGGCAAATTAGCAATTACGTCGACTTTGGCCTTATCAACTTCGATTTCTTTCTTGGAAACAATATGCCCGAGAATAATTCATTGTTGAACCATAAAATAGCTCTTTTCCCAGTTAAGAATAAGTTTTGATTCGACACAACGTTGCAGCACTTGTGAAAGATGATTCAAACAAGAACCAAGTGTTTTCCCAAAAATCGAGAAATCGTCCATGAATACCTCGATAAACTTGTCAATCATATCCGAAAATATGGCCAACATACATCGTTGAAAAGTAGCAGGTGCAAGATGAGTAGTGAAATATGATGATATTTCACTCATAGATACCTACATTTAGCTATCCGATGAAGGCTATCTGATAAGAATTATTAGATTTGAAGTGTTTCAGGTAAATACAAGCCAAGTGTAGAAAACAGCCCAAGAATTCTGAAAATAATGTCAAAACACTGTTAACTTTGGGTCATCGAGAACTTGGTACGACTTGCAGATCTATTTGGACCTTCAAGATGGCCGAATTATGAAATTATCAAAACACAAAAGTTGTAGAGCTTTCTGTCAGATTTCCAACGGCATAAGAATCGCCTCAATCTGAGTTCGAGACAAAAAGTTATGGCCAAAATACCGAAGCAGTGTCTGATGCAAAGTTCGGCGGAAATTCACGAAAATATGGGAGGTGATGCATCGACCCTATTGGGTCGATTAATCGACCCTAAATTTTCGAGTTGGAACACCTCTGTGGCTGAAAAACTTCGGCTCTATTTACAGCGGATCAAACACTTCAGGAAAAAAGGAATTAGAGAGTTAGTTTTGGCTTTTCTTTTTTAGAGTTTTTGGAGAGAATTTTTTAGAAGATTATTATTCATTATTATTATTTTTGGTTTTAGACTCCTCTTGGCATCTTTTCAAGAGTTCTTCTTTCTTTCTTCTAGGGTTCCATCTGGGTAGATTGTACCTAGGATTTGCATTATTTTTCCTTTACGTTCATAAGGATAGATTGTATTTAGGAAAAGACACTGTAAACAAAGATCTTTGGAAGAAATGAAAAATGGAATGACATTTAATGAACAAGGAGATCATACATCAAAGATGAGCGGCTAAATCAGTAGATCGGGAAAGATGCGATCCCCAGATAAGTACTCTTATTTATGATTAATACCATAGTCGATTTATTATCATCATGGAATCATTTTGCTAAAAGTTTATGTTATTGAAAATATATTGAATACTTGTTATGATCGTTGATGGAGCGTATGAACGATTATAATCGCTAGATCTGGACCTGCAGACTGATCTAGGCTGCAGATCGATTATGTACTTACTGTTATGATCTAAACATCATGAGATATGCTATGCTTCTTACATGACTCATACCGCAATGATAGGCTGAGTCATTATTTTTAGATAGGGTATGCCGGATTGATGATCATATTTTATTACGAATCATCTCTATAGACGAATGATGGTGTGAATGATGCTTTAAGAAAACTATGGGTTTTAATGGTAGAAAAGGGGTACAAATCTGGGGTAGCATATTCCTTGATCTCATTTAATTATTATTTTAGATTTATTGGTAATTAGTTGTTTAGATTAATTTATTTTTCTCAATTTAGGAAAAGTGTGATAAATTTTGGTAAAATTGAATCTGCCCTTTGGTACATCCTTAGGGACGTTTTTAAATCTCTGAAAGAATTAATTAAAATTCACATTTCCCTATAAGTTCGACACCTTTGTTCTTGCCATACTGCAATAGATCTTATGCACTTGCAAGGGTTACACTTAAAATCGATCAAGTTTTTGGCACCGTTGCCGGGGAGATCGGCGAAATTTTGATTAATTCGGTTAGGGATTTTTATGTTTTGATTAAAAAAAATAATAATAATAATCAAAATTTGAATTTTTGCTTTGCAAAATCTTCTTTCCCTTATTTTTCTCTCTTAGGTAAGTATTTTTTTTTTAGGAGTCTTTTAGGAAGTTGATATTTTTAGGCTTTTTATTTTAGATTTTGTAGGAGTCCTTTAGGAAGTTAAAATTTTTAGGCTTCTTATTTTAGATTTTGTAGGAGTCTTTTTAAGAAGTATAGATTTTTAAGATACCTTCCTTAGAATATTTAGGAATCTTTTATTCTTTCCCTTATTTTTCTCTTTTAGATAAGATTTTATAGGATTGCCATTAGGTTTAAAATTTAAATTTTTAATTTTAATTTTTGAAATTCGGATTTAAAAAAAAAAAAAAAATTTAATTTAATTTTAATTTTAATTAAAAAAAAATTGAAATTTTTTTCCTTATTTTTCTCTCTTAGGTAAGTTTTTATGGAGTTCTTTTACGAAGTTTAGATTTTTAGGATTTCTTATTTTAAATTTTTTAGGAGTTTATTTTCCTTATTTTTCTCTTTTAGATATTTTGTAGGATTTTCTAAAATCTAGTTACTAATTTTTGTGGGACTACTTGCTTTAGGCTTGTAAGATTTTATAGGATTTTGTAGGATTGTCTTTAGGTTTTAAAATTTAAATTTTATATTTTAATTTTCGAATTTAATTTTTATTTTTGAAATTCGAATTAAAAAAAAAAAAATTCTTTATTTTAAATTCGAATTTTAATTTTAATTAAAAAAAATTTTTTATTTTAAATTCAATTTTTAATTTTAATTAAAAAAAAAATATTTTAATTTTAACTTAAATTTTAATTTGTTTATTAGATTCATCAATCCTTGTTTGGTATGAGCTTTATCGATTCATCATCATAATTCGCAATTAATCTTGAGATCGAAAAATCTTGTAGAGATAACCGTAGAATTCAAAGGAATCATTACATAAGCCGAACGGCATTCTTCGATATGCAAACGTACCGTAAGGACACGTGAATGTCGTTTTCTCTTGATCAGGTGAAAAAACGGGCACTTGATTGTATCCCGAATAACCATCAAGAAAGCAATAAAACTCCTGTCCTGCTAAACGGTTGTCTCTACAAGATCTTTCGATCTCAAGATTAAACGGTTGCAGATGTGGGTGATGAGATCGAGTAAAGCTCATGCACCAACACTCACAACAAAGATTGATAAATCCACAACAAACCTAAAATATTCAGCTTCAATCGATTAAAGCAAAGATTTTCAATCGATTGACACAAGTGCACAAATTTTTTTTTTTTTTTTTTTAAATTAAAATTAAAATTTAAGTTTAAATTAAATTATTATTATTATTTTTTAAATTAAAATTAAAATTCAAGTTTAAATTAAATTATTATATTTTTTTTTTAATTAAAATTTAAATTTAAATTAAATTTAAAAAAAAATTTAATTAAAATTAAAAATCGAATTTAAAATAAATTTAAAAAAAAAAAATTCAAATTCAAATTTAAAATAAAGATATATATATATATATATATATATATATATATATTTTTTTTTAAATTCGAATTTCAAAAATAAAAATTAAATTCAAAAAGTAAAATATAAAATTTAAATTTCAAAACCTAAAGATAATCCTACAAAATCCTATAAAATCTTACCTAAAAGAGAAAAAAAGGGAGAGAATAGAAAGATTCCGATAAAGCCTAAAACACAAAATATCTAAAAGAGGAAAATAAGGAAAATAAAAATCTAAAAAATTTGAAATAAGAAATCCTAAAAATCTAAACTTTCTAAAAGAACTCCATAAAACTTACCTAAGAGAGAAAAATAAGGAAAAAAATTTCAAATTTTTTTTTTTTAATTAAAATTAAAATTCGAATTTAAATTAAATTAATTTTTTTTATTTTTTTTTAAATTCGAATTTCAAAAATTCAAATTAAAAATTCAAATTTAAAACCTAATGACAATCCTACAAAATCTTATCTAAAAGAGAAAATAAGGGAAAGAATAAAAGATTCCTAAATTTTCTAAGGAAGGTATCCTAAAAATCTATACTTCCTAAAAAGACTCCTACAAAATCTAAAATAAGAAGCCTAAAAATTTTAACTTCCTAAAAGACTCATACAAAATCTAAAATAAAAAGCCTAAAAATCTCAACTTCCTAAAAGACTCCTAAAAAATCTAAAATAAAAAGCCTAAAAATCTCAACTTTCTAAAAGACTCCTAAAAAAAAAATACTTACCTAAGAGAGAAAAATAAGGGAAAAAAGATTTTGCAAAGGAAAAATCTAAAAATTGATTTTTTTTTTTTTTTTTTAATCAAAACACAAAAATCCATAACCGAATTAATCAAAATTTCGCTGATCTCCCTGCCAACGGCGCAAAAAACTTGATCAATTTTAAATGTAACCCTTGCAAGTGCACAAGATCTATTGCAGTATGGCAATAATAAAGGTGTCGAACCCACAGAGTAATGTGAATTTTAATTAATTCTTTCATAGATTTAAAAACGTCCATAAGAAAGTACCAAAGGGCAGATTCAATTGTACCAAAATTTATCACACTTTTCCTAAATATAAGAAAAATAAATTAATCTAAACAACTAATTACCAATGAATCTAAAATAATAATTAAATGAGATCAAGGAATATGCTACCCCAGATTTATACCCCTTTTCTACCATT
Organism: Chloranthus sessilifolius; assembly: GCA_021018995.1. Lineage (NCBI taxonomy): Eukaryota > Viridiplantae > Streptophyta > Magnoliopsida > Chloranthales > Chloranthaceae > Chloranthus > Chloranthus sessilifolius. The sequence continues at coordinate 132,960,246 of CM037591.1, read as the reverse complement.
AAAACCCATAGTTTCATTAAAGCATCATTCACACCATCATTCATCTATAAAAATAATTCGAAATAAAATATAATCATCAATCCGGCATACCCTATCTAAAAACAATGACTCAGCCTATCATCGCGGTGTGAGTCATGTAAGAAGCATAGCGTATCTCATGATGTTTAGATCATAACAGTAAGTACATAATCGCTCTGACCTAGATCGAGTCCGGGTCGGATCTAGCGATTATAGCCGTTGATACGCGCCATCAACGATCATAACAAGTATTCAATATATTTTCAATAACATAAACTTTTAGCAAAATGATTCCATGATGACAATAAATCGACTATGGTATTAATCATAAATAAGGGTACTTATCTGGGGATCGCATATTCCGCGATCTACTGATTTAGCCGCTCATCTTTGGTGTATGATCTCCTTGTTCATTCAAAGTCATTCCTTTTTTTATTTCTCCCAAAGATCTTTGTTTACAATGCCTTTTTTTAAATACAATCTATGCTTTCATGAACGTAAAAGAAAAATAATGCAAATCTTAGGTACAATTTACCCAGATGGAACCCTAGAAGAATGAGAAAGAAGAACTCTTGAAAATATGCCCAGAGGAGTCTAAAACTAAAAATAATAATAATGAATAATAATCCTCTAAAAAATTCTCTCCAAAAACTCTAAAAAAAGAAAAGCCAAAACTAACTCTCTAATTATCTATCTCTAATTCATTTTCTTCTCGAAGTGTTTGATCCGCTTTAAATAGAGTCGAAGTTTCCCAGCCGCAGAGGTGTTCCAACTCGAAAATTTAGGGTCGATGCATCACCTCCCAGATTTTCGTGAATTCCCGTCGAACTTTGCATCAGACACTACTTCGGTATTTTGGCCATAACTTTCTGTCCCGAACTCGGATTGAGGTGATTCTTACGCCGTTGGAAAGATGACAGAAATATCTACAATATTTGTGTTTTGACAATTTCATAATTAGGCCATCTTGAAGGTCCAAATTGATCTGCAAGTCGCACTAAGTTCTCGATGACCCAAAGTTACAGTGTTTTAACATTATTTTCAGAATTCTTAGGCTGTTTTCTGCACTTGGCTTGTATTTACTTGAAACACTTCAAATCTAATAATTCTTATCAGATAGCCTTCATCGGATAGCTAAATGTAGGTATCTAGGGGTGAAATATCATCATATTTCACTACTCATCAGCATACCATCAAAAGGGCAAAGAGTTATGTAGCTTACTAATTTTTGGAACATGTACAAAAATTTGGTTCATGCAATTGGCAGACCACCTCATGTCATTTGACATTCAATCGGTTTATTGGTTATATAGTTAAAAACTTAGAATCATTAACTATATATCTCATAAAAATGCATGTGCATTACACATGGTACCAAAATAAAAATTTTAACTGAAAAATGTGACAAAAGATGTATAATAATCACTTGCACCATGTATCAGTATATGGTGTCAAAATGGTGTCCCATATATAAAATCTCTAACCTTAATTTTATATGCATGTCATCATTTTAAAGCCACATGATTCACATGATCATCATATAAATCATATTAATATTAAAATAACATAAAAAAATAAAAATAAATATATAATTTAGAACTTAAAAGTAGGGTTGCCAATGGGTCGTGTTAAAGCTTTGACTGTCCGATTGGTAAATGGCATATGCTGACCTGACCTGGCTTGATGGTGCACCCTGATTCGACCTAATACTCAAAGGGTCAAGGGTATATTCCCAACCCGACCTGACACCTATTCCGACCTTAACCTGAAGAGTCGAGTGTATATGCCCAATCCGACCTGACACTTGATTTGACCTGATTGAAAACACTCTATTTTTTTTTTATTATTATTATTATTATTATTATTATTATTATTATTACTACTACTATTACTACTATTATTATTACTACTACTATTACTGCTATTATTAATTATTATATAAAATCTTGTAACTCGAGTTTAGTCGATCAAACCCGACCTGACACCTGTCCCGACCTTAATATGAAGGGTTGAGTGTATATGCCCAACCCGACCTGACACCTGATTTGACCTGGTTGAAAATACTCTATTTTATTATTATTATTATTATTAATTATTATATGAAATCTTGTAACTCGAGCTTAGTCGACCAAATTTTTTTTTAACCCGACCCAACCATACCTATAGATTGTGTCTGACACTTCATGCCTGACTTAGGCGAATAACCCAAGTTTAGTACCTAGCCCAATAAAAAAGTCAATCTGTTGAGAGCCCTACGTAGAAGTATCATATGTTTGTCTAAGTCATATAAAGTTAAGTGCTCCCCTAAGTCTTACGACCAACATACGTATGAGTGCAAGTAATCCGATCGGGTAAGATGACAAGATTTGATCAGGGGTATATTAATCGTGGCTCAGAGGGTTTCAACTTTCGAGTAAATTATTATTTTGGTGGCTTTATTAACACCCGCGGAATCTTAGAGGGCACCTATGCAAAAAAATATTGACTCTTTGTATTAGTTGATGGAGATAATTTTTCGGCTCAATCTTTCACATAAGGAATCTTGATATCATTGGCTTACCATTAGACGATCATTTTTTTATTTCATAAGGTGCAGATCATAAAATATGACCCTAAATTTACATGACATACATCATGCTCAAATTTAATTTTTTGACTATTTTCATGTAATCTATGCCACATAATTCAAAGCAAGTCAAATATTTTATGACAAAATTATTAATTCTCTTAACTTTGTGGATTTCTTTGAAGTTGTTAAAAATAAGGAAAGAAAAATAACTTTATAGCAAAATTATTAATTCTCTTAACTTTATGGGTTTCTTTGAAGGTACTAAAAATAAGGAAAGAAAGAGAACTTATTTGGATATCATTATTTACGTATTTTCATCGGAAAAGAGATTCTATTTGAATATTATTATTTGTAACCCTTAAAATAGTGACCTGGTCAATATCCCCTAATCCTTGCTACGCTATAAATATGTTTCATAGAACTTTCATACTAATGTGATGGTAGCTCAATGCTAAGTTTCCTCCTTCATATTCACTATAAAAATAGGTCTGCCTCTAATTATTGAAATTTAATCAGAATTTGTTCGATCCGTTAAAAATTGATTTTCACACATGTTTAGGAATCCTCACGTCTTTGGAACTCACCATTATAACTTCAATTTATACACTTGAGTTTTTACAGTGAAAGGTATATGCCTGACCTAACCTAACCGAATGGATCAAGGGAACGCATCCGACCCAACCCAAAGAATGACCTAACCTGACCAACCTGACCTGACGCCCGACCGAAAACCCGACTTTCGGAAAGAATAGAACTCGAATAAGGGTATTTTTGTCATCCTCAAAAGCAAACGGCGCATTATTGTCAAACGGGGCATTATTGTCATTCTGATGACGTGTCGTTCTGGTGGAGGTTAGAGAGCTAAATTGACTAAATCTTTCATAAAAGAAAATAAAAAAGGAGAGAGAGAAAGAGAGAGAGAGTGGATCTCATTTCTTTATGATGAATAATTAAATTACTCTCATATGATATGTCATATCACTATAAATATAATAATAAAAAAGAGGAGAGAGGAGAGAGGATCTTATTTCTTTATAATGAATAATTAAATTGATGTGATATGTCATATCACTATAAATATAATAATAATTAAATTAATTAAAATAAGTTTATGAGTCTAAATGTGACTAAAGGTAATAAAAAAAAAAAAAAAGTGACATAAATTAGTATTTTCTCTCATTTGAGTTGACCGCTATGTAATTAATAAAAAAAGGAAATAGATAGAAATAAAGAAAATAACAAAAGGAGAGAAGAGAGAGAGAGTGCATCTCCTTTTTCTGCTGCTGTCTTCTCTCTCTAATCTCGTAGTAGAGAAACCAGAGCGAAGGAGAGGATGTTTTTTGTATTTTCTGTCGGAATCCGACGCCATGAAATCCGGCGAACGGAGAACTCACTAAAGAAGACATCTCGCAGGTCATAAGAGAAGATTGTAGAAAATATATCAAAGAAAAAGGCTTGATTTTCGTTTTTTTTTTCATTTTATAATTTCGCTCATTGTCTTCGATTTTACCGACACCGGAAAAGAAGGTATTTTTATTTTATTTTTTTAATAAAAAAGATAGCCATAGAGTACAACTAAAGACCTCCATATTTGAAGCCCATTTCTTTTATTTTAAAATTTTAAAATTATTTTTCTACATGATTTCTCAATACCGATCCTTTTTTCGAGTTATTTTGAAAGATAGATATATTTTTATTTTTTTGGTAATGTCTGCATATTTGAAGTAACTTATATGATTCCTCCATGCCCATTTCTTTTATTTTAAAATTTTTAAATCCTTTTTCCACATGATTTCTCAATACCCACATATTTTATTTGACTTATTTTTAATTATTTTTTCATGAGGTTGGCTGTATGATTTCTCTATACCCATGATTTCTCAATACCCATATATATCTATAAATTTTTTAAATCATTTTTCCACATGATTTTTCAATACCCACATATTTTATTCGACTTTTTTAAAATTATTTTTTCATGAGGTTGGCTGTATGATTTCTCAATACCCATGATTTCTCAATACCCATATACATGATAACAAAATTAATAAGGTAAATTAGTATTCACATACCTTGTTGCAGTATCTCTTTCTCGCAATAAGCAATATGCGTCTTTTTTTTTCTTCGTCTCTTTCTTCTTTTCTTCTCCTTACATTCTATGTGAATGTGATTATATATTTGAGATTAAGACTCATAGTTGAATTAGAAGTGTACTTCGGAAGACTCTTGAATTAGAAGTGTAGTTAGTTTAGCCGGAAGACTCAGTTGAATTAGAAGTGTACTTCGGAAGACTCATAGTTGAATTAAAAGTGTACTTAATCTATAGAGGGGTATTTTGTTCCTAAAATAAGAAAACGCCAAAATTGACAGGAATAAAAATTATCATTCGTGCTTATATATATATATATATATATATATATATATATATATATATATATATATAGTAAGGATTTTTTCGTTGTCGTTTAAAAAAATAAAACTAAATAATCAACTACCTCTGCCGCCGTTTAGTAGGTCGGTTGCCCTGCCGCAACTCAAAGTGAGTATCTATAGGCTGGCCAAGCCACTAAGTGAACGGGTCACTGATTTGTCAAGCATGGTGTCAACTGGGAAGAAGCAGGTTCAACCTCAACTCATCTAATTGAAAACAAAATTAAAGCAAGAGAGAGAGAGATAACATGCAGTAGCACCATTTTAGTGACAGATGCCCTCATGGTCCACCTGAGAATGCCCCTCAAAACTACTTATATTTTGTCATTAAAAAGCTATGAGCACCAAATAAATTCTAAAACAGATTTGGTGGCCATATACTTTGTTAAGCTTAAAAAAAAAAAAAAAAAAAAAGTATGCAGCCTTCCGCCCAGTCCAATTTATATAACAGCCGTGTCGACCACTTGCCACATGAAAAAAAATAGTGCCACTTTACAAAATCAAGGGGTTTTTGCATATACCCCCAAGTTATGCTAATATTATAAGAATCTCTCTAATTATGAGGATTTATTCTGAAGCCTCTACTTTTGTATTTCTATTTTATATAATTCCATATTGTTAATTAGCCGTTAGTTTATGGCGGGAAGGATTATTTTGTCCTTAATGAAACCAATATTTTAAAAATATCACCGTTCTAAAAGGCTCTTCATTCATCTATATTTACAAGTCATGCCATTAAAGTTACCACCATTCTAAAAGGCCTTTCATTTACCTTTATTTACAAGTCATGCCACTATAATTTACCACCATTCTAAAAGGAGTACCTTTAAATCCACCCACAAAATCTTTGAGTTCGCCCATGCTGAAACACATCGAATACATTGAATCAGACGATGGAGATTATTTATCGTCCCAATCTTTCATGAGATCAATCTTTAGATCATGGGTGTACTATTAGAAAGTCGATTTTTTATTTCATGTGGTACACACCATAAAAGTGACCTTAAAATCAATTTTAAGCGTGCACGTGATGTTAAGGTCACTTTACTGAAATGTGTGCCACGTGAAATAAAATACTGACCGTCTGAAGGTATGCTGATAATCTCAAGATCTATTGTGTGAAATATTGGGAGGATAAATGATCTCAATCGCTCGATTCAATTCAATTAACGTGTTTTAGCGTAAGTGAACTTAAAGATTTAGTGGGTGAATTTAAAGGTACTCTTCTAAAAGGCCTTTCATTCACCCATTAAATTCAAGACCCATCAAATGGATGATTCCCCCGTTAAAGCATGCCAGCGTTTGGATGAATACTCAATCAATGGAGGATTTGTGGCAAACGATGCAATTATTCTTATAAAGAAAACCTTTAATCTGTATGTTCCACTCAAAATACTCGACCCTCTAATTTCCTATATGATTCAAGACTTATCAGATGAAAGACCAATTGGTATTGGCCGATACTTACCGATGCAATATTTTTTCTCGGTATTGGCTGATCCTTAGAACTTGGGTTGCCAAACAAGGCCGATTTTATTGGTTTATCCTCCAGCTTCTTTGTATCTAAGGGAGTTTACTAAAAGTGACGTCATATCTCATCATACAGATTAGGTATTTTGAATGTTGGGCCATCATCGGCATTAAGAGAATATCAAGCTTATGAAGAGCTTATTGTGTCAAAAACTTGCTCCTTCAACTATCAAGACCCTAAAAATCAGTGAAGATTAGGTTGCCAATGAGTTGGGACAGGCCAAAATTTTGATAGTCGACCGAACTCGAGCCCCTACTTCATCTGATCAGACCTGATTCAAAACCCCCTTATTTCCTTGATTGTATATAAAATATCGTGTCCATCCAACATTTTAGTCTACCCCATAGAACCCGAGCTTTGAGGCCCAATTATGGATTAGAAAAATTGCAAATTCGATTGGTTGTTATCATTTGATGAATCACTGGTTATACAATTGGTCGAATTCACTACCATATCATTGTTGGTATAATGGGTACCATTATATAATAATGGTGTAATACTGCTTCATATTATCATTCTGTACAAAAAATTTATTTTTTTATTTTTATTTTAGGAATTGGATTGTCTGACCGCGTCTGCTTCTTTAAATATTTTTCATTATAGCTTATTGTAATGAGTAAGCGTAGAATTGAGCCTGACAAAAGAAACATAAATTAACATACAACATGAATTAACATACAACAATAATATGAACCCCCAAGCTAAAGAAAAATAGAAGTCATCTTCTAATTAGTTCTTCTAGTTCCTCTTGTTATGCTTCTTCCCATCTTGATCTTGATCCATTGGAAGCCTGAAGAAGTCCCCTGTTTCACCTTCCTCATACCTTGAGAAGCAACGGTTTGGTCTTTTCGAATCCATCTCCCACCTTCTTACCATATTTTGTTTTTCCACCACCCATCTTCTTCTTCGCTGGTATAGGGTATGAGTTGCTATAATCCCACGGATCCAGCCCATGAATTCTCAAACGGGCCATTGTGTTCCATCAAAAGATTTTCCAAAAAACAGATAGCTGAGAGACCAAAAGAGCTGATTATACAAAATGTAAAAAGCCTTGAACCCAAAATACACATGTAATGAACTGATTAATAGAGGTATTCTCCACCTTTTTCTTATTGCTAAGCTATTTGAATATCCGGTAGCATGCACCTTATATATAACAATTTAACTTATGCAAAATGATCATCTTATTTCACCACATGTATAACTATGTAACAGTGAAAATGATTTAAAGATAAAGAAAGTTGGTTCTCTCCCTCAACTTGCATCTGACAAGAGTGAATCCAAAGGACACCAATCGGCAAACAGGTTTATGATCATCATCAAAATTTCAAAAAAATCCTCCTTCATAATTCTTAGATTTGACCTTCTCATCAAAATCCTATCATGCAGGTCTAAGAGGATTGTGAATTCCATTAAGACAGACTTGAAGCCAAGTGGTGCGATTTTCACTTTCAAGAGTGATGAAAGAGCAGAAAAGAGGAAAGAGGCAACCAATCACTTGGTTCTTGTTGTTTCAAATTTGTTTCAATTACAGTAGTACTTGAACTCATGTTTGTTATTCATCTAATTCAGTTCTACATGAGGTTTGAAGAAAATCTCCATGCTAAAGAGGCTGAGATGAATCAGATCCAAGCAAAAACTCAAGTATGAAGAATGATCCCACTTGTAAATTTAGATATTCAATTTTCTTTTTTGAAGCATCACCCATGCCTTCTTTCTATCTTGAACTTCGGCTATAAACAAAAAACACAAATATACGCAATCAGCCATCACCCTATTGAAAGACCAATTGGCTATAAGAGTACTAAAGTTCATGAAATCAGGCCATCTTCTTCAAAAGATAAAAAAACATAAAACCAAAATAAAAGCAATATAACAAATTCAAAAAACACAAAAATGGGCATACTAGGGCAACGCTGAAATTTTCTTGATCAAAGCGTCCATCCTTGAGATATAAAAGTGCATCAGTTAACAAGGTGCTCAAAGCACCCAAAGAGACACCATACCATAGTCTAGGTGAAAATTTGAAGGTTAAGTCAAGTACGAAAATTTAAACAGGTCCACGTCCATAGTTACCTGAAGTGTGGCCACGTCCACGTTCAGAGCTGATCGAACCTAGTCCACATCTAGAGCTGCTAGAAGCTGAGCCACGTCCCGAGCTGCTTGAAGCTGAGTCACGACCATAGCTGCTTGGAGTCCCACCACATCCACGTCCCGAGCTGCTTGAGGCCCCATCGCGTCCATGTCCCGAAGACTGTACTCTCGTTTGACTAGAGGGTTGTTCATCTTCACCTCTAACTCTATTTTTTTTGGTCGACCAGGGGGTTGACGCGCAAGTGGTGGGTTACAGATAATACCCGAAGGAGGCCAAAAAGTACAAATAAACAAGAAAAAAGGGTTTAAGAATAGAAAAAAAAAAAGAATCAGATTTTTTAGTCCTTGCCTAAACATCTTAGATTTGAAAATACGATTTTAAAAAATAAGAAAAGGTTGATTGACCCAACAAGAGAAGAGGTCGACTGTACCTCAAGCAATGAGGAAAATAGAAAACCACAATCATCGCATTATATGCAACCACATTTCTCTTAGGCATTTCTACAAACACTTGTTTTGCACCTCCCAAATCACCAATCTTTGCATAAAAATTCAGCAACCCAGTTTGCAAAAAGAGATCCATTTCAAACCCACTTTCGAAAAACCGCACACGCGGAGAATCATAGAGAAAGTGGTGTTATCCGGCACGACATTTTCACGAAGCATCAAACATTTTGTTATAACAACCCACAAATTATCAACCAAAACCAAATTCAATAGAAACCATAATCAACAAATTCCATAAGACATGTTCGGTTTCGGTAGATTTTGTAAGCAAATCAAAGCATAATCGAGCTTAATAACCCAGAAAATACTAATAAACCCTAAAAAATAACTGGAAAATAACCCAAACAAATAACCCATAAAAAGTTTCCAGAAAATAACCCAAAAAACACAAAAAATAACCCAAAAAAAGATCTGAAAAAAAAATTCCTCAAGTATATAGATTTGGCAAAAAATTAATTTGATTTTACCTGAAAAAAATTTGAGAGCAAATAGGTCGTTGAGGTGCTTCACACGTCCAAAGCTTGAGGGTTGCAGAGATGAGCTGAAATGCTTCGGAGTTGTTCGATCACCTTCCTCGAGACGCTTCGGAGCTTGAGGGTTGTTGAGCTTTGACCAGAGCTTGAGGTTCTACCTTGGGTTTATTCTCCCTGAAGGATGTTAGCAATCTTGGGTTTGCTGGAGAAGGATGTTAAAGAGAAGCCATTGGGTTTTAGTTTTGCGATGCGGATAGATGGGGGTAGTTTTGGTTTTTTCTCAATTTATAACTTGGGTTTATCCTTAACCTTGATTTTAACTGAAGCTAACGCTAATGTCGATAACGGCAGGGGGTTATATGAAACACAAACGCAAAAGTAGGGGCTCCAGAATAAATATACATAACTCAGGGGGTTTCTTATAATATTAGCAAACCTCAGGGGGGTATATACAAAAAACCCTAAAATCAATGACCCATTTACGCTCAAGAGTCAATTGGTCGCTTCACTCATACCAACTCATTTTACTATCAGTTTAATGCAAGCTCTGCACAAGGATTTGATTCTAGGTACATGTCCCATGCACAAGGGCGGCAGATGGGTCAATCTCTCTCTACCAATCGTCCTAATCAACCACCCTTTCAATTTCAGTATGAGCACAATCCCATGTTCTTGCCATTCTAGATGAATGAGCCCATGGTTCATGAATAGATATATTCAATGTTTGTGTTACTTGTGTTTATACTTTAGAAAGATTTAGAATTTTCATTTCAGGCCATGTTTTCTTAATTGATTAATGGTATGTAGTTTACGAAGAGGCTTTTACCTCAACAATTTTGTCAAAAGCTGACTCTCCCAGATGTCAGATTCCCTAGAAATCTGGTAAGTCTGCTATTTACAGAATTCGATAGCTAAAGGCTATTATTCGTTAGATTGATAATGTTTCCATTTTTAAAAAAATTAAAGACAAAAAGACCAAACCAGGCCAAACTATTTATTGATGAGACTTGAAAGGTCACCTAAAACCTTGACATTTTACAGAGGAATTTATTACCAAACCAGGCCAAACAAGCTGGTTTGAACAAGTTTGTGATGCAGTATATGGATTAGATAACATTAGCATTAAATTAGATGAAATTTAGCTGTTTCCTTGACTGATAAAATAGGGTGCGGCTTTTCTTACCCGCTTATTAGTAACTGTATCTAAATGAAGTAATACAAACTCAATCCACTCATCTTACTGTAAGCCTTGTTTAACGTATGTTATAAGCACCACCCGCTCCTGTCCTTATGATGGCTACCTGGTGACAGAAGCAAACTCCAAGGTTAACTGATTTCCTTTTCATTTTTAAAATATGTATAGATGTACGCCATTCTTTGAAACTATACAAAACTGTGATGATATAACTTTTGCAACCTCTTGATGAAAGCAAACAAACTGATAGCTGAAGGCTGAAGCCATAGGTCGAATCACGGTACATTGTCTCTATTTTACTGAAAAGGGATCCCAGGATCCCCCAATAATATTAATGGACTATATTTTCCCCTCATGACACCCTATTATGGTGCAAAACTGTAAGTGATATTTGATATCTTGTTCCCAATTTATAAATTTTGTCAATATATGTGTTGTTAACAATGAGAACCATTGTTATTCAATTCTAATATATATTTATGTTTATTGTAGAAGATGTCTTTGATGCCTATACTTCCGAGCAAGGAGTGGATGAAAGCTGGAAGGCATACACCTGAATACAGAGGAGTTAACTCATTCATTAAATTTATAAAAGCCAATAGCGATAAATTAGGGATCGAAGATTGGTATTATTGTCCTTGTAGGTACTGTCATAATGTTGTGAAAGGAAGGAAAATAATTGTTGTTATTAAAGAACATTTAATATGTGATGGGATATGACAGTAGTACACAACATGGGTCCATCATGGAGAGAGTTTTCCCTAAAGGCATATAGCTGAAAGGTCGTTACACCCATCAATAGCTACACTAATAATCAAGTCCCAGGAATTATCAATATGGTGAACAACACATTTGGACATCTACCTAAAAATTAAGATGTTGGGGTCAGTGAGTATATATTCATGGATGAAGTGCTTGGAAAATATTCTATTAACGTTGAAGATGATTTACCTGAGAATATTAATTTTCATAAGTTGATGGAGGCTGCAATACAACCCTTATTTCTCTCATGTGAAAGCGAGAAAACGAAATTATTAGTGACTGTTGAGTTACTAAGCATGAAGGCGAAACATCAATGGTCAGATAATAGTTTCACTGAATTGTTAAAGAAATACTTCATGCATGTCGGAATGATTGTATACTTTACTGGAGAGGGCACACGGAATGCAATGAATGCCCTACGTGCGATGAAAGCAGGTGGAAGTTGGTGACTGGCACAAAAGTGAATAGTAAATAGGTACCATGATATTTTTTATTAACTCTCAGGTTGCAAAGAATGTATAGTGTACCATGGATTGCAAAGGATATAACGTGACATGCAAAAGCACGATTAATACCCAATGAAGCAACCATGCGTCCTCTTGTGGATTCGTCATGTTAGAAACAAGTAGATAATATCTGGAGTGACTTTACTGCCGAGGAACATAATGTTCGTCTGGGACTTACAATAGATGGATTCAATCCTTTCGATAATAAGAATAACTCCTACAGTTGTTGGCCTCTCATGATTGCTCCGTATAATCTTCCATCCTCTTTATGCATGCAGAAAGAGTTTATGATGCTATCACTATTAATTCCTGGTAAAAATGGTCATGGGCATGACATTGACATCTACTTGCAATCGCTCATTAAAGAGTTGAATGACTTGTGGTTGACCGGAACAATTGTGTACGACTCTTATACTCGTAATAAGTTCACTATGAAAGTTATTCTGTTATGAGTGATCCTTGATTTTCCAACATATGCTCATTTATCAGGATGTAAGACCGCTGGAAGATATAGTTGTCCTATTTGTTGTGAAGGGACGGAATCAGTGCGGTTGACACATGGAAAGAAGTTTGCTTACATGGGAAACATAAATTTTTTAAAGATGTCAGACTCCCGTAGGCAGAAAAAATCACAATTTAATGGAAAGGAGGAACTTCACTTGTCTCCTCGGTGCTTGAGTGGTTCTGAACTACTATGCAAATTATAAACTATCGAGACCAAGTTCGGAAAGGATCCAACAAGGCAGAAGAGAAAGAAGTGTCAAAATGATGATACCCCATGGTCAAAGAGGTCATGCTTTTTTGACTTGCCATATTTGGAGGTTTGTTATAATCATATTTTGACTTACATTGTATACTTTATTCTTTATATGCATGAATCTTGTCTATTGAAAATTTCTTTGAATGTAGAGAAATTACCTACACACTACAACCTGGATGTGATGCAAATAAAGAAAAATGTGACAAAAACTCTCTTTGCAACAATTATGAACATAAAGGGTAAGACTAAGGATGAACTTGTAACTCGTCAAGACTTAGAGTATGTGGGATTCACTGGTCGTTAGAAAAATTTATGGCCTGAAGTTAGGAACAACAAGATCACCTGTCCTCGAGCTTCGTACACTCTTTCCCCAACAGAGAAAAAAATAGTTTGTTAGTGTAACACCTGCCCCTAGACATCTATGTTGGTCAACGGCTGACTGGCTAAACCAGGTGACTGCTTGAGGCTAGGTCCACCAAAATTCTCGGAGCACCCGCCATAAATAAATAAGAATTCATCTATTATTGGTGGCACTCATATCAAGCCAATAAGAAATTATCCACTAATATTGACGCCCATCTTAAGTAATTAAGAATGTAATTATTACCTGTAGCACACACACCATATATGAATAAAATTTTGACTATTATTGGTGGCACCCACCTTAAAATAATAAGAAAATAATTATTGCCAGCGGCACCCCCCTAAGACAATGAAATTTAGACTATTTATAATAGGGCACACTAATAATTAAATGGGTATGCTAAGAAATGAATAAAACTCACACTATATCTTGTGTCATAGATTTAGCCCAGATCATTTTAATATTAAAATCTTGATGTGAACTTTGACCCGAATAGGACCCGAACCTTAATTAGATTCTAGAGTTTATCACCAGTTTCTTTCGATGATCGAGTCAAACATTGATGCATAAACTAGAAGCTTTGAGATCAACTAATACTTAGAGCTAGGTATTCGTGGTTTAGATAGAGGAGTGACAAATCTTGTAAATAGGCTTAAAGCCCAAGGGCATTAGTACATTAAATAAATAATTTTTGGAAATTAAAATTTTAAATTTATAAATCTCTAACAAATCCTAGCCCTTGGATGGTTGGACTAAAATTTGACTAATCTTATACCATAGATTTCACATTGGAAAAATCTAAGGTATAAGATGCACTTAGATGCATGCACCATTAGATTAGGGAGACTTTAAAATTTCACACACTTTAAGGGCCTTGAAGACTACAAAAAGACAAATCTAGATGTGATGATTGGTAGAGAAATGGGTCAAGGGTCTTGGGCATTTTTGACCTTGGAGGTGAGAGAAGGAGAGAGTTTTAATGATGAAAATCTTAGGGACTTCGAAGAATAAGAGCTAGGGAAGAGGAGGGGTGCCATGTGGCAAGAATTTGCAGCCCCTTGCATATTTCAAATTTCCCATGGGGGTTCCCATTTGTATTGTAGCTTCTTCTTCTTCCTCCCTCCCTCTAAACTCCTTAGAAACTCCATTAAAGCCCCTTTGAAACAAAAATCTGCCAATACATCCTAGCCCTTAAACCTTTAACCCTCCACCACCATTCAACTCCATACACTCCCTAATCTCACATAGATCATTTTGAGCTTTATCCCAGCTGTTCCAACCACCAATCTTGTAGCAAATCAGCAAAGAAGAAGAGCTTGAGCCAAGATAAAGTCTTGGTTAGTTGCTTGTCTAGTTTTTTTTTGACTTGTTGAATGGGAATTTTCCCATAGTTTCTATGGTTTCTTTTCACTTTTATGGATGAAAATTTTTAAATGATCATGTCCCTGCATGAGACCAATACCTTGGAGGCTATGGCTGTGATCTATAAGATCACATAAGGCTATCCAATGGTCTATGATAGCCATATAGGCCTAGACCACTAGAATATAGGATTCTTGTAGTTTTCTTGTAGATTTCATGATTAAAGTTAATTTTTATTTTTATTTTTATGAAAAATCTGGAATGGCATATATAACTGAGACAGGGGATGCCATGCATGGGATTCTTGGGTCCATGCATGGTCATCCAATGGCCTAGACTGGCCCAAAAAGGGTCAAATCTAGCCACTATTGTATATTAATTTGAAATTTGTATTTTTGGTGAAATAAAATGAAAACTTAATATGGGACTTCTAAAATTTCTGGAGTGGGATATAGAACTGAGAATTAGGATGTCATGCATGTGATCTTTGTGTCCATGCAAGGCCACCCAATGGTCTAGATTGACCAAAATTGGTCAAACTAAGCCACTTTTTCACTTTTGCTTGAAATTCTAGTAATTTTGTGGACTAAAATTAGGATTATCATATTAGAGTTTTAAAAAGTTTTGGAGTGGAGAAATTACCTGAGATGAGGATGCAATGCATGTGATCTTTGTGTCCATGCCAGGCCTTCCCATGGTCTTGATTGACAAAGGAAGTCAAATCTTGGAAAAACTTGAAATTTCTTGTATTTTTTTAGACTTTTGATATGTAAATAGGGTTTTTAATTTGAAAACGTTAAATATTTTTTTAGTCACATAATGTACCAGTGATCTGGGATGCCAAGCATGAGACCCATATGATCTTGCAAGGTCATCCAATGGTCATGATAAGGTCAATCTTGACCAATATACACTATTGTATAGAAAAATTGGTATTCTTGGACTTTTCTTGATTATTCCATGCAATCTAGATCAAATAATTCTTATAGATGATTAATATAGGCACTGTATATCTGTAATATGAAGCTGTGATCTCTGTATTTCATCTTTTCTTCATGGATTTATGAGTCAACTTGTGACTTTAGAAGTAGTATAGTTCTATGGCATGATATAGTGTAGAATAACTTAGTTAAAATTTCATAGAACTTTTCATAAATATGCTAACCTGTGTTATAATATGTTCCCTTGATAAATTGCTCATTAAAAACTTTCGAATATGACCATCTTAATCTACGTTGATTATGCTTAAAATTGATAGTTTCGATTAGCTTGATGGATAGATAGCTTGATTTCATGACGATTATAGATAAATGTTGGATTACTTGTGAAATTTTGTTATGAGTTGATCTTTGGAATAAGCTGGATTGATGTTGTCACATGTTAGGACGATGTGATGAATTTTCAAAATAAATAAATAAATAAATAAAATAAAATAAATCGATCGTAAAAATTTAACGGTGTTAGATGCATGGATAGGACTTTGCTTGATATATGGGAATAAAATTTGAAAGCTCAAATATGATATGAATTTGTAAAGATAGTCCTCAATAATAAAAGAGTTTTAAATATATAGACATGCCCGATATTTTTTTAAAACCAATCGAATGGCTCTAAAAATCCGAACCGACATCTCTAAATAAAGTGACACCGGCGACCAAGAAAGTACCGGTGAGCGATTGGTACCATTTTGGTAGGTGCAATAAACCCAAAGTAGGTCCCGATGAGTCTGAGACTAATTTAGGAATGCCTCAGCCCGAGACCCCAAAAGTGAGGCATTGGATGGACCACTAGGTGGACCCATCTAAGGCCCAAGGCTGTGGACCTTGCAGCCCACAGGAATTCAGTTCCAGAACAGTGGGCTGAATAAATAGTAATAATTGTTAGAAAAATCTCTAAAATTTTTGAGACATACTTGACTGAGTTCCCAATGCTCAGAAAAATTTCAAACCCTAACCCCATATAGTGTAAAAGTTATGGCAACTAGAGTTTGATGGGTCGAATCTATCCCGTTGCACCAAAAAACAAGGGTGAAATTATTTCCAGTTCCCATGCCCAAAATATCAACGGAAAAATCTGAAATAAATGAACCAATACTTTAGTATATATTTAACGGCTGGTAAAAGAATTTTATACCTTAGTTCGATCAGAATCGACGGCAAGAAATTCAACAAATTATAGCCCGAAATATAGGAAAATGGCCCACAGCCAGAAACCAGACTCGACCTTCGATCGGATGGACCCAATTCTGTCCTGATATGATAACTTTTGACTTGAATAATGTGAACAAAAAAGTTAGGCGACTCTCAGATCTTTCCAGAGAGACTCTAAACACCCGATTTCGGTTTCCGAATTGAAAGTTACAGACCTGACATCGATGCCCAATAATTTTAGCCTGGAACTCTGAATAAACAGGACAGATCTCAGAGATTTTGTCTCTTGTGATAAAGCCTGATTGAATTTTTGGATGCCGCCACTTGAGAAGGATGCTCTCATCAGTCATCTTGCCCTTAGTTTTGGAATCATATTGAAATTCGATCAGAGCCGAAAATGGCGACCGATTTATCGTAGGCTATCCGTCATTCCTTCGGAAAAAAAAAAATTAGAAATTTTAAGATAGAGACTTAATATCCGGACCTTAATCCGTGACTAATCAGGCAGACCCAAACACATGGTTCCATTATGCTAACATATAACAAACCCATGTGAAATTGGTTTATTGAGTCAAAGAATCCGGTCAAACTTTTGACGACCCAATAAGACCCAAAAATCCTAAACTTCTAAGTAAATCGGACCTATAGGACTATCAAGAGCCCAGTAAGGACTTGGCCCATGACTCAACGTATCTGAATCGTTCCTCAATATATGAGTTTGGCCCAATATGCATGAATCATGACCCATGAGGACAAGATGCCTATAGCTCGGACCCTAGGAAAGGCCCGCAACCTTAGTTTTAAACCTAGTAAAGGCCCGTATTGTATAAAACCCGTTGGACCTAAACTCCATCTGGCCATATTGTATAAAACCCGTTGGACCTAAACTCCATCTGACCCATATTGTATAAAACATGTTGGACCTAAAATCCATTGAATCCATATTGAACTGAACCTATTAGACCCTTTGGACCCTAAATCTATCAGACATATATTGAATTGAACTCTTTGGACCCCCTTTTTGAACTTATAGACCATTTAACCCCTTTGAACTCATAATTCATTTTGACCCTTCAGAACAATAAAATTAGACCTTTCTGGATCCATGACCTCTTTGAAACCAATTATCCATACTGGAGTAATAGGATAGGTAAGAACTTGGATACTAGATTGCAGACTCAACTCGAATAACTAAAAATTGTATAATAGGCTTCTCGATGCCTCAACTATTGTTAGAAGACAACCAAGTTTCATCTTATCTAGTCCCCTAGTGAACTTTAACTGGGGTAACACTTGAGGTAAGTATAAGCCGACGGGATCCTCCCTTAGGATCAAGTCTCAAAATTTGAACCCGATAGTACTTAAGATAATGACATGATTGTACTAAAAATAAGTGTTATGATTGAAATAAATACTAGTAAGGATAGTAATGTTCTTGAACCCGACATCTTGAGAAATAGAGCTTGCCTTAGAACATGATTTTGAGACATGTACCTGAACTTGTAATTTGGACTATAACTTGTACTTGAATATTGTACGTGAACTAGAACTTGTTTGAAATTGAATTTGTAATTGAACTAGAACTTGTACTTGAATTAGTACTTGAACATAGACTTGCAATTGAATTTGTACTGGAACTTGATCTTGAACTTGAATTCAAACTTGAACTTGAATTTTGAATACTTAAACTTGAAACTGCTAGAAAGAGTGTTTGTACTTAGACTTGAATACTTGAACTTGAAACTGCTAGAAAGAGTGTTTGTACTTAGACTTGAATACTTGAATTTGAAACTTGTAACAAGAACTTGAACTTAAATATCGAAAATCTTGAACATAATGAACTTTGCATATTAATTATTTGATAACGAAACTTGAAATCTTGAAAGTGAGAAGAGATACTACCTTGGACTTGAAAGTCTCACATAGCTGATCGTTGTTCTCACAAACAGGCTCGTATGAGCACATTGTATGTGAAAGGAATCTTGAAATGTCAGTTGAGGATCGGATCTAGTTAAACCAACAAAGTCATTGATCCTTGTCTTGATTGACTAAACAGCGGAGAGTGTCGGCCTTTGCCTGATCCACATTGGCATCTTGAATCATAAATCTTGGCCCATGGGTGGCATTCTGGTATCGATACCAATAAATTAAAAGACACTAATAATTAAGGGATGATTATAACAAGAATATCACATATCTAATCATAACAACCGAAAATCATACTTAATTATCTCTTCATTTCTAGATATATGTAGAAATTTCACTTTAACCTTTATTTCTAGATATATGTAGAAATTTCACTGGTTAAAGTTACCTTTGGAATGATAATGTAGCAATACCTTGTAGGATAATATTTCCATGCTCCCAAAATAATTTTATTAATTCTCGTTTAGTTTTGACTTACTGCTCTTCATAGATGTTCACTTAAATTTGATTGGAATATGCTTAGTATTATTGTACTTAGAATTATAAATAAATGTTAGGTTAATCATTCTTAATTGTAACTAGTTATATTGTCACAATTACTAGAAACCTCACTGGTATTTGTACCTGTGGGATTATTTCTATATTATTTGCACTAAAAATATAACACAACTCTAACTAATATTTTATTGACCTTCATTGCTTACGATCGTTTCATGACCCAAAAATTCATTAGGCCAGTTAGCAGCCACCCAGTCCGGATTAAAGAAAGTGGATGCGGAAGGATTCAAGAGCGACAACCGAGCTGATAGTTTAAAGCTCCTTTTGTTTAGTAGAGCTACCAACACCTGCATTTAATTTTGAAAGGATCTTTTCATCTTGTTTTGGCTTTCGTTTAAGTTCATTACTTTTGAAATTTAGGTTAAAATTTTGTAATTTGGCTTGTATGAACAATTTAACTTTTAAGGTTTTATCTTGATAGAAAAAGGTTTTAAAAGATGCCTTAATAATATTGTTTTACTCATTGAAAACTATTTATGATTAAGTCGTAACCGTGAATTTGCTTGTCAGGTTAACGAAATTGGGAAAATTAAATCGATAGCGTTTAATTATAGTTTCCATGCATACTTTGATAATTGAAATGTAATTGTTTCCATAATTTAAATGTATTTCTACAAAAATATGACAAAATACGAGGAAAAAACTAAGGATGTGAATATAGTTATGAAAGAAAATATGAACGGTGTGCAACGATGCCACCTCGCATCGAGATCGCCGACAAATCGCGGGGCGGGGTGAGAGGAGCATGCCAGTTAAATCTTATATCATTTAAAGGTCCCTATCGGGTATAATGAAAATTGAAAACATAATGTGAATTTAAAGGTGCCACATGCCACCCATCACTTCACAAAAAGGTGCTACGTGTCGTGCCCATATCAATAGGCACAGAGATATCTCTATGCCTGGGAATGTACATTCGAGGGCACGATGGTGACTATGCACTCTCTAATGCTAAAGCATGTGCTATGTGACATGTGAACGCGAGTTACACCAATCATCTAAGAGTTCACCCAACCCTTCGGGTTTTAAAATTTTAATTAATTTATTTTTCAGGCCATTTTCCCCTTTAACTCTGAAGTCATAGTTTCCCACCTGCCGCCTCAATCTAGTGCATTGAATTTTTACCTTTGGCCATCATTTGAACAATGGATACATACTTTTTTAAAGGACTTGATTGAACCTAGGCAAGTTGTCGTGGTACCCGTCCCTCGAGTGGAGTGTCATGTAGCGTTCAACTGGTTCGAACACACAAATGATCTGTGCATTCAAATACATATCCCCATACCTTAGATATATATATATATATATATATATATATATATATATATATATGAGAGAGAGAGAGAGGGGAAATGAGGTAATACAATTGACTGCACTATGTGAACCGTGCATTTGAATACTAGGTCATGTGTCACATGATACGTGATTGCGAGTTACACTAAGGGTTCAATCAATCCCCTTAGTTATTAGATTTTCTTATTATTGAAGTCTTATCATTCAAATCACATGTCGAAGTGTGTGGTTCATTGCCCAAACATTTGACCCAAAAGTCAACAATACAAAATTATTCTTGTATAATTTTTGGTACCTCGTCGACTTAAAGCATGTTGTTGTGGTACTCGACTAGTTCGAATGCCCGATCCAAATATGCATTTATATCTGATGATGAATTACACCACTTTTATGATTATTGTTATTATTCTTTTCAAATTTGTTTTCAGTTAAAGTTACAATAGCTTGAATGAAGAGCTTGTCAAATTTTTTGGTAAAATTTCATTAATAACAAAATTTAATGTCTTATAGGCTTTTATCGAGATTATTAAATGTAGTAATTTAAATTTTATGTCTTTGATACACCTAAATTATTTGTATGCATTTAATAGCGTATACACCATATGCTTTAAATTTTCAAACATTTTAATTAAAATACATGTTTTGGTTTTCGAACTTTTATATTTATTTCTGTCATTAATTTACACAAGTTATGTGGTAACCTATTAGTTAGATGCTTGAGTTTGAGACAAGAGGTCAGAGGATCAAACCTTACTATGTTGTTTTAAACCTTTATTTTGGAATTTAAAGTAAATGCCTATACATCATTCTTTGGTGTATTAGTATAACACCGAATGCTTCCCTATTAAGTTTAAAGGTGTATTACGGAGAAAACCCTAAATCATAATCTCATTTAGAGTTTTCTTAAGAATAGAGGCTCTTCCCCTACGAAACCCTATAGAACTTAGAGGAGATTATATATCCTCTTTTCTAAAACTTTTCTTTTTAGGATATCGGTGAGACGTTTGCATTTATTCTCAAGCGGCATTCGCCTCCTTCAAGAGTCATCGATTTAGTGAGGAACTCGATTGAATTGCGGAGATACGATCGATCTAGGTATGAACAAATCATGTTTTCCCTTAGATCTTAAAATATCGATTTAAATATGAGTTTCATGTTAATTAGTGCTTTTAGTGCATAAATAACGAATGTTATTATTAGATACAATGCATGCTCCGATTGATGTTTTAATGTTAATGATTTTTGGCTAAAATAAGGTTAAAATTCTCATCATGAAATTTGATACACTTCGAGGAGTGCACATAGGTCTTAATCTTTCGATCGAGTTTGGAAATCAATCGATCAATTTTTGGGTGATACTTCACGGTATGTGCACAGGTTGAAATCGATCGAGTTTGGAATTCGATCGATTTCTGGACAATATTTAATGGACTACTCACGGGTTGAAATCGATTGATTCTGGAAATCGATCGATCGAGTCTAACTAATGTTGGATATGAAAATTCTCAAAGGGAAATCGATCGATCTATTTTGGTTAATTGATCGATCGAGTCTGATTGATAATGGATGAAATCTCTCGGGGAGAAATCGATCGATCGATCGATTCTAAGTAGACGAGTTCCACATGATTGGACTCGAGACGAATATCTGTGTCTTTCTTTCTCAATTATTTTATAATAGTTGATTAAATGCTAAGGTTTATGCTTAATAATTAGATTCACGTGTACTTTAATGTTTTACGATGGTTCATGGATTGCATGATTACAACATATGAACATGATGAAATATTAAGAAATGATCGTGTTTGATTAGACCCAACATCTTGAGAGGGACAGAGTCTAGCTAATATTGAATAATAAGAAGGATTAGACCCAACGTCTTGAAAGGAATGAAGTCTAAAAGTCAACGTCTTGAGAGCGACGAGTAAAAGATGATCTTAAAAGAAAAGATGAACTCATGCGATGATGATTTTCATGTCACGTTTCAGTTCTTTTCAGCTTATTAAAATTATGCACGTCACAAGCTTACGCTCATGAATTATAAAAATATTAATATTATGATGATTGATATATTAGATTTTAATGGATTGCATATCTAGTCCATACAAGTGTAAACTTACACACCTTGTTGATGTGGGTAATAAGATGAGACATGTGTTGTTGAGGATAACGTATAGGCTTATGGTGATGAGACCGCACATGGTGTTCATGAACTTGAGAATGTCGATGAAGGCTTTGTAGCCTAGATATTTATTTCTGTTTAATATAATATTATTTTCAAATTGATGAGATAATGTTTGGCTAACAGTTTTATTAAGAATGTTTTAAGCTTTTAGACATGTTAGACTTTATAATTGGAATAAGAAGATTATCATGGGTTTTATTGCAATTCTTTAACACTTATTAAAATTTTCCTTCCGTTGTTTAAGTTGCTCTTAATGCCTTATAATGTTTTTGTGGTTCGTGATACACGCAAGTACGACTAAAATCTTACAACCAGCAATTGTGAGATTTTGGGTCTCTACAGTTGATATTAGAGTCTAAGGTTGATTCTTACGTCGGGAATATGTAGAACTAGAGTCTAATGTGAGTTTGATCGGTTGTAAATGATGAACAAACACATTGATGCATTGACCGAGGCGATTGTGAATGCCATCAATGCAACTAGAGCTCCAAATTCTCATCCTACCCCTACTCCTAGGTCAGAATTGGGCGAATTCAGGAAGAACCGACCGCGTCACTTCAATGGGATGGGAGATAGCGCTGAGGCTATGAAATGGGTGCACCAGATGGAGGAGATCTCCTATCTGATGGAATGTAACGAGATGACGAAGGTGAGAATGGTAACCTACAAACTGGAAGGGGATGCCGAGAATTGGTCGATGCATGTCGAAGAGCCCATATATGTTTGGGATTGGGACGAATTTGTGAAGGTGTTTTACGATAAGTACTACCCTCAAAGCATCCAAGAACCAAAGATTGATGAACTCCTGAACCTTCAGCAGGGAGAGTTGACCATAGACACTTTGCCATGCTCTTTACAGAACTGAGTAAGTTTGCCCCGACCCTAGTTTCTGACTAGAACTTCAGACTCAGGAGGCTTAAGAGGGGTTTGAGGCCCCAGATCATAAAATTGGTGGTTGGACATCGAAGCGATTCATATAAGGATCTGATTGATAGATGTTACACCATCGAGAGAGAACTGAAGATGACTCCCTCAAATGGTAATGTTGGTCAGAGCTCGGTTAGGAATTTTTAATCTGGCCGTAGAGATTGAGTATTTTTGAAATCGAACACAAGATCAATGAGTATAACCACGTCATACACAAAACCAACGCTCTCTCAGGAAAGCTGGAATGTCTCAGCAATGGCATTGATTGCGAAGACTATTCTGATTTACACCACATGTGGTAAGAATCATTAGGGTGCTTGCCTGAGAGGATTGGGTGCTTATTTCAAATGTGGGCAGCAAGAGCATAAAGCAGTTGAGTGCAAAATGCCTAGGTAGTCGTCTGGATTGAGGACTACACCCCTGGCGACGATTACGGCTCATGCTCTACTGTATACCCTATCTGACGCAAGAGTTTCAAATGATGCCCATGATTTTCGGAAAGGGACTCACCCCCTCTGAAGGCCTTTAAACCCTAAAAACCCTACATCCGGGGACTATACATCACACAAATAGTGTCCAGTGGAGCAATGGGCTGAGATATCAATCCACTCGACTCGGATTCAACCTGGCCCAGGAGGTCCCCAAATTACACGCATGAGTACACGTGCGTAATTCAATTGCACGCTATACACTCAATGCGCAATTAGTCCACTTGGACCAGGGCACAATCTCCCGTGCACCCCCTTAAGTTTCGAATTGTGCGTGGCTCCAGAAGCGCATAATCCTATTTCACGCCCATGTACAGGCGTGCAATTGGCCCAACTTGGACTAGAACTCTTAATCCTCAAGACTGCCCTGAAGACCCAATTTTGGGCCCTTAACCAGGCGCTCAATTGATTACACGCCACACCACCAGTGCATAGTTGGTCCCCAATTGGACCTGGTCTCTAATTCCCACAACCACCCAAATTCCTCAATTAAGTGCATAAAATCAGGCGCTTAATTAGATTATGTGCATATCACAAGGCACGTAATTCGTTCCAAGTGAGTTAGAACTAGGATTTCTAGTTGAACCAGCCAGCCGACCACCTAAGTCCGTGACTGACTCAAACTGGATTAAGCGCCCCAGACAGGGCGCAAAATCCAATTACACGCATCGGGCGGCGGCTGAAATCCCAATTAAAAAGACCCCTACCTCACAACTTTTTCATAACCAATTCACTACTTTTCTTCTCTCTTCGAAGCTTAGCTCTTCTTAGAAATTTTGAGATTCTCTCTGGGATTCTCAAAGAAAAGGGTTGGGCTGCCTTCTAGACTTCTAGAAGTGTAGGCTCTTCTCTAGGAGCCCCAGGTAGTCAGCTAGCGACACTGACTAACTAGCCCTAACTCTTGAAGTAGTACAGGAATAACAAGCGCCCTTAACCTTAGATTCATTAGGAAACCCTCGCTCAAAATTCTAAGCCTAGAGCCAATTATGTTCCAAACCTTCCTTAGTTTTTAAACCCTAGCCACTCGATTTACCCAAGGGAGCTTACAGAGGCTACCTGGGAACGGGGTCGATCCTCCCAAGCATAACGGGCCACAACCCCCGGTCTTAGATAGGAATAGGAAACCAAATTAGCTAGACCATAGACAACCCATAGCTGCTGGAGTCAGCCAACCGAGTTTCAGTAAAGGAGTCAACCCGGGTCCCGCAAAGCGTGATCAACGATGTGTTGCAGCATCAATAAATATCTGCAGTCGGCGATCGCATCGATCAAGGTATTTTTCATTTAAAATTTGCATTTTCCTTTCAGTATTTAATATTTTCTAGTGTATTATTTTATCGCCCTTCGCCAAAGTCCACGTGGACAGAATTGGGCACTTCTTTCGGGGATCGAAAGGAACCCAGAAAAAGCGCGTACCAACAGATGTTCTCCAGGGTATGTTTGTTTTATTAAAATTTATGATTAATTTTTTTCATACCTATATATGTAGTAATACCATGCATATTAATTAAGAAAAATGAATAGTTTTTTAGTAATATTTTTTTTTTTTTAAATGAATATATTGGGAATAAAAATTACCTGGTAGACATTAACTTTTTAATTGAATGAAAATTATTATGTTAGATAATTTAAATTGCGGTATGTCTTATATGCCCAAGTTCGATGTTGATCGATGGGCTTTTTGCTCACGTCCTTTGGGTGCTTCCCATTCATTTGTCTCCTTGAACTCCACTAAGCATCTTGATAATGACTCATCTCCAATGAACATTCCATTGACCGTAGCAGCTCTCCTAGGAAAGAGCGTGTTAGCTGACAGATTTTACCCTCGATGTTCTGTCCAAGTTGGGGCCCATGCATTGGTTGTCGACCTGATTGAATTAGACTTCGAAGATTTCGATGTTATCGTAGAGATGGATTGACTCGTTGAATCTCATGCGACCTTAGATTGTTATGCCAAGATTGTGATTTTTACCCCTTTAGAAGGACCGACATTTAAATTTCTGGGAGCGCAAAAAGGTGTCATTCTTTAACTCTTTGTTTTAATGGAAGTCGAGGAAAAGCAGAGAGATATATCTTCGATACCCGTTGTGATGAATTTGCAGGAGTTTTTCTTGATGAAGTGATGGATTTTCTGCCGAGTAGGGAAGTCGAATTTCAGATTAAGCTAGTACTTGGTATGATGCCGATAACCAAGACTCCTTACAAGATGAAACCTACAAAACTGTTTGAATTGAGGAAATAGTTACAGGAAGTTCAAGATAATGGCTTTATTAGGAGTTAGTCACCATATGGTGCTCCTATTTAATTTGTAAAGAAGAAGGACGGTACTCAGAGACGTGCATTAATTACTGACAGTTGAACCAGGCGATTGTTAAAAACAAGTATCCATTGCCACATATCGATGTCTTATTTGATCAACTGTAAGGTGCACGATACTTCTCTAAGAACAATTGGAGATCAGGATATCACTAGTTGAAGGTGAGATAGTTCGATGTAGCTAAGACGACGTTCAATACGAGGTATGGACAGTATGAATTTTTAGTAATGTCCTTCGGATTGACTAATGCCCCTGCAATCTTCATGGAGTTAATGAACCGTGTTTTCAAGCCCTATTTGGATCTCTTGTTGTGGCGGTTTTCGTCGATGACCACCTAATCTGCTCCAAATATGAAGAACACGCCAACCACTTGAGGATAGCCATACAAACCCACTTGGACCACCAGTTGTACGCTAAGGCAAGTAAATACGAATTCTGGATGCGTGAACTAGCATTCCTGGGCCAGCATTCCTGGATCACAGGATTTCTGAGGCAAGGATTACTGTGGATCCTGCTTAAATTGAAGCTATTATAAACTGGGCGAGTCCCAAGAGTGTTACTGAAGTGCAAAGTTTCCTGGGCTTAACAGGGTACTATAGAAGGTTCGTGGAGGGCTTCTCAAGATCTCTAAACCACTTATCGGACTGACTAAGAAGAATGTAAAATTTAATTACACCGAAGAGTGCGAGAAGAGCTTTCTCAAATTGAAGAAAATGTTAACTACCGGACCTATTCTAGTGATACCTATTGGTAGTGGTGGCTTTATTGTTAATACCGATGCATCATATATAGGATTAGGTGGTGTCCTTATGTAAAATGAATGAGTTGTCGCTTACGAATCTAGGCGGTTAAAGGATCATGAAAAGAATTATCCTACGCACGATCTAGAATAACCTATTATCATATTCGTGTTGAAGATTTGGAGACGTTGCCTTTATGGGGAGCAATTCATCATCTCAATCGATCATCAAAGTCAAAAATATTTTTTTACTCAGAAAAACTTAAGCATGAGACCGAAAAGATGGTTAGAATTTCTGATCGATTACGATTACGAGATCAAATATCATCCAAGAAAGACTAATATAGTTACTGATGCCCTCAGCAGATTTATTTCTGAGCAGGTGATTAGACCAAGGGCTTTGCTTTCACGCATTATTATCACCTTCTCATTACTTGATCGAATCAGGGACGAATCATGGAGTTCGCTTATAATAACAGTTACCAGTCTACCATTCAGATGGCCCCGTATGAAGCCTTGCAGAAGAGAAGATTTAGAACTCCTTTGTGTTGGGATAAGGTCGATGTGAGAATTTTGCTAGGACCTTAAATTGTTAAAGATATGTCTAAGAAAGTTCAGTTGATCCGAGAAAGAATGCAGATCGAACAGAGTAGACAGAAGAGCTACGCTGATTTGAAGCGCATGAATTGGGATCTTATCGAAGGGGATAAAGTCTTCTTGAAAATTTTACCTATGAAATGAGTGATGAGATTCGGGAGGAAAGGAAAGCTTAGTCCGAGATTCGTGGGACTGTTTGAAGTCTTGAAGAGAATCAGAGAAACAGCATATCGAGTCAAGCTACTACTAAAGTTTGCCAAGGTGCATAATATTTTTCACACATCCATACTAAAAAAATATGTGGTAGACTCTGCTTACGTTATTGACTGACAACCCTTGGAGATTTATAAGGATATGTTCGTTGTAGAGAAGCCTGTTCAAATTGTTAATCTGAAGGAGTAGACCTTGAGAAATAAAGTTATACCGTTGGTTCTTATAATTTGACAACATCACTCTCGTGAAGAAGCCACTTAGGAATGCGATGATACTATCAGGAAGGACTATCTCTATCTGTTTGAGTAAAGGTATGATCACTCAATTTAGAGGACGAAATTTTTATAAGTAGGGAAGATTGTAGTGATTCAAATTTCATGTCTTTAATACACCTAAATTATTTATCTGTGTCTAATAACGTTTAAACGGCATGCTTTAAATTTTCAAACATTTTAATTAACATACATGTTTTGGTTTTTGAATTAATTAACATAAGTTCTGTGGTAACCTATTAGGTAGAGGTTTGAGTTTGAGACAAGAGGTCAGATGATCGAACCTTAGTATGTATTTTTTAAACCTTTATTTTGGACCTTGAAGTAAATGTTTATACATCCTTCTTTGGTATGTTAGTATAATACTAGATGTTTTCCTATTAAGTTTAAAATATATATTACGGAGAAAACCTAAATCATAATCTCATTTAGAGTTCTTCTTAAGAATAGAGGTTCTTCTGGTAAGAAATCTTGGAGACTTTAGAGAAGAGATTCTAGATCCTCATTTTTAAAACTTTTCTTTTTGGGAGATTGACGACACGTTTGCATCTATTCTCAAGCGGCATTCGCCTCCTTCAAGAGTTATCGTCGTAGTGGGTGGCCAGATGAGACAGGTATAACTAAGTATAACGTATGAGCTTATGGTGATGAGACTGCACATGGTGTTCAGGAACCTAAGATGGATAGCGATGAAGGCTTCATAGCCTAGCTATTTATTTCTTTTTAATAATATATTATTTTCAAATTGATGAGACAATATTTGACTAGCAGTTTTATTAAGAATGTTTAAAGCTTTTATGCATGCTAAATATTATAATTGGAATAAAAAGATTGTCATGAGATTTATTGCGATTTTTTAAATTTATCCTTCCGCTATTTAAAGCGCTCTTAGTGTCTTATAATGTTTCTGTGATTTATGATACACACATGTATTGCCTAAGATCTTATAATCAACCATTGTGAGATTTTAGGTCGCTACATTAAATATGCTTTGAAGCTCCTATTAAGAATGACCATGTGATAGGAGAAACAGTGACGACAAGATGTTGGTGGTGTCAATGCGATCATTGAGGGAGAACATGAAGTTGTTGAGTGAGAATATGTAATCTTCGTCTTATTGAGGGAGAAGTTAACCGGAGCTCTGATGGGTGCAAATAAGGGGGGAAAAGTTAGGTGAAATTTTGTTTCAGCCGTGAAAAAAAAGGAATAATAAGTTAGTGCAATTATAATTTATAAGTTAATCAAATAATAAGTGGGTGTACATAGTCTATAAGTGCTTTTAGAAATTCGATTGGTGCCAATAGAAGTACCTTATAGAAGTCCCTCGCTCAAATACTATACTTGGTCAAAATGTCTAAAAAAATCGTTTTGTAAAAGTCAAAAGTCAGTTTGCCAAATGGAAGAAGTCAAACTTTTTTGAAAATTTAAAGGGGGCCATTTCTTGCACACACTTTTCAAGTGATTGCACTGGATTACACCGACTTTAAAAGAAAAACTTATTTGGCCATCTCTACTATGTGAAAGCATCATCTAAATTATTGTATTTGCACACACTTTTCAAGTGATTGCACCGAATTTAAAAGAAAAACTTGTTGGCCATCTTTACTATGTGAAAACATTATCTAAGCTATTTTATTTGAAGGTCATGATTTAAAGATATCAATTACAAAAGATTAGAACAAAATATAATTTTCATCATTTGATAAAATGAAGTCAAAGGCTATTATATAATTCAACAGTTGACTACAATAGATTATATGACAAGTATCGTGTTTTGCTCCAATTTTATTTACCAGAGATTTACTGATCATGAACTTCAAATGACACATATTGCATTTTTACATATCACATGTCTCTAAATACCAAGTCTTTCTTAAATTCGGTGCAATCACTTGAAAAACGTGTGCAAGTCATGACTCCAAATTTAAATTAGAGTTGTAAAAAAACTAAAGGTCAAATTTCTTAGAGTTTAAATAATGTAATTTCGTAAATGTTGGCAATTAGCTTTTTTTCTCATTATTTTGAATAAGGGCGAGAGTACTTACAGTCAAGGTAACAAAATCGGCCGACATATTGGCCTATATATATATATATATATATATATATATATATATATATATATAGGTATCGGTTGATACCGAGTTAAATACTGATACATATCGGCGCCGATACGTATCGGTATCGATGGATATTTGATACCTTGCTTACAAGCCTATAAGTAAGGCCTCACATAGTTATCGTAATTCGTAAGTACACTCAGATGGGTTTTGTGAAAGATTGGTACAAAAAATGATTTTGATTATCTGAGTCAAAGTATTCAGCTAATGGAGTGAGATTATATCGTCACTGGCTACACGCAATGGCACGCTTGACATATTTTGACACTCTTTTTTCTGTTGGGTAACAATATTTGCAACCGAATATTTTTTAAGGTTTTCCACCAAAAGAGTCATTGATTGGCTCGGATGTGCTGTGGAGATTGTTTTTAATCCGAATCTTCCACAATAAGCCTTGAAATCGTGTCAAGCCCATCAGTCAAATTTTAATTCAACATGAGACACATCCCCAAGAGTGACCATAATCATGGCCTTACGTGCTACTTTTGGAGATGTGTGCCATATAGAATCAGCAACTGACGTCTGATGGGAGGGCCATGATCTCAAAATCTACATTATAAAAATTTGGGTGTCCAAAGTCCAAATGCATCCTAAAAGTCTTAGTTAAAGTCAAACTTCAATGTAAGTAATACTTTTAAATTAACACCCAATACCACTATAAGTCTATAGAATTCTAACAGTTTCTCATCAACACACAAAGATTATTGAAATTACATTAAAAAAATTTACAATGTAGCCTCTTGTGCAATCTCTCTTTTCTCTAATCTTCTTATATACAGTGTATTGTTTTAATAAAACTCTTTTATGAATAGAGTATTTAGATTTAAAATAGAAATATTCACAAGTTTTCTTTCTTGAATAGGAATATTATTTTGTTTTAATAAAACTCTTCTATGAATAGGTCATTAGATTTTCAATAGAAATATTCGTAAGTTTTCTTTATCGAGTAGGAAGTTACTATCTCGTCTTTTGAATACCGAATTGTACCTTCTAGCGCTTCTTTATCATTTACAAGCCTGTGTCTATGTAAATTTTTTAGTTTGAGTCAACTAGCTAGAAAGAGCTGCATTTTGAAGTCATCAAATATAATAGAGCTGCATTTTGACCCACTGATGTCGAGGGATCATGTACACTAGTGATCCTCCATCTTCCCCAATCAACTCCATTTCTTTAACTTTATTTGTTGGCGAATCGTCGGTGTCTTTCGTGAAAGCCCTTTATGCATCGTCGATGGATTCCACATGATTGAACTCCTGTGAAATCTAAAACGAAGTGATGATCAATGGTACACCTTCAACTAATAGAAGATGAGGGTGTCGATCTTCACACCACAAGGACCTTACGATAATAATGGCATCATTCATCAAACTTGTCACATGTTGGAATTTTTATAAAATCTCAAAATTCTTATTTTGTGTAGTCCACATATACTAGAATTTTATAAAATCATAATATTCTAGACAGAGTATGACTCTTCATGTTATATATATATATATATATAGGTGGACGTCCCCCTCTCATTACTATTCATTCTATATATTCAAGAAGCGGTTAGAGCCACTTTCACCTTTTCGTCCTCTTCTTAAAGTGACGGTCACGATTTTTGCAATAAGGTACACACATATATTTTAATTTATAAATTAGATCTATTATTTTGATTGATCATACGCCTAGATTTTAGGGCAAATATTTGAATGGTCAGATCGATAAATCCAACACTATCATCCTCAAGTCATTATCGATTGATTCTTCTTTTTCTTTCTCTATCTCTAATTTTTTTAATTCTTCTCTTTTTTTCCCTATCTCTAATTTTTTTAGAATTGCTCCTATATATTTTATATATAGGGAGGAGCCAAAGAGGTTTAAATCCGAATAAAACTCCTATTAGAGGAGGGTAAGGAGAAAGAGATCCCTTTCATGGATGGGTACAGGGTGGACTTTGGACCCAATACAAAACCAACTTTTTGTGTTTTATTTTTATTATTCTTAACTTTGTTTCTTTTTTTTTTTTGATAGGGTATTATTCTTACGTTTTAAATGACTTAGTCACTCGTAATTTCACGTATCTCATGCCTGCAATGTATCGCTCACATTGCCTTCCATGTGAACCATTAGTTCACCTACGGATGGACCTAGGCGGCTCCATCGTTCAACTTGTTGACATGGGGCCCATCGTTCATCACTTTAATGCTCATGATCATATGATCGGTGGTACTTAATTTTGGAGAAAAGTTGATCTCCATCTTTAATTGATACCTCTTAATTTTACATAGGGTTTAACTGCTTTGACTCAGATGATCACATAGATCAATTTTATACCAAATATTTAGATTATGACACACTTATAAGACGGTAAACAAGATGACTCGACATGTGACGAGTCCCAAAGCGCAGCCTTAGTAGCATGTCACGCAGCACTTTCGCAACTTACTTAGATACTTTACTCACTAAGTGGAGGGGCAAACCCACGAACAATGCTTTCCCAAATTCTAACTTATTGAATTTTTTAAATATTAATTAACCATGTTTGAGCACTTAGGATCACTTTTTTTGAGATGTATGCCATATGAAACTATTATGTATGTTATATGATTCGATCCTATAATATAAAATTATGTGGGAAAAGTTTAAAATGAAAAACGATCTATGTGTCTGATTCAATTCCGTCAAATGCCATATAAAACTAATATTATATTGAACATAATTATATGGTTTAGTTGACATTTCACCAATCTTTTACGCCGAAGAACTTTAAATCATAGCGCACCTATCAAACCGTTCACATTAACTCGACATGAACCCATCTAAAAAAAGTTTCTCAACCATCTTACCTTCGCTTAAATTCTGGGTGCTTGCAACTAAAACAGCAAGTTTTTTTGTTAATAGCGGTAATTTTGGATAGCACGACTACTAATTGGCTCAATTATTTTTTATAAGAAAAATTAGATCCAAATGCGGAGCTGATAGAATTCGGGTCTGGCTCGGTTCAAGTCATTTTGGGCTTGGACTTTTTATTTAACCCCAAACCCGACCCGAATTGGGTTCAAGTTGGGCCGGATTCATGCCAAGTCGCCTTTTCCCTTTAAAATAGTCAGCATGGCCAAGCTGGGCCGGGTTTGGTTCGAGCTTTGAACAACCGGATTATTTTGTATCCTAAACATAAAGCCCAAACCCATCCTGGATACAGAATTAGGCCGGGCTCGACCCGGGTGCATTTGAGCTCGACTATTTCTTTGATTCCTAATCCTAACCAATCCAGGGCTGGTCAGGTCTGGTTCTCGTTGAGCCCGGTCCATTGACAGCCCTACTACTATTTATTAACTACCAAAAGGGTTTGAAGTAGCTCGAAAGAAATCTCGTAAGTGGTCAACCTTTGACTACTACTCTTGAGAGAGCGAAGTCGGTGGAGAGAGGCAAAGCTATATAAAGTAGGAAATATAATGGAAATATGAAAGAAATAGCGTCTAGGGATCTTCCTTCTCACCGACGGTAAGTTTTACCTTCTGGATTTATATTATCTTGCCCTAATCGCCTTAGTGCAAATCCTAAAAGCGTCCAATATAACTAAAACACAATAAAACTATATTATGAATTTTATAGCAACTCTTTTATAAAATAAGAAATTGAGAGAATTAGAAGAGATCACACACCGCACCAAACGACATGCCCTATAGGACTCTGAATCTTCCTGTGATCTACCTATATATCGATCAACTTCCCATAAAACTCTTTGTTTTCTCCATTCTCCATTGCCTTCTTTACGTGGCCTATACAAAATAGAATTTATTATACCTTGTATAACCTATATTTATATACATTATACTCATTGGTCACAAGAAAAAGGTACGTAATTTTAGGTTATTTTTTAATGTTATCGTTGTATAGATTTTATATTTAGGGTTTTTTTGTTTTTTTCTTAACAGAGAAAAAAAGGGTCGAGACTTCTATCTCGATCTTATTTTAAGATGCAAAAGAATTTGGCTCCTCATCAAGCTTGTGCAGCTTGTAAACATCAGAGGAAGAGGTGTGGACCAGAGTGTGTGCTGGCGCCCTATTTTACCCAACAAAATAGTCATAACTTTCAAGCAGTTCACAAGGTTTTCGGGGTTGCGAACGTCACAAAGTTGATAAGGTCTCTAGGGACTCCTGAGCAGCGGCAGAAGGCTATGCAGTCGCTGATCTGGGAAGCCGAGTGCCGGCAAAGGGATCCGGTCCTCGGATGTTGGGGCCAGTATAACGAATTGTACAATCGTTATGCAGCTTTGGAGCGGCATGTTGCGCAGGGTATGATTTATAATGCGAAACAAGATATGAACAGGTGGAACACTAACATGAGTATTGAACATCCTCTACCGTATATGGATGGCGGCGAAAATTTGTTACTGGAGCCGGCTTATAGAGATGCTACTTTTAATCAATCTTATAATTATCAAGGTAATTTTTCTTGCATTAATTGGATCTACCAAATTTAATTTGAATAAATAATCGGGTTTTTTTGCAAATACCCACCCCTTACTTTTATTGAATGATGTTTTTTAAGTTGACCACCTAAACTTTCTAAAAATTTGTTACTAAGCTTTGTGTGTCTTGATTATCATTCATCCAAAATTATATTGATCACTCAAAATTATCTAAAATTTTCAAACAAACTTTTTTATGCTACTTATTTTTATAACAAATATTTTTTCTTTGATTTTTTTAAGTAAATCCCACAATTTTGACGGACTTATTTTCGGAGAGATTTCTCTAGCAATGGCTCCACTATATTATAGAGCTACATACTCACATATATGGTATTAAAAAAATTAAGAAATTTATTACACATAATAAGGTTTGAACTTAGAACCTGACCTTTACAAAGTAGTTAGTCTACCACTAAAGCAATTCACTAAGATCTGTAAAGAGTAAAAAAAAACTTAATACATATATAGTTTTACAAAGGCATCAAAATTATTAAATAAAAAAATATCGGGTCTTTTTGTTCATCATCGGGATATGATCAACAACTTCTATGGTCTGATATGATCAACAACTTCTATGATCTCATGGGCTCCCTACAATGTACTGCCAGATCATCCCACTCTTTTGAGGATGATGACGAGCATGATATCATCTTGTAGTCATTATTCGAGGGAATTAGGTCAATTTTGTTGAGATCATCCTACTCTTTTGAGGATGATGACGAGCATAATACTATCTTGTAGTTATTATTCGAGGGAATTAGGTCAATTTTGTTGAGATCATCCTACTCTTTTGAGGATGATGACGAGCATGATACTATCTTATAGTCATTATTCGAGGGAATTAGGTCAATTTTGTTGAGACGGCTTAATCGCTAAGTATATGATTTTCTTTTATTTCGTATCTAATTTCGTTTATAGATATTTTCTTTTTCTTAGCGATTGCTTACAAAAAAAATTATACAAATTTTCAATATTAATTGATTAGATGACTACCCTAAAAATTTGGGCAAGATCCGATGCTTTTTCACCGTTAAAAAATACAGTCTAAATTAAGAAAAATATAATGACAATTTCATAAATAACGTTCACTATAGCAAAAGCTTCTTTCAATAAAAGAAATGACACCTATTTAACTGTCCTTTAAGGGTATAACATGGGGGGCTATTTGAAAAAGACCCTAAATAACCACCTTAAGCTATTTGAAAAAGACCCTAATTAATCACCTTAAATAAATAATCACCTTAAATAATCGGTATGGTACTTAACCTCCCAACTTATTTTTTAAAAACAAAAAATTTAAGTTTTCTTCTCCTGATAAGTACAAAATTTTGGCTACCGGGGGAATAATCTTGGGCACTTTATAAAACAATTCCTCAAAACAAACTTTTTAGCAAAGAAGACCTTACCTCAAACAAAACAATTCCTCAAAACAAACTTTTTAGCAAAGAAGACCTGACCTCAAACGTTTTAGACAAAATGTGCTCTCAGGTGAAAGGACATTTTTGCAATTTTCTGAAATTCCAAAATCCGTGAAAGCTCTATTTTTCTAAAAACATTTGAGATCGGGTCTTTTTTGCTAAAAAGTTTGTTTTTGAGGCATGTTTCTCTAATTATCCCAATAATTTTGGACTATAAATAAAGTTTTTATTTTTATTTAAAAAATAATGTTTTTCTTTTATCAATGTTCAAAATATTTGTCAAAATTAATAATATTAATTTTAATGGCTTCTATCGATGCAGATCAGCTGAATCCGATGACTGGAAAGGCAATAGAAAATCAGATATTATTTGATGGAGGATCATAACTGTAATTTCACTGGTAGAGGTTTATTTATTACGGTTTATTGTGAACTTTTTTTTTACTGTCAAATACAGCTGAAAAAATGGTGACCCAATGGATCTTTAATTCAAAACCGTTTTGAACGGTTGGATTGTTGTCGAATAAGGCGAAGTTCGCGGGACGAAGCCAATCAAAGGACATGAAGTTCGCGAAGCCGATGGACATGGACATCAACTGCTTTTCTTTTTGTTTTTCAGTGATCTTATATAAGCTGTGAAATCCTGCAAAGTTTCTTTTTAAGCATCTTTAAAGCATCTTGATATGGGAGAAAAACCAAGAAATTATAAAAGTTTGAAATCCCATTTACAAAGTTTATTTTTAAGCATCTTTTAAAGCATCTCGATATGGGAGAAAAACTAAGAAATTATAAAAGTTTGAATCCACTTTTGAAAGTTTCGTTTTAAGCATCGGGCACATTGGGAATCAAAATCTAATACCATGTGATATGAAACCAGATGACAACCACAAGAATTATTAAAGGCCAAAGAAAAAATTACAAAAGGCTAAAGAAAATAGACAAAATAAAAAGCTAACAAAATATGAAAAAAAATAACAAGTAGGTGATCCATACCGTCATAGATGGAAGTGCAACACCCCAACACCGTCTTTTTTTTCAATTGGATTGGCTGATATTAAAGTTTATCAAGCCAACCTTTCGCATCACTTAAGGCACGTTTCCTTGGGCTTTCGCCTTTTTTTTTTTATTGGATGGCCGATATTAAAGTTGGGTTTTTTGCAAATATCCCCTGAGTTATAATGATATTACAAATAATCCCTCAGTTATAGTTGTTTGCTCTAAACCCCCTAGTTAGCGGTATTCATAAAACTTCTTAACTAGCCATTAAAGAATAACCTAAATACCATATCATCCTTTTTAAAATTAAATTACTAAATTGTCACCCTCTACACGTGATTAGAGTTGGTGGCCCTTCACTTACAGAAAAGAGTAGTTTTAAATTTACCCACCAAATCTTTGAGTTTACCCGCACTGAAAAACATTGACGGTAATGAATCGGACGGTGGAGATCGTTTATCGTCTCAACCTTTCACACGATGGATCTTGAGATCACAGAGGCACCATTAGACGATTGATTGCATTGAATCGGACGATGGAGATCATTTATCGTTCCAACCTTTCACACGATGTATCTTGAGATTATGGTGGCACCATCAGACAGTTGACTGCATTGAATTGGACGATGGAGGTCGTTTATCGTCCCAACCTTTCACACGATGGATCTTGAGATCATGGTGGCACTATCAGATGGTTGACTGCATTGAATCAGACGATGGAGATCGTTTATCGTCCCAACCTTTCACACGATGGATCTTGAGATTATAGTGGCACCATCATATTTCATGCGGTACACCCAAAAAAATGACCTTAAAATTAATTTTAACTGTGTACCTGATGTTAAGGTCACTTTTCTTAGATGTGTACCACGAAATAAAACACTGATCTTCTAATTGTATGCCTAAACAATCTCCATCGTCTGATTCAATGCAATTAATGTGCTTTAGCGTAGGTGAACTCAAAGATTCGATGGATGGAAGCAGACGTGATTAGGTAATCCAATTCCTAAAATAAAATAAAAAGATAAATTTTTTGTACAAAATGATAATATAAAGCACTACATCATTATTATATAATGGTTACCATTATACCAATGATGATATGGTAGTGAATCCGATCAATTGTATAATTAGTGATTCATCAAATGGTAGCAATTAATCGAATTTGAAAATTTTCTAATCCGTAACTGGGCTTCAAAGTTTGGGTTTTGTGGGATAGACTAAAAGGTTGGATGGACACGATATTTTATATACAATTTAGGAAATAAGGGGGTTTTGAACCGGATTAGGTCAGATGAAGTAGGGGCTCGAGTCCAATCGGCTGTCAAAATTTTGGCTTGCCCCGACCCATTGACAACTTAGTCTTCACTGATTTTTAGGGTCTTAATAGTTGAGGAGCAAGTTTTCGATACAATAGGCTCTTCATAAGCTTGATATTCTCTTGATGTCGATAATGCCGATGATGGCCCAACAATGAAAATACTCAATCTACATTATGAGTTATGACGTCACTTTTAATAAACTTCACTTGGATACAACAAAGCTGGAGGATAAACTGATAAAATTGGCCTTGTCTGGCAACCCAGGTTCTAAGAATCGGCCAATATCGAGAAAAACAATTGTATCGGTAAGTATCGGCCAATACCAATTGGTCTTTTATTTGATGGGTCTTGAATCATATAGGAAATTGGATGGACAAGTATTTTGAGTGGAACATGTAGATTGAAGGTTTTCTTTTAAAGAATAATTGCATCGTTTACCACAAATCCTCTATTGGTTGATTATTCGTCCAAACGTTGGCATACTTTAATGGGGAACCACCCATCTGATGATTCTTGAATCTCATGGGTGAATAAAGGGATTTTTAGAAGAGTACCTTTAAATCCACCCACTAAATTTTTAAGTTCACCCACGCTGAAACACGTTGATTGAATTGAATCGAATGATGGAGATCATTTATCCTCCCAATCTTTCACACGATGGATCTTGAGATCATGATCGCACCATCAGACGGTCAATGTTTTATTTCACGTGGCACACATCTCAGAAAACTGACCTTAACATCACGTGCATGCTTAAAATTGATATTTAGGTCACTTTTATGGGTGTGTACCACATGAAATAAAAAATAGACCGTCTGATGGTATACCCATGATCTAAAGATCGATCTCATGAAAGATTGGGACGATAAACAATCTCCATCGTTTAATTCAATACAGTCGATGTGTTTCAGCGTGGGTGAACTAAAAGATTTTGTGGGTAAATTTAAAGGTACTCCTTTTAGAATAGTGGTAAATTATAATGACATGACTTGTAAATAAAGGTGAATGAAGGGTCTCTTAGAATAGTAATAAATTTTAATGGCATGACTTATAAATATAGATGAATGAAAGGCCTTTTAAAATGATGGTATTTTTACCATATTGGTTTCATTAAGGACAAAATAGACTTTCTGTCTATAAACTCACGCCTAATTAACCGTAGGGAATTATATGAACCAGAAATAAAAAGGTAGGGGCTACAGAATAAATACTCATAACCCACATGTTTCTTATAATATTAGCATAACACGAGGTATATGCTAAAAACCTATTAAAGTTTATCAAGCGAATGGTTTCGCATCACTTAAGGCACGTTTCCTTGGGCCTCGTTTAAACCAATTAGTCAATAAATACTCTCGTTTATATAAACACAATAAATAAAGCGCCTCCTTCGTATCGAAAGTCTCCCAAAAGACTCCTTAAGCATATAACTAATGGTTTTCATCGTAATTTAAATTTTACATGGTAGCTTAGATAACATTTGATCGGAAGGATACCGTTGTAGATTTTTATATAAGTTGTATACCGCTCAAAAATCCAATTCTTCATCTCTCTCTAAATTGAGCTCAAGTAAAAGTCAAAACTTCACACAATAAAATGCCTTAAAAACTTGAGTTTTGCATGCTTAAACCATTGACCACTTTGAATTAGAAGATAGAAATGCTTTTCATTTCAATCTCTGACACAACAGATACCATCACACAACCAGATTTTTATTACAAGTTGCACACATCCCAGAACGAACATGATAATGGGTGTATTCTCATATCACTTTTTGGGATGTGCGCCACATGGAATCAAAATCTGACCGTCTAATAGTAGTAGGAGCATGATTTCAAGATCTACTATGTCAAAGATTGGGACAAAAACGATTTCCATCATCTGGTTCAAAGAAGTCAACGACTTAAGCACGTGAAACCAACTTTAAACATATGCATCTTGCTTATGGTTTACTGCTCTAAGTCGTATTGTCTTCATCTTATAGGCTCTAATCGTATGCATTTTTCTTGACCTTGAGTTGTAATTTTTTTGTCGGTTTAATATGAAATATAAAGACATAATAGATCTATTTTGATCATTTATGTTAAAATAAACATAATAGATTTATAAAGAAATAGGATATCTAGCAAAAGAGATTTTTTTTTTTTTAACATAATAAGTGTTAATTAATTCATTGATGTATACGAGCACCAAACACTTATTTGGTGCTCAACAATATTGGTGCACCGGTTGAGCAATAGCTCAAGTGTATCTCCTTCCCTTGTGCAAGCATAAGTCATGGATTCTAATCCTCATGCCTGCTCCTGCCCTTTGTGCGGGTCCCCTCTCAGTGTTCTAGGCCAATAGCAGATCCTTTCTCCGTATAAGTTTGCACATACACTACTTCTAAACTCTTTATGAGATATGACATCCTTAAAAAAAAAAAAAACAATAATATCGATGCAACCCAATTGCAATTTTCTTTTCTATGAGTTGGTATCACGTGTGTGAACTAATGTACCTACGATAAAATGGTACTTAAATATATATATAAGTTTAAATAGGAGTTCGCCTAATTTAAAACGAAATGCAAAAAATATTTTTGAAATTTACATTGTAGCGATTCATTCTCCAAATGAACTCCAAACAAATGGCTCTTATGTGCATCGCACAGACAGGGTCCATATATATATATATATATATATATATATATATATATATATATATATATATATATATATATCTTCTGAGCTACCGTTGTTTATATGTCATATTAAGTTGACGTTTTAGGTCACCTGATGTGACACTCAGTCTATAGGAGCTCGGGTCATGAGGTTATCTCTCATGACTCGAGTCATAAAGTCATTTTCATATATAATTATACTAGTAAGGATGCACGTGGATTGCAGGTTTAGAAATCATCTCATCCCTTGAAACTAAAATTAAATTCAATGGCTAGGATTCACTTAAGATTTTTAATTAATATATTTATATTTTAAAAACTCTAATTATTAAACTACTATGATATCCTTTAGCATATTTCAATCATATCATATCCTAGAGCAGATTGCATGTCATATATAACAAAAAGCAAACCCAGACGAAAATAGAAAAAGAAATCGAAGAAACTCATTGAAGATTTGATTTGATTTCCAATTCAATCTTCCACACGACGATCTTGAGGTAAATAGTGTACTAGTAGACAATCATTTTTTAATCTGCGTGACACACATCCCAAAGAAATAACTGAAAATCATGTGGCAGATATCATGCTCAAACATGATTTTAGATAACGTTTTGAAACGTGCAACACTTGAAATAAAAAGTTGATTGTCGATACACCCAAGATCTCATATATTATGGAGAAGATTGGGCGACAAACGATCTCCATCGTCTGATTCACAACTGTCAATGATTTTTGGCTATAGTGCCTTTAAAATTCGATGGGTGCGAATAGACCGTTTCTATTATCGTTTTAATCTTTTACATGATGGATCTTTACATCAATGGTGTACCATCAGAGGCTCAATTTTTCTATCTCACTTGACACGCATTCCACAAAAGTAATTGAAAATTATGTGCCACACATCATATTCAATCATAATCTTCAAACTTTTTGCGATGTATGCCACATGAGATAAATAATTAATTGTCAGTACTCTCATGATCTCAATATCGATTATGTAAAAGATTGAGATAAAAAATGGTCTCTATCAGATGATTCAAAGCAATTCATGGGTTTTGATTGTGGTGCCGTTAAAAATTTGGTCACTGTAAATAAGACGATTCGATTTTCGTTTCAATCTTTCATCCAAAAAAAGAACTGGAAATCATGTGGCACATGATATTTTATCCAGTTAAAAATTATAAAAGTGAAAAAATAAAAGTTTTTGACCAAATTCAGGAAAAAAAGTCTTAAAATTCAAGTATAATTTGAGAAATTCTTGAATTGTTAAAATTTTTGGATTTTATTCAAAAATTTGCAAACAATTCAGATATATATATTTTTAAGTTAGCGAATTTGGTCACTACGATTATAAGCGAAGTATCAAGAATTGACCGATACCGATATGTATCAGTTTTTTGGCCAACCGATATGTATCGGGCTCGATACAATATTGGGATCGGTCTTGGTATCGACCACATGGAATCAACATGTAACCGTCTGATAGGTGTGTCATGATCTCACGATCTATTGTTGGAAGATTTGGATGAAAAATTATCTCCATTATTTGATTCGAGGCAATCGATGATTTTTTATTGTGGTTGCAGAGAGAACAAAGAAGTGGTTGAAGGAGAATGAGATGATATAGAACCAAAGAAAATCTGACTTGGCACTGACTTGGCTCAGAGGGTGAAAAAGATGAAAGAGAGGTCTGTTAATATTTCTTGTTTTGTTGTTAAAACTATTTTTAATGTTTA
This sequence comes from Chloranthus sessilifolius, assembly GCA_021018995.1. Lineage (NCBI taxonomy): Eukaryota > Viridiplantae > Streptophyta > Magnoliopsida > Chloranthales > Chloranthaceae > Chloranthus > Chloranthus sessilifolius. Next base: position 132,917,295 of record CM037591.1, on the reverse strand, counting down.
TTTTCTTGTATTGCTAAAGTAGATTTGGCAAAATAATAAAATATATGTAAGATGACTTTGTTTGCAACACATGATTTTTTAGTTTGATTATCACTATTATTATTATTATTATTATTTATTTTTATTATTAGATTAGGGTTTTTGCAACCCATGATTCGGTTTCTGTAAATGATGGTTTCACCATTAAAATTGCTGGCTGCTTGGAATCAGACGATGGAAATCATTTTTCATTTTTTGTCCCAATCTTTCAAACAATATGTCTTGAGATCATAGCCCACCTATCCGACGGTTAAATATTATTCCACATGGAATACATCCCCAAAGTGACCTGAGAACTCTTCTCATAGAACGTCATGATCACGATTACTTTGGGGATGTGCGACACATAGAATGAACATGTATGATATGTGGGACGTGGTCTCCATATCTATTGTGTGACGGAACGAAAAACGATCTCCATCATAATATTCCAGTCAGTCCGCGATTTTAACGGTGGAATCATTAGTTGCGAAGACCAAATATTTAGCTGCAAAAATAAATTAGAAAGGATACTTATCCACTAATATGTTCAAAGGTATAGAAATCAACGCATCAAGTTAGGTGGGCATCACTTTAACTTTAACCTATGATTTGAAAGGTAAAAAAATTTAAAAGATACGTTTTTTATGGGAAAATTTCAGAATTGACCTCTATTTTTCCCCTTTTCCATAACCGACCAGCTTGAAGCCAAGCCAAGTTAAAATGTCATAAATATCTCCAAGGTATGTAAAAGGTGACAAAAACTTGGGTGATTCTAAACATCTTAGCATCATTGACTGCTTTGAATCCAATCTTTCACGGAATTAATCTTAAGATCATGGGCGTACCATCAGACGATCCATTTTACTAAAAAACGAGGACAAAAATAATGGGGAGCGATATCACTTCCATTAAGGAGCGTCAGCGCTTCTTAAGGGACACGTCTATACTTCTCTAGATGAGTGTCAACACTCCTCTAGCGCTCCTGTAGGAGAGCGTCAACACTTCTCTAGAGGAGCGTCAACGCTCCTTTAGCGATTGTCAGCTCTCCTCTAGAGGAGCTTCAACGCTCCTTTATAATAATTCCGTCTTTTTTTATAAAATTGACCATCTGATAGTACACCCTCGATCTTAAGATCAATCCCGTCGAAGATTATGATGAAAAATAATCTCTATCATGGGATTCAAAGCAATCAATGATGCTAAGGCGTTTAGAACCGCCCAAGGGTATTTGCTACTTTTTAACTTAGCTTGGCTTCAAGCTTGTATGTTATGCAAAAGGTGAAATTAGAGGTCCAATGTTGGAAAGTGCGAAATAATGGTGGTCGATTCTGAAAATTTCTCATTTCACACCATAGTTATTAAAATTGGCATTTTTTTAAAGTACATTTTTATTGTACTTTTTTAAAAAGAGACTTTGGGGAGTATAGGCCCAGGCGCACAGGGTGACCTATGCGCCCGATGGCCAGATCACATTCCACATGGCATGCTCAACTCAAAACAAATCTTGTTTTAGGTTGATCATCCATGAGACATGTGATTTTTTAAAAAAAATATTTTTTAACTTTTTTGCCCGTTTCCTTCATGGGTCAAAAATAGGGTAACGCTCTAAAACTTTGGTGCATTGATTTTTGCAACTTTAATCATATTTTTAATTGTAGAAAATTCATAAAAAGAAAATTTTCTTTTTTGAATTGGATCTGATTTATCATGCCTAAATTGTCGTTGCACTCAAACCTCGCGATGGATGCCACATGATAGCTACCTGATGTTGGGTGTAGAGAAATCTCTACCCTGGGTGTATGGTCCGTGGCCTCTTTGTAAATAATAAAATCGTACTTTTTTTAAACAAAACTTTAGTAGCGTAATTAAAACACAAATTTTAATGAGTTTCTAACTTAAGCATGATTTTTATGAGTTTCTTCTTATTTTTCTTAAATAATTCTAAAATATATGTGGATAAAAATTTCATGAAAATTTGTATTCGTTCAAAATCTACTCTTGGAAAAGTTTCTTATGATGTTCTACGATATGTGCAATCAGTCACGTATAAACAAATAGAAAGTGCTTTTTTAGATAGAGGAAGAATACGGAGAGCTATTTTAGAAGTTTTATTTTGGAGAGATAAGGCTAATAAATTGATCAAAAATGACCTAAAATCTAGTAGAAAGTGTTTTCTTAGATAGAGGAAGAATAATGGGAACTATTTTAAAAGTTTTATTTTGAGGAGATAAGTCAAATAAATCGATAAAAAAAGACCTAAAATCTATTATATAAACCCTTCTAAACAGATAAGGTTTTTAAGGAGACCTACTGGATTAGAAAAGATTTTAGAAATTTTATTTTAAGATAAAGGAAGAATATCGAGAGAGATTGAGAGATTTTAAGTAGGATGTCTATCAACTTTTTTATGAAGAGAAAAAATAGGAGAAAACATAGGAAATGATAGATAAGGTGAAAGTTAGGGGTATATGGGATAATATATGGATATTTTGTTCCTAAAAAAATATGGAAACACCAAAATTGATAGAAATAAGATTTGGCCATTCCTGCTTTTATATAGTAGGTAGACTAGATTAGATAAGATATGGTAGGGATAAGAATATATATAAACTTTGTCTGATACGTATCGTATTAAGACCCGATCATGCCCGGTATGTAACGGTTTTAAAGCCTAGGTCAAAGACGTAGACCAAAAGTCAATGAGAGAGCATAAAGAATGAGATGATGGCGAATCAAACCGAAAGGCCGATGATCGGAATCCTCTCATTCACCGATTACAATGGAGACCTTTGCTAACATTATGTCAGCCATTTGCGCTTTCTTCCTCATCGCATCTTCTTTCGCATCAACACTCCCTACTTCACCTCTCCTCGGAATCCCTCCACAAGGTCCTCTCTCTCTCTCTCTCTCATTTACAGTAATGCTATGATTCGTTCGCCATGATCGGATCCACTGGGGCTCGGGACTAAACCGAGTCAGCTCAAATGGTTGAACTCCAATTTGAGCGCCAAAAACAGCGGCTTGTAGCTTAGAATTGCTCAGTAGAGAGTAGAGTGAGCTGTTGATGGTTTTTTCTTTGGTACTTTTGATTTGCAGATGAGAAGTATTTTGCTCCTGATGTGATTGCGTGCAAGGACGGTTCGAAGTCATTCTCGAAGAATCGACTCAACGACGGATTCTGCGACTGCGTCGATGGAACCGACGAGCCTGGTAATGCCCAAAACCAAACCTTAACTGCCTTTCCATTTGCGGCATGATATATGTAGAATTGAGTGCTTAGTTCTGATTTGCACATACATTTTTACTCTTCATAGTATTTTGTGTACATGCATTTATGGATAGGAAATAAACCCTAACCCTAACCCCAACACTAACTAATTTAATTTAATTGTTCTCCAAAAAAAGAGGTGTAGAACCCCCTAATTTAACTCTAGTGATACTTCTCATCGTAGCTTTTAGTCAAACTTTTCTTAGCAATCCGTTTATAAATTTCACAATGACCTCATTATCTATAACGAAAAGTTGTTATTATAAGTGAACGAACAAAATTGAAGGACGTTAATCTCAAAATTCATTCCTAATTGTGTGTTACCGTTCCTTTGACTAACTTTGACTTAGTATTGACGAACTCGTTTGTATCATTGTCTCCCGAGTCTTGATTACAAAAAACTTGTATCTATGATTGTTATTAGTATTAAATTTTTTTGGGCTTTTCAATCTTCACATTTTGGTTATGGCATTCATATTTTCTCATCCAACACTCTTTTGAACGTGACAAGGCTAATCCTGGTTCCATCTTATGTAATTGAGTGTGTTTCTATCTCCTTGGTACTTGGCATTCCGATCCAGTTGCCATTATCTCCCAGTCACATCCATTTAAGGCTCAAGTACCAAAAAAGGTCAAAACAATTTATTTTATGCCTAACAAGGTCAGATTTAAGGTCAGACCCTCTAACAATGTTTACATATTTATTGAATAAGGTTGAGATATATGACATGTGCCTAAATTATGTTTAAGTGAATAAATCAGGTGGGTAAAATGCCCTCCGTTTATTGCACGTGCGCTTAAAACTTTTAAGTATTTTTTGAAATCACCAAATTGCCATTGATTCCTATAAAAACAGATCAATCCGAAATGAGACCAATTGATAACTAATGAGACCGATCAGTCTTATAATTAGAATGCTCGATCTTATTAAGGGAGAGACCGATCGGTCTTATAATGAGGCATATCGGTCCCATCATTATAAGACTAATCGGTTTTATATTGGGACTGGTTGGTCTTAGAATGAGACAGATCAGTCTCATTAACGTTCTAGACAGCTGGACAACAATAGACATTTATTTACAGTAAATGCCATTCAAGTAATTGTCACTACTCTTTCCTTTTCATTTACTTAAAATATTGTAAATAAGGGAATACTTGCATTTGAATTAGTCCAAGATTAGCTTCAAATTGATGCTCTAAAAGAATTTAAAAGTCAAGTTTTAGTTCAGGAAAAAAAAATTCAAATTTTGTGATTTGGTCAAAATTTTAACTTCAAATGCCAAACTTTCCAGAATCGTTAAAACCTATAAATTTATATGAGAATAGAGATGCAAGATTTTTTACTGGACTTTTGTGTTTTAGCAATGTTTTTATATAATAAAGTTTGTGGGCTTTAAAGGTTTGAGAAAAGCTTGGCATTTAATTTAGTGTGGGTTGGTTTGATCTAGTTTATGTCACAAGTAGTAGGTTTGCCTGATTTGTTTCACGACTGGCAGTTCGATATGGTTTGGTTCGTGAATGGTAGGCTTGGATTGGTTCACTTAATGAATTGGTTCGCTTGGCGACTTGATCAATCAAATTGTCTTGACTGTTTGACCTTCTAGCCAGCTCAACTAATGAGTCGAGTGGGACATTTGAGAGGACGCAATTGCTCGAGTGTTAGTAGCCATGAAACTAGAGGGTGTGATTGTTTTGTTGTAGAGGTTGTTTGCCCCTCTACATTTGTTGGCTATTGGGATGATTTAAGATAGATCTCTTGTGGTTTTTGCCATCTTGGTTACACGGTATGGCTGAAATCTCTACTTCTCCTTATGTTTTCACTAAGTCTGATTTCTATTGATTTGCAATCTTGGTTGGTATCCAGTGATGATTAAGTGCAGTTGTTTCATCTATTTGTGGATGATTGTGATTGTGTTTTCCACCTATACTTGTTAAACCTGTTTGTGGATGATCTTCACCCCATTTATCTCCGTGTGGATGCTATTTCCCACATCTTACAATTAAAATCCTAGGTCTGCCTGCCAAAAAAAGGCCATTACCCAATGCTGGTCCAGTATGCATGGGGTGTTGGGAGGGGTGGATGGGATATAGACCTAACCTCTAGCTTTTTTACACACAAAGTGGCTGCTCTTTGGACTTGAACCCACGTCTTCACGCCTGACAGCCGAAGCCTTTTAACGTTGCACCAAGCAATGGCCCCTCTTAGGCCTGCCTTCCCCCCCCCCCCCCCCCCCCCCCCCCCTTTTTTTTTATGGAGCCAAAAATGTCAATTGTTAGCAAATGTGTGGATCCGAACCCCTCTCATGGCAGTACCAGTGTCAAATTTCGTGGTGACGTGAGTGAAACTACTTTTAGATCCTTCTGGGTACCAAAGATTGGTGGGACACATCATTTATCTCATTAATACCCGAGTAAATCTCACTTTTCCTGTATTTGGGGTGGCTCAGTTCATGTACTCTCCTCGTGCTCATTGTGCGATTGGTCACCCTATATTCAGATATTAAGGCCTCTCCTAGTAGAGGATTATTCTACTCAAATGTTGGGCATTCCTCGATTAGCTGCTATAGTGATGCTGATTATGCTGGGGATATGGGATCGTCGCTCTAAATCAGATTATACCCCCTTCGTAAGGGATACCTTGTGGTTTGAAAGAGTAAGAAAGAAGATGTTGTATCGTGGTCTCATGGTGAGTTAGAATATCGGGCTTTGGCACATGGGACTTTCAAGCTCTTATGGCTTGGATCTCTTCTCAATGAATTGAGATTTCCTCTTCTTCTTATGCTTCTTCATTGTGATAATCCAGCAGCTATTGATATCCGTTGAATTCGTTTTTTAATGAAAGAATTCAACATATTGAGGTTGAGGTGACAAAAGAAGACGATATTGTGGCTTTACAGGAAACTAAATGGGATATATGTAATAGTAACAAGATTAAATCAATTGTAGAAGGAAACCAGTGGGACTGGAGAGCCAGGGATGCAAATGGCTATTCTGGCAGTCTGTTGAGTATTGACAATCTGGGATAGTAGAGTGCAGGTCGACAAGCATTCAGTTCAAGGATAAAGAGAAAGGAGTAGCATGGACATTAACCAATGTGTACGAACCTAGTGATAAAAGATGAAGGGATGGAGATAATTGAAATGATCAAGGAGGATTGGGAGGTCCCTTAATGCATATTGGTGTTAAAAAAGGAGGGCGTCGGAGGAATGCAAGTAAGAGGAAATTTAATCAATTTATGGTGGAGTGTGAACAATGGATATTCCGATGTTAGGGGTGAGTTTCACTTGGTCAAATGGGCAACATGACTCAAGTATGCCTAGGCTAGTTAGGTTTATTTGTTGTAGGGGATGGGAAGAATGCTTTGAAAACATTGAACTTCTTGCTCTCCCCAAACCTACATCTGACCAATCCCTAATTATGTTATCTGTTGATGAAGGAATATGGACCCCTACCCCATTTAGGTTTGAGAATATGTGGCTACTAAATGGTAAATTCAATAATTTAGTGAGGAAGTGGTGACTCTCATGGGATGTGGGTGGCGGGGCTCAAGAGAGGTTCATGGCCTAATTAAGATTGTTGAAATCAGAGATAAAGAACTGGAATAGAGATTATTTTGGTAATGCGCATGAACAATTGAATCAAATTCTAGGGGAGTTGGAGGAGATTATTCGAAGGGAGGAGAACGAACCCTTATATCCAGTTGACATTTAAAAAAGGAAGGGGGATATAAATACAAAATTTTCTCACGCCACGCCAAGCATGAGGAAATGAGTGAATGCATTCAAGAAATTGAAGGTGGGTGATGTGGTGCTGGAGAAACAAGATAAGATTGGATGTGCGGTAATCAACTTCTACAAAAATCTATATAAATGCGATGGGTGGAGCATGGGTCAAAATCTCGGATTTCCATATTGTATTGTTTAGCTCCAAAACCGATACGTACCAAACGATACGTATTGGTTCCGGGACGATACATTCTGGTATTTTTCCAAAAAAAAAAACGATAATTTGAAAGTATCGAACGATAATTTCAAATTATCGTCTTATCGTCCGATACAGACGATAATTTGAACGATAATTTGACTATTTTTTAAGGGACCCGAGAAAAACCCAATTTATCGTATCGTCCAAGTCCAAAACTGATATATATCTGACGATACATATTGGTATTGGACGATATTTTGATCCATGGGGTGGAGTTGACCGAGATTGGATGGAATGGAATTTCAAAAGATCTCAACTTCAGACAAGGATAGGTTGGAAAAGGAGTTCCAGATGGAGGAATTTAGAAGTGGGTTTGAGCTCTAGGACAGTTTCACGATGTAGTTCTATAAACAGGTTTGGGACCTATTGAAGGAGGAGATCATGGAAATTATTAAGGAATTGCTCATGCAGGGAAATATTGCATGCCTTAATAACCATTATAACAAAAAAGGCTACCGATAAAAAAACAAAAACCGATCAAAAATAAAAAATAAAAAACAAAAAAGGCTAGAGCTGAAGCAATTGAGGATTATAGACTAATTAGCCTATTAGGGAGTGTTTATAAGATCATAGCAAAAGTGCTTGCAAATAGGCTAAGACCGATTATAGGGATCTCATCATCAAATCATAGTGCTTTTGTCGAAAGGTGGCAGATATTGGATGGCGTAGTGTTGGCCCATGAGTGCATCGACTCGAGACATAAAATGGGCCTCTCTGGAGTAGTGTGGAAACTGGATATGGAGAAAACATAAGATCAAGTGAATTGGAGTTTTCTTAATTATTTGCTTCGACGGATGGGGTTTAGGCCCCGTTAGAGGAACTGGACCCAAAGTTGCATATCTCGACCCCCCAAATTCTCTATTATTATAAATGGAGCTCCAAAAGGTTTCTTTGGGTGCTCTAGGAGACTTAGACAGGGTGACCCCTTTATCTGTTCTTGTTTGATATTGTCGGGGAAGCCATATTGCAGTTATTGAAAAGTGCCAATGAGATAAGTCTCGTTGGGGATTTTGCGGTAAGTGCCGGAGGGCCTATGGTTACTCACTTGCAGTATGCAGATGATACAGTGATTTTTGTGGGGCAGAGGAGCAGGAAGTTCGAAATGTGAAAGCCATTGTCAGATGTTATGAAGCTATTTTGGGACAAAGAATGAATATAAGTAAGATCACCATCTATTGAATTAGAATGGATGTGGGCAATACAGGTAGGTTGGCGGCAGCCTTTGGTTGTGGTTGGGGAAGTCTCCCTGCGCCGTACTTAGGGGGTCCCACTATGCATGCGTGGGACATCGTGTCCATGTGGGATCCGATTATCGAGCGGTTTGAAAAAAAAAAGCTAGCTGGTTGGAAAGGGGCCAGTGGAATTGTAGCGAAATATGGGAAAGAAAATAGGGTCGGGGAGTTACAGGTCCTAGAGGTAGACTAGGGTCGGGCTGGTTGAAAAGTGTACATAAGGCTAGGTTTGGCTTTTGAGGAGGGGATTAGTTTTGCACTTGAAGTAGGTGATGTGGTGAGGTTTTTGGAAATATAGATTGCTTGGAGATGTTGTACTCATAGAAGGTTTCCACTGATCTCCAACCTTGCTGGGAACAGAAATCCTAAACTAAAGGAGGTGAGGGATGTTTCTCATGATGTGGATTATTAGAATATCGTCCTTCTAAGGAATCTAAAAGAGGTTGAGGAGAGGGAATTATTAGAGCTTTTATTAGAACTCAGTAAGACTAAGGTGGATGGGTCACGGAATGACAGAAGAGTGTGGTGTTGGGAGAAATCTGGTAAATTCATGGTTAAATCTTTCTGTAAAACCCTTGCAGTGATTACACTTGTCCCCCTTGGGTGTCCTTGTGGACGACGAAAGCTCCCTTGAAAGTGAAATTTTTTTCATGGGAAATGGCATGGGGAAGAATCTTAATCCGTGTTCAGCTATGTAAGAGAGGCGTATATCCAAAGGGTGTAGCTTTTGCAGGGAGAGTGAAGAAACAATTTCACATTTGTTGGTAGAGTGCCTTTTTGCTCAAGAGGTATGGGCTAATATCCTTGGTAGCTTGAATCTATATATTTTGGTGCCTCGGCACCCTCCATACTTGCAGAGTGGACCAACTTTCCGTTCATGGATTACATTGCCATCTTGTGGAGGATGTTACCAATTGCAATATTTTGTGAAATCTGGAAAGAACGGAATAGGAGGGTTTTTGACGTGAAATATGGAACATGCAATGCAGTGATAGAGTTGGTGTTTGATGATCTCATTAGATGGTGTATGGCTTCTCCCAAATGCTCACTTTCCTCAACGGAGGAGCTAGTGAGAGTGTGAGAGAAACTTAGGCCTCCATAGAGGCTTTTCGGTGGCCTTGAGGGGGAATGTCTGTCTTTCTCTTCTCTGAGCCCTTTGTTGTACTCTTTATGCTGGTTTTCTCTATTCTTCTATGGCTATGTACATATTTTTATTTTCCTTTTCCTTTTTTCCTGGTTAAGGTTCTCGTTCGACTGCTTCTATCCGCTGCATTTATATTTTATTAATAAAATTATCATGTTTTACTGATAAAAAAAAGGTGTGCACTTCCTCTGTGAAAAGCTTCAAGCTGAGATCATTGACACACCCAAGGTTTCCTCATCAGTTGGCACAAAGGCTGTTGGGCCTACTTTACTTAAAGATCTTATTGCCGAGCTAGGCATTATAGATATCTATGCACCAACTTGAGGGGGAGCATTGTGACATATGGTGTATGGTATGGTATTGGGTATATATATTGTAGAGCATATTTGTGCTTCATAAAATATATGCTAATAGGGTTCTCTAACCCCAGCTAAGCACTTTAGCCTCTCTCTCTCTCTCTCTCTCTCTCTCTCTCTCTCTCCCTTCCCTCTCTAACCCTTCTTCCTAATCAACTCTAACTACTAGCACCATCTTCTTCATCTTGGCCTGACATAAAACTTCTCTGTTTTGTTGTGCTGCAGGAACGTCAGCATGTCCGGAGAGCAAATTTTATTGTAGAAATGTCGGAAGTACACCTCAGTTATTGTTCTCTTCTCGAATCAATGATCGATATTGTGGTAAGTGTTTTTGGTCCTCGTACATTTTATTTCGTCCAGAGGGTGAGACTTTTTTAAACATTTTCTTCGCCAATCAGAATAATACTTCATGCTTTCTTCTTTTTTGTCAATCATTTTGTGGTCTTATTCACTGTTTGGATTTATGATGCTTCTGTCGGTCAATATCTGTAGACTGTTGTGATGGCAGTGATGAGTATGATGGTAGCATTAATTGTCCAAATACATGCTTCAAAGATGGCCATGTTTTAAACAAGAAAATTGATTATAACTCTGAAAGAACAAATACAAGTGGTAATCACATAGAAGAAAAGAAAAATAGAGGTAATGTAGAGGACCTGATGCAGAAGCTAAAAGGTACAGTTAATTTGTTTCCAGAGTTGAAAATTTGTAAGCTAAAAGGTTTTGATGTACCGAAAATATAATCAATAATATAAGTGTGTTTTCTGAATCTGCAGAGTTGAAGATTATTATATTGGCGGAAGGGATATTTGTCAGTTGTATCGTGGCATTCTGTCTCTTCCGACGGCGGATCAGGTCAAGAAGAAGACAACGTCGATGAAGGAACCATTTGTAAGTCCATGCTTCTCTTTTATAGATCTACCTCCTTTTCCTTTTGGGGAACTTCTCTGCAATTACTTCTGAGTCCCCGCATTGTTTCTCTAATTTATGATGGTACATTGATTCTGCCAATTTGTGTGGAGGTTGTAAATTAGTTATAAAATTGCATGAAATGCTATGTTGCACATGGGTGTTCATTGATATCCAATCAATGGTAGCATAACACTATATAATCTTTACTTTGTTGAGGTGAACTTGTGTATATGGGTTTCGATAATATATGAGAATTTTATTTTGTAATGATCATAGTTTTTTAAAATACTGGTTTTCTGGTACATATCATCCAGCTCCAAAACTAGTATGTATCAGACGATACGTACCAGTTCCGGACGATACATCGGTATGTCTCGTCCGATGCATTACCAATATATATGTAATGCATTGGTACGATACATTCAAAATATCATACTGGTGACCTCCAAAACCGATACGTATCTTCTGGTACGTACCTGTTTCGGACTAGATTTTGAACCATGGTAAAGATTGTGTTATTCATCATAAAAAAATCAGTTTATGTTTGTTATTCTCACACGTATGATGTTCAAACTATAATTTTTTTTGTAGACGACTGCACTTGAATCATCAGCGAGATGCTCTTTTGGTCCATATATTTTGGAATTATGGAAAAGGATCACTATGTTTATTGAGAAATATACATAAAGAGATTATACATTTTCAAAGTGATGTTTGTGGATACTATTAAATATTAATAGAAATTTGCTAATATTTAAATAGTATATGATGTCTTCTCAAATTTCATCGACTTATGAACTTGCTCAAGATGAAGTTGAAGGAAAGCACACATTACACATCGCCATTTAGGATGCTTACGAAGGGATGTTGCTCATAGTAACTATATTTAATGTTTTAACTTTATGATTAAAATGCTGTCTACCAGATGTTTGGAGGCCTCTCTCTCTCTCATAAAAAAGGAGAGAGCTTGTCAGCAAGTCAATATAATATTGTTTTGGAGATACATCTCTTTATTAGAAGTCTTCTCTTTTTAAAAGTCATATGAATATGTTCTTAATTTGACATGCCTTGGTGGAATGCAATATTGGTTGGTTATAGTGATTGATTATTTTCCCTGGGTACATGTGGATATGGGATGTGTACAGCTTTTAAACTTTAAATTAAAATAAGCGATACAAGTATTACTCATATTTTTGAGTGTCTGGTTTTAATAGGTGATTGATATAAGGGATCCAAATTTCCCTTGAAATTTTGGGAAAGTCAGCTCTCTTACTTTTTGTGAAATCAGGTTATCTGATTTCCCTCGGGAACTCGGCGAGTTGACAGGGAAGAATAGTAAGGATACACTTTCAAAACCAGTTCCCATACAAAAGAAGATGGCATTATTAATGATGGGGTATCATCTTTCTTAGACCCGAGCACATTGATTCCCAATGTCTTCAATTTCTGTCCTACGTTCTGCCTGTATTTTGTTTTGGCACAGAAGAATTTTAAGCCCAAGGTCTCTTCCTCAAGCCAGCAAAGACCTATACAGTGCATCAGACATGCGTATAGGAAATTGTTTAAATGGGAACTTAAAGTGGTTGAACAAAAATGCACTTAAGACTAAGATACTTTGTTCTGTCATGGATACGGCTTTTACACTTAAAATATAAATGCAAGGCACGGATACAACACCTATTTGTGGTATTTGGTAACATAGGTGATCGACATGAAGGATGGAAATGCATTTCCGTGTTAATTTATAGGAGACTAGGTTATTGGCCCACCGTTTAAAGCGGAATATTAAGGATACACTTGCAAAACTAATTTTTGCTAGAATTGATGATAACATCACCAGCACTGGAGTACCTATTTTGTCTGGACATTGGAAAATTTATTAATAAGCCTAAGGATCAAGCGATTCAAGAGAGGAAGGTTCCCAATTTCTCCAAAAGTCCAGTGTTTTCTCCTTGCAGTGAATCTGTGGCTTGCTTGAAGAGAAATCTCCATATAAGGATTCTAATGTCAAGGTTGTTTGTTCAAAGCCATTGAAGGCCTATAATGGGCATCAGAAATTTGGAATATAAACTGATTAAAATGGAGAGCTGAAAAAAACTTAACAAACATGCATTTGTGACTTGAGGAACATGACATTGAAAATTATCTTGTGGAACATGTAGTTGCAGGTTTATGTTTGTTTATGAGCTCTAGATCTATAGCCCTGTGCTTGTTTATTGTTTCGTCTTGTGGGGTTCTTTGTCACAAAATTCTCCCAATTAATCAAATGCTGAAAAAATTCTCCGAATAGGTGGTCTACCCAACTTTTCACCGATTAATCTACCGATTTGGCCATTTACCCTTTTTTTATTTTATAATTTTGAATTTGTGATGTTGATTATGAATGCACCTATTTATCTCTTAAAAACATCATTTTAACTTAAAATATGTTAATATATTTTTTGATAAAATTTTTTTAAATAAATTTTAATCCCCATATTTTTTTTGAATTTTTTAAAAATCTTTTCTGAATTTATTCAAATTAAATCGAACTGACCCCCTTGTCGAATTATTTTTCAATCCAAACTTGGTTACTAAGGCGGGCACTATATAATTTAGATAGAAACTGATGCAGAATTTAGATCTGCATGTTGGAATTGTGGCAAAGTCGAGAAGAAGAGATCAAAGAGAAAGTGAACTCGTGAATGGGCTTTCAAACGACCCGTGAAAGAGTCGTTATATGATGGTCGCCTGTGGCTTTAGAGCGGACGTCCGTGAAAATAAGGGCGTTCTGAAAATTAATGTAAGGACATCCGTGCCCACGGACATTCGTGGTCATATGACGGACTTCCGTGAAAGTTGTCTGCAAATTGGGGGCTACATGAATTTTAGGCGAAAACTTGCCATTTAGAGTTTTAATTGTCTTAGGATTTTCTTATTTCTAAATTTATGTTTAGTTAGGGTTTTCTTAGCCTATATAAAGGCATGTAAAGACTTTATTTTAGATAATTGATAATTAATGAAATTGAGAGTTGCTTTGTGCACACTTAGAGAACTTGTGAAGAGTTTTTACCCGAGAGAGCGAATCTTTCAAAACTCGAGTGAATCTTCGTTTATCGTGCGCTTGGTGCGAAGCTAACGTACATCCTTAATGTAAAGCCTCGGAATCCTTGGAGCCCTTTCTATTTTATCTTTTTTTAATTATTGTCAGGTAATGATTTTCCTTATTTCCTTTGATAAAATCAAAAACCCAAAATCCCTAATTAAATAATTGCTGGAATTTTGTTGACACCTTATTAATTGATATATTTTGATATTCCCCTTTGATTGAATTAACCGTTCGGGCCTTTAATTCTTCAAATCCTAGAGGAGTCAAGAGACGATACCGTAATTATCGCTTTGTGCCATAAACTAGAACGAAGCCTGAGTTCCCTCATCGGAGCCGTTTTTTAGATCAGAAAATTTCAATCCATGTGAGCGGTAGAATTGATCTAACCTAATTGTTTTAATTAAATTTATTAAACTATTTTATATGGTTGGGTAATTTGAATATTTCCGCTATTCAATTTAATCTGATGTTAATCCCAAATTCGCATAATTAGGGTTTTAGCGTTTATCCTGCATCACATGGATCAAAATAGCGGACGAAACCTATACGTATTGTTAGATACGTATCGGTTTCTAAATACAATTTTTATTGGGCACCCCAAAAAACAATCAAATTATTGCTCGATACGGCCAAAGCAACGTCCGTATCGGGCGATAATTTGAAATTATCGTCTGATAATTTTAAAATTTTTAAAGTGGGCCCTAGCCACTTGCAAACACAGGTTTGGGGCTTTTTCTCCCCTTTTCCTCTTATTTTCTCTCTTTTCTCTTCTCCTTCCTCCTCTTCCCTACTAAGTACCAAAGACTCAAAATCACCTCCCGAAAACGCTCGGGATCGCCGTCATCTCACCGGAGATCGTAGAAAAGGTATGTGTTCCATCATTTAGGATTATTTTTCTCCATTTTATTATATTTTTGCTTTTATTTATAATAGATCTATCCATAAATATAGTAGATCTTGAAATTTTAGATACAAATGTAAACCCCTCAAATTTGAGGTCCTAGATGTCTAATGTGTCCCAAATTTAATGTTATATTCATATACAATTTTAAGTTGAGAGGCTTTATACTTCTAAGGCGATAACATTCCCAAAGAGGCCTCAAAGAAACCTTAAATAATTTTAAAAAAATTGAAAAAATTAGAAAACCATTAATATATTTTTCCAGAATTTTTGGGTATTTTTTGAGATTAAAAAAAATAAAATTGTACTAAGACGATACATTCAATGTATCGGCCGATACGCCGGTACGTATCGTCCAGAGACCTAGACGATGCATCCCGGATTTATGAGATTTTGATCAATGCAACATCAAATTAGTATCAGAGCAAGTTCAAACCCTCGGCAAATGGATTGGCGAAATCATGAGTAAAGATCAAATTCTCGAAGCCCTTCATGATTTGAATGATTACATGGTTTCCGTGAGAACGTTCGTGAAATGGTAGAATATTCCGATTGTGCGTCAAAAGATTGCGACGATGAAAATAATATGGTGCGAGGAGAAAGGTAGATCATCCGATCAACATGGTTCCATATTTACACATATGGTACTTCTTAACAATGTTTACTGCGAGTTGCTAAGGTTGTGTTAGATAGTGCTTGCATGGCACCAGGATATCAATACGATATTTATTAAAGCTTTTATTCACGATTTATCCGAAGACGTATTGACAATGATTCAAGTTTTGAGATTGAATGTTACAAGTTTCGTCTTCACAGTCGTACCTGTGAGACAACCTTTACGGGTTAGAGTTCCTCTACCCGAGCCCGTGGTTGTATCTATACCGGTGGTAGATACCTTACCCACGGTGAATTCGAGTACTTCCATCCCTAGGGAAGACCTGAATGATGAGGCCGTTGACGATCCCGAAACTGTTGAAGAGCTCGAGAGCGTTGAAGCTTGAGCATCCGCGATGGGCCCTACCGAACCCGAGACCGTTGAAAAGTCTGAGATGGCGAGATCGATGAAGAGCAGGTATCTATGATAATGTCTATCGATCCCATGACTCCTAGGTCCCAGGATCGTGTTGGTTGTGTGTTGACGTCGATTTTCGTCGGCGTATCAAAGATAAATCGAATCTCTCACCCAAGTTAAATCCGGTTTATTTGTCTAAGCTGCGTTTGATCGAGATTCCCAGCATAGTGTTCTTGACCTTCTTGCAAAGGATCAATTTCAGCCAAAGTTCGAGGTCAAATTTTTTCAAAGGGGGATTGATGCGGAATTTAGATCCGGATGTTCGAATCATGGCAAAGTCGAGAAGAGGAGATCAAAGAGAAAGTGGACCCATGAATGAGCTTTCAAATGGCCCGTCCGTGGCTTCAGAACGGACGTCTGTGAAAATAAGGGCGTTTTGAAAATTAAGGCAATGACATCCCTGCCCAAGGACGCCCGTGCCCACGAACATCTGTGGTCATATGACGGACGCTAGTGAAAGTTGTCCACAAATTGGCGGCTACACGAATTTTAGGTAAAAACTTGTCATTTAGAGTTTTAATTGTTTTAGAATTTCTTATTTCGAACTTTATATTTAGTTAAGAGTTTTCTTAGCCTATATAAAGGCATGTGCAGACTTTATTTTTAGATCCTTGATAATTAATGAAATTAAGAGTTGCTTTGTGCAAACCTTAGAGAACTTGTCAAGAGTTTTCACCCAAGAGAACGAATTTTTCAAAACTCGAGGAGTGATTCTTCGTTTATCATGCGCTTGGTGGGAAGCCGACATACATCTTTGGTGTGAAGCTTTGGAACCCTATCTGTTTATTGTCTTTTTTTAATTATTGTCAGGTAATTATATTCCTTATTTCCTTTGATAAAATCAAAAACCCAGAATCTCTAATTAATTAGTTGTTGGAATTTTGTTCACACCTTATTAATTGATATATTTTGATTTTCCCCGTTGATTGAATCAATCGTTCGGACCTTTAATTTTTCAAATCCTAGAGGAGTCCAGAGACGAAACCGTAATTGTCGCTCGGTGCCTGTAGACACAAAAAATTTGTATCTTTTTCTTGAATAAATATACAGGTATAGATCTGTATATACATATTATTTGTGTCTTTTTTTTGGATAAAATAAAATATAATATATATATATATATATATAGAAAGAGAGAGAGAAGATAAATAGAAACCCACGCAGGCCATCTTATTTCTCTCTTTTCCTTTTCCTTTTCTTTTTTTAAATATGGCCCACGCAGGCCATACCTGCATAGGTCGTGTTTGCCTAGGTCGTGCCTGTCGAGGTCACACGTGCCTAAGTCGTGCCTGCCTAAGTCATGTCTGCCTAAGTCGTGCATACCTGCCTAAGTCGTGCCTGCCTAGATTGTTGATGAGGTGTGAAATATGACTATATTTCATACCCTAAAACCTACATTTAGCCATCCAATGAAGGCTGTCTGATGAATTTGTGAGCTGTTAAGTGTTTTAGGAAAATCAGGCCATTGCATGCAATTGAGAGTCCGAAAGAGCGTAAAAAGGACTAATACTGGAGCATTGGAATCAACAGAAATTTCGGCCCTGAGATTCACCGAAAATCGATCGGTTGACATCAATAGTCGATCGATCGAGTCACTATTGATAGCCAGGAATTGGTCTATGTTATGTATATATTCGATCGATCGATCCGTATAAGTCGATCGATCGAATTTCAAATAATGAGGAGCGCAAGTTTTAAATTCAAAACCGATTGATCGACTTTAATAATCAATCAATCGCTTTTGAATTTTAAACCTCTGAGCCTAGGGTCTATTTAAGCAAACTCGAAAAATTAGTTAGGGGATCTTCTTAGTTTTTATTTTTTTAGCACTTTAGTTTCTCTCTAGTCTTTCTTTCCAAGCACTGTTCTTTCAGTTTTTAGGTTTAGCTTTTAGATTAGTTTAATTTCTGCATTCAAGAAAGGATTGTACGCATTGGATTAAAGCTTCAGTGGATTTTTGTTGGACCATTCATACGGTATTTTAATTTTATTTTCAATTTTTATTTCAATCATGTTTTTGTTAAATTCAATCATGCGTGGCTAAATATTCCTGAGGATGGGGATCTAATGAACCCCATCTGAGGTTTTTCGTGTACAATAATGTAGATCTATATTTGTGATGTTATTTCATCAAAGATGCCTTGATCATAGATGCCTTATTGCTCTTGCCGATGTGTGAACTTTGATTGTCATCTGAGATATGGGTGCTAGTCATGCTTCTCCCATGATCTCGGATCTGCAATGTGGATTTCACTCCGGATTCTTTTACGATAATATTTGCGGCATTAATTCATCGTCATTAGAGATATCTTTTACGGATTTAGGAAGACCATACGTTAGATCTGGTTCTATGGATTTAATGATTTCTTTTTTGTAAATATTTGATTAAGTTCAATATTTATGTGTATTGCATCTTGTGATGATATCATATCCCAACCGTTAGATCTGTATTTTGTGAATGGTAAATTAAAAATGGGAGGAGTTAGCATCCCGATCCTCTCTTTTATTCTTCATTTAATTTAATTTTATTGCTTAATCCTTATTTTATCCATCGATCTGCTCAGAAATCATAGACTAGTTTAAATCTTGTGCTAAATTTGTGGTAATTCTTTTACTTAATTACTGTTTCCTCCTTATAATTTTCTAACCAATCTACATAGGAACGATCTCGTACTCCGCACTCACTGATTACATCTCGATTCGTGTGCTTGTGAGTTTAAAACAAGATTAATTTCACACCAATTGTCCCTGCCTAGGTTGTACCTGGGTAGGTCTTGCCTGCCTAGGTCGTACCTGCCTAAGTCGTGTTTGCCTAAGTCGTGCTTGCCTAAGTCATGCTCGCCTAGGTCGTTCCCGCCTAGGTCGTGCCTGCATAGGTTGTACCTGCGTAAGTCATCTCCTTCGAATATGAGTCCTCTATATTTTCCGCTTAAACAAATAACCACTTGTGTAGGCCAGATATCTGGAGAATAACTTTTCTCAATCCGCGTGAAAGTTAGGACCCACGCAGCCCTCACAACCCTTGATTTTATGAAACTCTTGCGGAAACTATAGGATTATAAATTCTCGTAGTCGCTACCATAAATCTATAAATAGTAGATCCGTTCTCATTATTAAAGGAGGAAAATTTTTGACGCGAGAGCCGACCTTATGGTATTTTCGAGATTCGTCCCGTTCTTTTTTTTATTTATATATATTATATTTAGAGTTTACGGGAGGAACAAGTCCAAGATTGATACGCTTAGGATAATAAGAGCTATGACCCTTACCTAAAGGTGATACGCTTAGGATAAGAGTTACGGCTCTTACCTAAGTATGATTTACGGTTGCAATTTGGGATTACGCGTTATGTCATGTACCCAATTTCTTGTCTACTTAGGTACAACTCATTACACAACTCTTAGTACGCTCCAATTGTAACCACATATTCGATACTTGTATGGATTGCAATCACGAACCCAAAGAATGATTCCGGACTCCGACACCCGAAATATTCATCTACAATGATTCATAACCATCACTTTTATCGGATTTGAATCACTTCCCGAATGTAGAGTTTCCCTCGCAGTTCAAGTCATCACTCCCTCAAATGTACAGTTTGGATCTCAATCTTGAGATCGAAAATTCTTTTACGGTGGATCGTTTAATTTTTGGTTAAACGATCATAATACAAGATCGTAATGAGATATAATTGTTGATTTATTACGTATTGATTAAATCTTCTTATTTTAGTCAAATCTAACAGTGGACTCGTTTACTTTTAGTCAAACGATCATAATACAAGTTCACTACGAGATCCAACGGTAGATTTATTGCATGTTGACTAGATCTTGTAATTTTGGTCAAATCCAATGATGGACTTATTGACTTTTGGTCAAACGATCATAATACAAGATTGTAATAGGCATGGTTCAAAATTTCGGCCGAATGTTTTGGTTTCGGTCCCCACCAAAATCGAAATGAAAACCATATTTTCGGTCCCTGTGAAGTTTTCAGCCAAAATTTCGGTTTCGGCCTAGCCCAAAACCGAAACGAAACCCAAATTTTTTATCTTTAGTAACAAGATCCAATAGTGGATTTATTGCATGTTGACTAGATCTTGTGATTTTGGTCAAATCTAATGGTGGACTCGTTGACTTTTGGTCAAATGATCATAGTACGAGATCATAACGAGATCCAACAGTGGATTTATTACATATTGTGATTTTGGTATAATCCAACAGTGGACTCGTTGATTTTTGATAAAACGATCATAAAATGAGATCATAACTAAATCCAATGGTGGATTTATTACATATTGATCAAATCTTCTGATTTTGGTCAAATCTAACGGTGGGCTCGTTGACTTTTAGTTAAACGATCATAATAAGATCCAACAGTGGATTTATTGCATATTGACTAGATCTTGTGATTTTAGTCAAATCCAACGGTGGGCTCGTTGACTTTTGGTCAAACAATCATAATACGAGATCGTAACGAGATCCAACGGTGGATTTGTTATATATTGACCAAGTATTCTGATTCTGGTCAAATCTAACGGTGAACTAGGTGACTTAGTCAAACGGTCATAATACGAGACCGTAATAAGATCCAACGGTTGCTTTAGTATGTTTGATCAATTCTCATGGTTTTGGTCACATCTAACGGTGGATTCATTAACTTTACGTTAAATGATCGTATTATAAGATCATTACATGATCTAATGGGGAAATCATCACAAAATAACCTATGATGATCAAATCCTAAGGAATTTGATTGTATCCGACCCGTGAATAGATACCACATAACCAAAAGTGCTGATTCTTTGGATGACTAGACATCAGAAAATGGATCCAGTATTTGAATTCGTCTTCCAGACAAGTGAGCATGAATTCATTATGCGACTCATCCACGAACTCCTCATGCCCCATATTTGACCATGCCTATCGACCGGATGGGTCTAACTTCCGGAGAAGGGGCTCTCGTCTCCGACGTTCTTTATTTCACATCACCCGAGTCTCTGACGACGAAAGCATACTACGCGTCCATCTCTTACTGTGAAGACGAAAATATTATTGAAAACATAAACATTAGGATTTATCTTGTTTATTTCAGAAATGTAATTACTTTATTTTTTTTAGTAGTTTTTAATCAGAGGTATTCAATTTTGGTATGATTAACGGGGAATCAATTGCGATACCCAGAAGTGTAAAGTCCATCATTTTCAATAAAATCCTCTCCTAGCGAGGAGAAATTTGTTATGATTGATTTGTGTTAGATTTATATTTTACGCAAATTTGTTGTTTACAGTGCCTTAAACTAGAACGAAACTCGAGCCCCCTTATCGGAGCCGCTTTTCTAGATCGGGAAATTTCAATGCATGTGAGCGCTAAAATTGATTCATCCTAATTGTTTTAATAAAATTTATTGACTGTTTTATGTGATTGGGTAATTTGAATATTTTCGCTATTCAATTTAATCTGAAGTTAATCCCAAATTCGCATAATTAGGGTTTTAGCGTTTTCCCTGCATCAGCAACCCAATTGATTCTTCATTTGATTTAGAGCCTTGCAGCTTAAAATGGATATGATACTTAGGATTATTCCCTAAATCAGTTCTGTATTATATGCGACATTTGTAACAAATGAATCAGCATTAGTGGGATGAGTCAAAAAATTAATTGCAATATAAGGAAGATTATACCTCACCATTTTTCATGAACATACACACTAAACCAGGTTCTCTCATGCAAAAGATGAAAGGTACGAGAAACTGCCTTCATTTTGTAGCTAGTATTTTGTTTATTATCCTTATTTTATATATATATATATATATATATATATATATATATATATATATATATATATATATATATATATCCTTTATATATCAATGGATCTCAGATACTATTCACCTTACATGTGAAATTGCACCACCCCAATCAAATTCAACAATATGCATAGCCGGAAACCTAACTAGTCACCGATCAGAAAAGAACAAAAAGAGAACAAAAAAGAGCAAAACCTAACTAGGTAGAGACATCATTCAAGAATAAATCCAACTACCCTAGCCAATTAAAAAAAAATCTAGACAGGTTAAAATGTACAATATGAATCATAGGCACAGTACCTAAAGAATAATGTAAGACTCAACTAACACAGTATACCAAATTTTCTCACAAAGAAGACAGCAAACTCTCCAAGTAGTCGTTTCCAAGGTCCTGCAACTCCACCACATCAATTTCATTCTCAAACATCCCATCCATCCTTTCAAATCTCTTCCATGACGGTGATTCGATTCTTGTCTCATGAGACACTTCCCACTCTCTTGCTGCTCTCTTTTGAGGATTATGGGACGTCTCGGTGCATCCATAAACAGTGCAAATAGAGGCATCAAGTTCCACAGAATAGCTTGCACAAGATGATGTAGAAATATTCAAATTTTGTTCTGTTTGAGTACCAACCAAAGCATCTGCAACCATCTCCAGAGGGAAATTAAGGAAAGTCCGAGGCCCTCGCATTCTTAAAGCAGCTTTGTCATAAGCCAAAGCAGCTTGTTCGGCTGTATCAAACGTTCCCAGCCAAACTCGAACTCCTTTCCTTGACGAGTCTCGTATCTCCGCTGCAAACTTCCCCCATGGCCTCTTCCTTACTCCCCTGTAATGTTTTGTAGGCACCTTTTTTATTGGTACATCTCGAGGTTTCAAAGCTGCGCTAGCACAACCTTCCAAATTAAGTTTACCGGAAGGCTCCGTATCGAAACTTCCTTGTTCGATGCCATTTTCTTTTATGATTCCGCTGAGCAGTTCCTCCCAGTTTTCTGCTCCCATGGATATCCATCTGCCAAGACTTGGAAGTCTCTGTAGGAGCTCAGAAGACCCGTCCCTTCTTTCGAGACAAGGCAAATCGTTCCAAGCCTGGGAGGATTCGGGAATACTGATTTTTTCTTCACAGGAGCTTTGTTGGTTTGGTGAGGTACCTGCAATGAAGCTAGCCCATACGTCCTCTAGAAGTCTATTTGATTTTGGGCAGTTCTCAATTTCGATGGCCATGGCGGTTGAGTTCCAAGTATTCAAGACCCACCGTGTCTTTGTTCACAAAAAGAAACCGGATAAGGGCAAGGAGGTTGGATTGGATAACTAGCTACGATAAGGGGCCAGATGGGTCTCACGATCACAACAGCTTAGCTGTAATATCCATGAATATATACTCCTTAGCAAGCTTGTGCTCCAAACTGCTGACTAGCGTATTTCTGGAGGATATTAATATTCTAAAAACAATAAACAAAAAAGGTAATGTGGGTTGACTTGTGCAATTGTAGTAATCATTTGTTCAGTTTTTTTATGCTTGAATGTATGATTTAAATGCATATATTATTGGCCATCCCTGGAAATCATGATCAAAATACAAGCTAGTTGCTTATATTTCTGTTGCTGTGCTGTCAAAGAAAAGGTTCGTGTACTTTTGAAAAAGATGGGTTGGTTTGAGACTCTTATTACTTCTAATGTACTTTTTGCAACCGTTTCAAATGCCTTAATTTCGCGGAGACTATGTAAAAGTCTCAAAATGCTGCTGCCCTTTCAAAACATCCCTTCTCCTGATTTTACTGCTATTATTACTCTCTCTCTCTCTCTCTCTCTCTCTCTCTCTCTCTATATATATATATATATATATATATATATTACATTTAGTAAGATATCGATATTGTTTTCGTGTTACTCGATAACACACTGCTCACCCTTGTTAGCCAATCTGGTCACTACATAATACACAGCTGAAATTTCTCATCTCACATCATACAGGTGGCTTTGTCGTCCTATCACCGATGCTCATATATTAGAGCAACAACAGATATTACCGAATCCATGCATGCCCATCAATCTGGACCATTAACTGCTGGGCCATACGTAGAAATCTCGGCGATTCAATGTGCCTAACCATCTGATCTTCATGTTGCGATGCTGGTCGATAAAGTTTTGATCAAAATATTATGACAACCAACCATTTGATTAGGGTCCAAGCATTGCTACTGTGTGAAAGGGTCACCTGGGAGAATAAAAGGCATATAGATAAAATCAACACGGTTGCTCCATTTGTAAGCTATACTTCTCTTTGCAGCAATGTATGTTGTAATATAATAATTTGTTATATAAAATAAAGTTAGAGCTCTGGATTCCATGCATTTGAGCGTGTCTATGGAGTCTGTTTGGGGAAGAAATCGAATAAAAACGCTCTCGTGGGCCCTTAAAACATTGAAATCAAGAATGTTTGGGTGGCTTAATTAATGGAGGTGAGGATTATTATCCCTCTAATTGAGTTAGTGTTTGTTGGATTGACAAGGCAGTGAGGTAAGCTGAGGTCGAACCCTCCGATTTCAAGCAACCCTTTGGCGGGCGCCCATGTGCTGGATTTAGGGCTGTCAATGGACGGTTCGCGGGTCCAATGGAAAAATGGCATCTGCCCCAGCCGACCCAACCCGATGGTGCACCTGTGGCCTGACTAGATGATGCACTCGGATCGATCTGATTGAACCCGACTTGAAAACCCGATGGTGCCCCATTTTTCATGTTTTTTGTAATATAAAATATCAGGCCATATCAGCTCGGATCAGGTCGAGTAAATCCCCATTTTTTTTTCTTGATTTTTATGTCAAATATCAACTCAGGTCGGTTTACCTGACCTGACCCAACCTGATTCGAAGGTTGGATGTCTCATGCCCATCCCGATGCACCAAATTTATGTGTCCGGCCCGGTAAACTATTGGCTCAGGTCAGGTCGGGTATCTGGTCGACCAGACTGTATGACAGCCCTAGTTGAATTGTAGGCTTCAGTAATCTATAAAACCATTGTGTATTGGTGTCTCATCAGAGCATCGCTGGTGGTGCTTGGTTCCTCCCTCCGACTGACCTCGAGAGATGCACATATATTTTTATGCTGATTTAGTAAACGGTCGAAAGCATGTTTTTACTGATTTGCGTGCTCATGAATAAGTGTGCACCTCCCGAGGCTTGACCGCTCTTGAGGAGATTGACCAGAGAACCACCTGTGGTGCTCGGGTCAAGTACCTAATATCAACTCATCCACAAAATGGTTATAGCAGCCACTTGAAGACCCGGCATGGGAAATTAGCGTGCTGGGTACAGGCACAAATATTTAGGGTAGCTTTAAATGCACCAAGCGAATCTTGGTGGGCACCGACACTAAAAACAATTGATTGCTTTTAAATCAGACGGTGGAGGTAGTTTTTCTCACCAATCTTCCATACAAGGGATCTTGAGATTATGCCGCACCTATCAGACAGTCATTTTAGATTCCACATTGCACATATCTGACAAAAGTGGCCCTACACACATCATGCTCAAACGTGACATTAGGGATACGTTTTGGGATCTGTACTATGTGGAATTCAAAACTAACCGTTTGATAAGTGCAAGATGATCTCAAGATCCCAAATGTGGAATATTGGAGCAAAAAATGATCTCCATCGCCTGATTTAAAGCAATCAATGGTTTTTAGCGCAGATGCCTAGCAAGATTTGGTGGGTGCGTTTAAAGCTACCCAAATATTTATGAATGAGGTGTGGCTTGATTTGATAAGTTTTTGAAGAGCCATTAACCCATCAATCCTGTCAAAAGGTGATTGCAAGCCCCTAAAAATTGTGAAAGACAGCTTTTGACAGTATAGGGTGCTGCATAAAAGTCTCTTGATTAGTTTTCCCGTAACTTTGTGATGGTGAGGAAAGTCAGTTGCATAAGACGTGGCTGGAACAATTTAAACCTGGCCAAACAGGTTGGTCCTCGGCCTATTTTTAGCCTTTTTAAGCTTGGTCCTTACCCCCACCCCTTACTATGTTCCTTGTACCCATTTGTACACAAGGTATTAAAATCGGTATTGGTTTCCGGTATTAGTTTGCCTTAGGCCGATACGAATCGGCCGATGCCATTACATATCGGCTATTTAAAAAAAATAAAAAATAATTAAAAGTCTCGATCGAAACCGAGACGTATCGGCCGATTTGGGCCCGTATCTACCGATATGAGATACCGATACTTATTGGACCGATACGTATCGGTCCAATACCGATACGTATTGGTCCAATATGTATCGGTATTAGCCGATTTTTGATACCTTATTTGTACAGCTCTCTTTTCCATTTGATCATAACACTCGGATCATTGCAACTCTTTGGTTGGCTGATCGATCTATCTTCACCGTCACATCTATCTTTGCGGATTGATTCACAATCGAATCAGTGTTGGTACTCAATTGATCGTTCTCTGACAAATCATTGCACACCATTGTCATCATGATCTTGGCCGATTGATCGATCTTTGCCACACAGTCTCTGATCAACTCTTCCACACACTCATCATCATTATCTTTGCCATTTAATACCATTTGCATGGACTGCTACATAGGGCTGCTACAAATAGTATAAGCTAAGTATAGGTTGCGAGATTTCAAATGGTTTGATCCCAGTTAAGAGTAGCCATCCTGACCGAGAGCTCGGAAAATTCGCCCCTCAAGGTGATTATGTTATTTATATATGTAGTGTTTGGGATTGCTCTTTGGAGGCAAAGAGCAACCCACTTGAGTAGGTTTAAATTGTGTAGGTGATTTTTTGTCTTTGACAGTCAACGAATCATGGACAACAAGTTGGGCTCTGTTACAGCTCAAAAATAATGAGGAATTAACTTGCCACTCTATTAACGCCTATGCATTTTTAGAGTATCGGTTAGGACCTTAGCAAATGGTATCATGGCTAGCACCACGTCTCGAGTTTGAGTTATGAAGGAAACGGCCTAGGAAAGGGCTATCTGGGGACCTAGAGAGGGTTACCAAAGTGAAAGCCGCCACAGAGTGGTCCGCCATAGAGTCTCTAAAAGGGGAACCTAAAGGATACTGGAGTTTAGTCACCACAGAGTGAGCTATCACGGACATCGGCTGTGAAACGTGGTGGTGTATTATGAATCCAAAGTAATAAGAAATTAACTCCAACTCCACTAGTGGGAAGCTTGTGTTTATTTGATTACAAAGCTAGTTCATCCTAAAGAAACCAATTACGAGTCTCGAGTTCGAATTCTCTTAGCTTTATATTTTCCCAATTTTCATTTGCACCAAACTTATACCTACTTGAACATGAAAAAGAACATAGCATGCTTTCAACATTTCTAACATTTTCTTAATAAAGCATTCCATAAACTTTTATCTGCCAGTGTTCCATGCTAAAGAGTGAGTTTACATTGGGTGTCCTCTCATTATGAGTGGATCTCGCAACTCACATATTTATGAGATTGAGTGACTTGCACGGATTTTTATGTATTAAAAGTTCGTGTAAGTTTTTTAGTCACAAAAACATGTAGATTGTAATGTACACTCATGATAATTGGACACCTATTATAGGCTAACCTTATATTAAATATCTCACATAATTGGAGTGGATTCTCCTGTATACCGAATATGGATTAAATGATCTGATTTTTTTTTTCATTTTTCTATACACTGGAAGTTTAATTTTATATTTTCTTAGGGCTTTAGGGGAAGCCCTACGAGGTGTTGGAGGGCATTGTGCCATGCAGGATATAAAGACCGATGTATGCATGCATATCAGCCGGGTCCCCAGCGATCCGTATTGAATACGTTGGATACGTATCGGTAAGACCGGCCAATGTTAAAATAATTATTTTTTTAAAATAAATTAAAAAATTTAAAATAATAAAAAAAATTGTCAGAGGACTGCTAATGGCCGATATTTGACCTGTTTGACCTATATTTGACACCATATTAAATTTGGGGTGTTTATCATTTCGGATGGCGCCTAACTCGATACATTTCGGCTTATATGTATCGGATATGGCCGATATTTGAAAACCCTGGTGCCATGTCACACTACTGGGAGGTTCTATGGCCAAAAGTTACTTGATTAACTTCATTACCTAACCTTAGCTAGCTCAATAGCTGGTTAGGTGCCATTGATCCGTTTTGGTGGCAAGTGGCAATCATATAGATGGTTCATTAATGAGCTTGTGAAGTATGGATGTGGAATTTGAATGGCCTGTAAATGGCAACGTAACGCTCCCCACTACCTCTGCTTAGTGGACGTTTACTTACCTTAAAATGTTCACAAGATAGCTTTTGGTTATCTCTATTTGCAGCAACCGAAACTCTAAAAGCGCCCACCTAAACCGTTTGTAATTGATTTAAGGCAAATTTTTTTGACCCGTCTGTAATTGATTTAAGGAAAATTTAGGAAAATAAGATCCATTGGACTTAGAGCTGTGCATTTTTTGGGCCAAATTGACCAAACCGGACCTAACTGCCATTTTTGGTTCGATTTGGACGGGTATCAATTTGGGTTTGATTTGATAAAAAGAAAAACTGAAAAATTCAGTTTACTTGTGGTTCCAAGCCTTCCCAAGCCAAAATTGAGGAATCAATTGTATATATATATATATATATATATATATATATATATATATATAGATATATATAAGAATGAGACCACTTTTAATGATGGGACTAGAGGATCAAAATATGCGAATGTTATATATATATATATATATATATATATATATATATATATATAAGAACAAGACCGCTTTTAATGGTGGGATCAGAGGATTGAAATATGCGGACGGCTCAAGATAAGGTTCCTATAGACATATAAGAGGGATACCTTGTACATTTTTTTATCCTTAAAAAAATTCGAGAATTTAAGGCTCAATAAATTCGAGAATATCTTCGACATATTAAATTTGTGCATGAAAAGCGTTTTATGTGCAAGTAATGATTCCCTATATTTTATCAACCCGAGCTAAATAGAACTTATAGGAAAACCGAAATCGACCGAACCAAATCGAATCGAAATGGGTTGGTTTGGTTCAACAGATGAACGATTTGGTTTGGTTTGAACATTTAGAAACTGATTAGAACCGATTTTATTTGCGATTTTAATTCAAAACAGATCAAACCGAACCAAATACACCCCTAATTGGATTGAACAGGTGGGGGCTGAATACACCTCTAATTGGATTTAACAGGTGGGCGCGGTGGGTGCTTCAAGATTTTTAGCGAGTGAAAATGGACCTACCCATTGTTCTTTTTAATGAATTAATCGGAACGTCACCTGGTTGAAGACAGTTTTTAAGCCTTTCAGTCATGTCAAGAGATGACTTTTTCCAATGTCAAAGCCCTTAAAATCTGGGGAAATTTACCTGACCGGCCCTGTCAGATACGCCTTTTACGTCAGAAGCCCTGTAGTTTCACTTTTACCCAGACAAACCAGCTCCAAGCCTAGCCGACCCTAAGGAGAGTAAAAGGTCCAAATTACCCCCTTCTAAGACCTTCTTTAACAAACAAAGCATCGTCTTCTTCCTCATTTTAACCTGCAAAAAAGTTAGAGGTGTAAAACCCTAGACGGAGTGTCCTTACTTAGTCTGATCTGCTCCGATCTGCTCCGATCTGCTATTTCGAAGAAGAAAACAGAGGCTTGGAAGAAGAAGGCCCTGAACTTTGTCCTTGCGACTAGAGGTATCCTACTTAACCCCATTTTCAGTTTATTAGTGTTATGTAGTGATGCAGTATCTCTTAGAAGAAGAAGGCCCTGCATTTCGTCATCAGCTCCATATACATCCGATATCGATATCACATACAATCGATATCGATTGTGTTTAGAGTCGACACGACTCTATTTGAAATCGATATCGATTGTATAGAGTCGATATCGATTGTTATACAATCGATATCGATTTCAGTCGACGCCGATTGTATATAGAGTCGATGGGTGTATATAAACAATCGATATCGATTTCCAATAGAGTCGATATCGATTGTATTTGCAATCGACTAAGAGTTATAATCGTCTTTTCTCTTTTATTTCATCGCCTTATGACCCTTCCTTCTCATTCTTAAGCAGACGATGGCAGACGTGAGATTCTCTTCTTTGTCACTATGATGGCCTTCTTGTAAAGCGATGATGGCTTGTATGAAGGTGGCGGCGGAGGCTTATTAACATTTCAATTGAAATTTCTTATGAACAATTCATAAGCGAATGTCATTGCCGCTTTTATGGGCGGATGAAACAGTTTCAACAAAGTTTCATATGAAGATAGTGAATACGCTTGTAGTTGCCGACATTTTGGACTCTGATGATTTGGCTACATTATTTAGTTTTTATAAATCCGGAGTGGACGTTATAAAAGTATTCATCATTAAGGAACCGTCATCCTTCCCAGTTGAAGCTGAACAAGTAAATCTCGGCGGATCGATTTTGTGTCTCATTCATTTCAGCCATGTAAGTTTGAGGTCCGTTAGGGCGATAGCGGTTATATTGTGGCGAAACGATGGCAGAGGGAAAGCAACATTTGATTTAAACGATGCTCCGATTGAATTGTATGATGACCCAGTAAAATACATGCATGGGTCACAACAATGTAGTCAATGGTTAGACTATACTTCAGAGAGGGTGGTGGATACCAACGATTTCAGTCATATCTTCCCCGGTGGATGGACAACTTGGTTTTCTCAAAACTTAAGTTCTACCATGCCAACGATGGAAATTACCGGAGAAGCTCAACCCCATGTCCATACATATGAGCACCCTTCGGTGAAGGGCCTAGCCAACCACGCCATTATCCATTCACGTGAAGGATCCGGGTCAATCACATCGAACCCTTCGGTGAAGGATCTAGTCAACCACCCGAGAACACCGCCATGAATGAAGATACCTTAGAAGAAGAATATGAAGGCAAACCAGATGGGTTTATCAAAGAGGACCCAAAATTTTTGTGAGATATTGACAATCCCCTAGTAGACGGAGATTACGAATGTCGAGACATCGGGACATTCCTCCGATGAAGAGGTGGAAACCGAATATCGGAATTGGACGCTTAAAATTGGAGAGATCTTCCGACAAACAAACATTTCAAAGAGCATTGAAAGAACACGCTGGAGAAAACTTTCAAATTCGGCCTTTGAGGACCGCTAGTTATCGAGTGACAGTCGGATGCTACGAACCCGATTATTCGTGGCGAATACATGCTTCTAAATTGACTGGGCTCGATTCTTTCCAAATCAAGACATTCAATAGTACTCACACATGCGGAGCCGCTAAGATCGGACCGCACGGTCACCGTAATGCAACAATCTCCTTCGTAGCGAATTATGTACGGGATAAACTTATGGAAGGATTCGACTACACACCGGCGTCGATAATGTTTGATATTGTAAAAGCTTATAATGTGCAAATCTCATATGCAAAAGCTTGGAGGGGAAAAGAGCTTGCCCTTAATGATATTAG
This sequence comes from Chloranthus sessilifolius, assembly GCA_021018995.1. Classification (NCBI taxonomy): domain Eukaryota; kingdom Viridiplantae; phylum Streptophyta; class Magnoliopsida; order Chloranthales; family Chloranthaceae; genus Chloranthus; species Chloranthus sessilifolius. Next base: position 132,886,041 of record CM037591.1, on the reverse strand, counting down.
AGGAAGTTGGGAAGGACAATTTGTTGATCTACCGGCCTACGTGAAGGAGATGAAGAGGGTAGATCCTAATGTACAAACATCCTTTCAACTTACTCTTGACGGTAAGTTTCAAAGATTTTTTTAGAGTTTTGGCCCATGCATCGGAAGCTATCGCAATACACTTCGTCGCATATTGCTTGTAGACGGCACACACCTACGAGGACGTTTCGAAGGGATCCTCCTTATCGCCTCTGCGCAAGACGGTAATGGTCATATATTACCGTTAGCATTTGTCGTGGTCGAGTTAGAAGAAGAGGATACGTGGATGTGGTTTCTTGAACGGGTAGGTGCGTTCGTGATCGGTGGGTTTAACGAGGATCTCGTAATTATTACGGACAGGTCGAAGGGTTTAATAAATGCGGTGAAACGTATCTTCCCTAACGCATATCACAACTCGCATGCGGCATATGACACAAAAATTTGCAAAGACAAGTATCCGAACAATGTGAAGGGTCTATGGTGGCGGCATATTCGAAGAGAAATTTGATTATTTTATCAACGAAATGAAGAAAGATCCTGCTGATTCTCAGGCCGTAGAATATATTTTGAAAATAGATCCAAAGCATTGGGCACGCGCACATATGGAAGGAAGGCAGTACGAGTCCCTGACTACGAATATTGCCGAAAGTTTAAACAGCGTGCTAAAGATAGCTCGAGAGAGAGACCAATTATTGACTTAATCAGAACTACTAGAGAGAAAGTCGCCGATCATTTTCAAAAACGCAGAGAGATATCTGATAAATGGACCACCCTTCTCTGCCCGAAAGCAGATGCTCACATGAAGAAAGTGTTGCAATGGGCGGTGAAAGAGAGCTCAACCATCTGGTAGCGATCAATTCCAAGTCAATTCCGGAAATTACATTCATCACGTCGACTTGGAATACAAGACATGTAGTTGCCGCCGTTGGCACATTCATGGCTTGCCTTGCTCCAATGCCGTAGCGGCCATCAATCGAAGAAGTTACGACTACCATAAATTTTGTGAGAACTGGTTTTTCACCGCTTGCTTTAGACAAACATATGACGAGCAATGGGTTCCCACCCTCGATAAAAGTCAATGGGAGTTCCAAGCAGAGCAACTCCCTGAAAATATGAAAGTGAGACCACCCTATTATTGCCGAAAGCAAGTCGGCCGTCCGAGGAAGAGAAGGATAAGGTGAAAGGGTGAGGTTAGGGCACTCTGATTATGGCGGTGCAGCGAATATGGTCTGTACGCGGGAGGCTGCAAAGCGGTGGGGTCGATGGGCTAACAGTGTATATTTTTAATAATGATAGATTGAATGTAAATCAGAAATTCAGAATCCATATTTTTTTACACTGTATTATAGTCTTTACTGATGTATCATAGAGTCGTCATCGATTGTATAACTAATCGATATCGATTCTATATAAGAGTCATCATCGACTATGTATAACGTCGATATCGATTCATTTAAGAATCGGCATCGATTATGAATATCGCGACATATATAGTCGATATCGATTATTTATATAATCGATGACGTTTACATACAGAGTCGAAAGCGATTACATACAGAGTCGTAACCGATTATTTATATAGTCGATGACGGCTATATATGTAGTCGCCAAAGGGTGCTATTCTAATTTTTAACTACAAGTACATAAAAATAGTGCCATTATATTCAAAATAATTCAATTTTCAATTACAAAAATATTCGAATGCAACCACACTATTACAAAAATATTCAAATACAACCACACTACTGCTGCTCCCCCTCCTTTTTGTCTTCCTTCGCCAGTACTCCGCCATCGCCTGTGTATGTAGCCAGTGTATGGCCAATTTCTGATCCTCTCTATATCTGATTGCGCGAAGTCAAATTTCTTCCCCATCATAAAGTATTCGACATACTTCACAACAAACACTCCGCAATCACAGGAGTTGGTCTGTCGGGGGACGGCTTTGATCCGGCAGTCAGTAGATGGCCAAGGATAGTTCTTCTTTATTAGCGCAGAGGAGTCACCGTACGAATATAAGATCACGGGAAGGTATTGTGTCTGTTTCGAAATAATAGAGAGGAGTGTCAGATATGTTAAGCTAACAATGATAAAAGATATGCTAAGCAAAATATCTTACCAGCGCCTGCAATTGGGCCACATATCTTTCCTTAGAGGGCCTATTAAATATAGGGTCGACGATCATTATCGATCGTTCGACTACCTTCTGATCAAGCGCCCGGTGTAGTGGTTGTTCGAGAATGTATTGGCATAAATATCTATAAAAAGTAATATAATCTCAAAGGGTAGGATAGAAAAATTAAAAGAATAATTATAAAGAGGATAAAGCATATATGTTGCATTCGTGAGCCTGATTAAGCTCATTGTAGAAGAAAGTTTCCATCGACCTCTTCCTCCGGTCTCTCTTTGTTTATAGGCACCCACTGTGAACTTGAACCTCGATCATTTGGTCGTATAATTTTTCGAAGCAAAACTTGTTGAAATCTCTCAGTTCATAGCCCATGTACGTCAGTGTCGCAGGGTCCATTAGGAAGTTTTTGACATTTTTCTCAGGATGAATTTTATCATCAATAACTTCCAAATGGCTCATGTAGGCGGCCATAACCTGAAACCAATGCAGTTAGATTAAAATATGCGATTAGAGTTTAATACATAATCGTTAGCGACATACAACATCGATATCGATTCCTTTTAGAGTCGGTAACGATTATTTAAGTCGTCGAAATAGTTGTCGACTCTCTAATGAATCGATATCGATGATTTACAGAGTCCCTAACGATTACATACGCCATCGCTAGCGACTCTACAAGCCATCGATTAGATTCCATAAGCCATCGATAACGATTACATAAGCCATCGATCCGATTTTGCCTACAGATATTAAAATATACACTTACAAAGTTATCCAGAGGCGAGTTTCCGCCACATCTGAAGGATTGCACCACCATTGTACTTGGTCGCTAACATATTCTCTGCATAAAAATGACCAACTTAACTAATCTTCACGATAAATATATAATAATAAAGTTAAGTATTCAGGGTAATTCTAGTTACTCGTCCTCCTTCACAGGCTCGTTCGATATGTCTAGCATATATTTTTTCTCCATTATTAGCTGAGAGCATCTTCATCGATAGACCGGGACCGGTAATGATTGCCACCGGTCCAGGCTCAACAGTTGGTCCTTCGCTGGCCTTCGCGGTGGGCTTCTTTTCAACCGCTACCCTTCGCTGGGCCTTAGGTTTGATGGAAATTATTTTGCTGGCTTTCGCTTGCCTAGGTCTTAAGTGAAGCTCAGCTTGTTGGTGAGGCAATTGGGAAGAGGTTTCTTCTTCACCAGCAGGACCCTTATCAGTTTGGGTCTCAGGCTGCTTGTCAGCAGCTGCCTTCACCTTTTCAACGGGAGGAGGAGGAGGAACCGATCAGGAGGCTGATGGTTTCCTCATCAAGGTCGTGTCGCACACCTTCGTTATCAGCTCCTCTATAGCCACATCCTGTACATCGTAATAATGATGCAAAATAAGAATTAATTTTTAGTCCACATTTTAAAAGAAAAAATCGATTTTAAATATAATCGCTATCGATTATATATATAGTCGCTGTCGATTATATATATAGTCGCTATCGATTATATATAGTCGCTATCGATCATATATATAGTCGCTATCGATTATATATATAGTCGCTATCTATTTTAAATATATTATCGTTATTATATAGATAGTGAAATCGATTGTAAATAGAATCGACTTGATTGCATTTATAATCGATAACGATTGTAAATAGAATCGATATGATCATTATCGACTCTATATATAATCGATATCGATTTATGTTAACAAAATTGAATATTAAAACTAGATTTCAACATATACCTTAGGTCTCTCCAATAAATTTTCAAGGACATCTTTTATTTCAGTCGGAGCCTTTCTGACTAAAGAGTTTTAGTGCTTTAACTCCTGCCACTCCGCAGCCCTTGCATTCAGCCTCTCATTGAAGGAGTTGCAGAGTTTCTCTAAAGAAGCGCAACGTTTAGCCAGGGCCTTATTCTCTCCCTCCAAATCGCTCACTCTTTGGGTGAGCTTCAAGTTATCCAGCGTCAAATGATCGACCCTCCTCAACAAAGAATCATTGGAGGTGGACGCTTCAGCCGGGCTATCTTCCTCGCCAGCTCTCCTTGGCGGCCCCCTAGTTCTTGGCCGACCCTCTCCCACTAGCACGGGGCCCTTTTTCGAGAGGGGTTCTTCTTCAGACGTCGATGCGTCATCCCATTCTTCCTCTCCAAGATTATCGACCGGAATGTAATTTCTTTTCTTCTTCGGCCGAATCTCTTCCACAGCTTTCTTGATTGGTTCTTTCCTCTTCCTCCCAACCTCCTTTTTAACCCATAGATATTCTCTTACCACGGGTATCTCTAATTCAAAGCCCTGAGGCATGAGGGGAGCGCGAACCTTTTGAAAGAAAATGAAATAACAGAATAAAATGATCGTTATATATATAATAAATCACTCTCGATTGTGTAAAGAATCGCTATCGATTCCTTACCTTAACAAATCACTATCGATTAGATAATGAATCGTTATCGATTACTTATTAAGTCGTTATCGACTCTGTACGTAATCGCTATCGATTCGTAAATGAATCGGTAGCGATTCTGTAATGAATGAATCGATCGATTCTAGAATGAATCGATAAGTTGCTTTTTTTTTTTGAATAGCCCTCATACCTTGCTGTCTAACATCTGCCCGCGAGTGTAACCTTTGATCTGGATGCATACCGTCCACCATTTCATGGGAAAGGGTCCTTGAGGCCTAGGTGGGATGGGGATATGTCGGGCAGGATCTCGTAAGCCCACCATTGAGGTACACATATGCATCCATATGTGTTGTACGACTTCAGGACATTATCCATCGCGGCGGTTTTTCTAGTCGCCGTGCCCTTTATTATATACTCCATCAAGTCCTGGTAGACGAGCAGACCCCACGGAGTTCGGTTGAAGGCCTCCATATCATCGATGAGGTCGATGTGGTCTTCAGAAATTTGATGGTGGGGAACGGGAAGAGAAATATACAACACAAACGGAAGGACAACTTTAAGAAGTCCCTATAAATTACAAAGATCTATATGAGACCAGGAGAATTTTTGGGAGGCGTTCACTGAAAGTATTTGTTTCTAATGGTTTGTTCTACCGATGGTTTACCGGATGGGGTATACTTTTCGGGCCAACTACGGCAAGGCCCGATGATCAATGCAATGTCTATCTTAGAAGATAGACATCGGTCTTCAATTCGAAAATGGTTTTATCAACCCAAAATGTCAACAGACCGAATCCACCACATCGAAAGAAATCCCACACCCTTGGGATTTGAAATATTCCACCAAACCGAATCTCTTAGTAACTTCTTCCGATCGGGGTAGCACTTTTCGTAGAGATTCAAGCACGGCGAACACTTAACACTTGGCAACTCGGTGTACAACCATCTTGGATCTTTTGAAATGAGCGTAATAAAATGAAAGGACTCAACACCATACTAACAAGGATAGTTAAAAATGTTGATGAAATGTATCTAGAGTCACATTATATTACATAGGTAATCGATACATGATGTCTAGATGTAATTCTAGATGAGTCTATATATAATCGATACCGACTCTATGTAATCGATATCGAGTCTATATGTAATCGATATAGACTCAAAAGATTTCATGAAGTCACCATTGAATCAAAATGTATTTACTTGCAAAATTTTCAATTACATTCATAATATTTCAATTAAAATTAAAAATAAAAAGAAAATCTTGCAAGTCTACATATAGTCGATAACGATTACATATGTAAGCGCTAACGACTCTATATGTAATCGATATCGACATCGATGAAATCGCCAACGACTCAATATAAATTGCAATGACCTCAAAATGTTTATTTATATAGAAATTACTTAATTTACTAACTCTTAAGTTTCTTTTCTTTCTTTCTTTGTTCTATTTCTTTCTTCCTTCTTTTACCTACATCGATTACATATATAATCGATATCGTTCCTATATATGTAATCGCTACGACTCTAAATGTAATCGATCTCGATTACTTAGTAAAATCGCCATCAATTAAATATAAGTCTACATTGATCTCAAAATATTTAATTTAATTGCCGTAAATTTCCCTTATTTAAATAGAAAATATTTAATTTACGGACTCAAAAGATTTCATGAAGTCGCCATTGCATCAAAAAGTTGTTTCATTTACTTGCAAAATATTTCTATTACTTAATTTACTAACTCTTAAGTTTCTTTTTCTTTCTTTTGTTCTATTTCTTTTCTTCCTTCTTCTTTACCTACATCGATTACATATATAATCGATATCCTTCTATATGCAATCTCTGACTCTCAATGTAATCGATCTCGATTACGTATGAAATCGCCATCAATTAAATATAAGTCTACATTGATCTCAAAATATTTAATTTACGTCGTAAATTTCCTTATTTAAATAGAAAATATTTAATTCTGGACTCAAAAGATTTCATGAAGTCGCCATTGCATCAAAAAGTTGTTTCATTTACTTGCAAAATATTTCTATTACTTAATTTACTAACTCATAAGTCTCATTTTCTTTCTTTTGTTCTATTTCTTTTCTTCCTTCTTCTTTTTTCTACATCGATTACATATATAATCGATATCGTTCCTATATGTAATCGCTACCGACTCTCAATGTAATCGATCTCGATTACTTATGAAATCGCCATCAATTAAATATAAGTCTACATTGATCTCAAAATATTTAATTTACCTGTCAGGTAAATTTCCCTTATTTAAATAGAAAATATTTAATTTACGGACTCAAAAGATTTCATGAAGTCGCCATTGCATCAAAAAGTTGTTTCATTTACTTGCAAAATATTTCTATTACATTCAAATTTTTTCATTTATAATTAAAAAAGAAAAGAAAAGTTAGGAAGAAGGATGAAGAGCAGGTGGTGGATGGGGTGGAGAGCCGGGTGGTTCCGTCTTAAGTTTCTTTTTCTTTTTCTTTTCTTCCTTCTTCTTTTTCTTTTCTTCCTCCCTCTTCTTCTTCTTTTCTTCCTTCGCTAAAATCTCCATTACTTCATCGTACTCGTCCCACAGGAACTGCAGAGGATCTCGTTACGTGGTGGTGGTGTCCTCCCATGGGATAGAACTTTATTGGGTTATAGAAGGTTTTTCTTCGTGGACATTGGGAAAAATATAAATGCTAGGGATGATAGGTGGTTTGCTAAGGTCGAACTAAACCTGTATTTAAAGCTCCTAGATTGTGGAATACGAATCGTTGTATTAAATTTTCTCATTCTTCCAACCTAACTTGCCATAATGGTTTTACAAAAGGGTAGTTGGCAATAAATTGAGCTGTGAGATAAATATAAAACCTCGTATGATTTATTATGGCATCGAGGGTAATAACTATAGGGAAATTATTTCACATGATGGGTATTAATTATATTCATAGAGAGTCGATATCGATTTGTTATAGATTCGTCATCCACAGTTTATATAGTCGATTACGACTACATATATAATCGTTATCGACTCTAAATGTAATCGAGAACGTTTTCCCATATGTAATCGGTAACGATTACATATATAATCGATATCGATTACATATGTAGTCGTAATCGATTACATATGTAATCGTTACCGATTACATATGAGAAAACCTAAAAAAAATATGTCAAAATATGCAACTTGAGAGGAGAAATAAAAAATCTATAGCGATGGAAGCTAATTTTAATTCTAACTTACAGATTTGGTAGCTTGAAGGTTGTAGTTTTGAACGCGATCGTCCACGAAGCGTAAACGACTCTCCACCGACTTCGAACGAAAAAGTAAATTCAAAACAGTAAATGATTTGAAAAGACGGCGGCTATTTATTACTGTGGGGGTAGTTTGGGTATTTCCTACAGGCGTGCCTCAGCTCGGCGCGCAGCTGGTTTGTCTGGGTAAAAGTGAAACTATAGGGCTTCTGACGTAAAAGGCGTATCTGACAGGGCCGGTCAGGTAAATTTCCCTAAAATCTGTCAACTGATAGCTTTTGGTACGATTTGTCTACGAGGAACTCAATCCTCTCACTAATGTCTCCGCCGCCGTACCATAGTCACCAAGTAGGGAAGTCGGGTTCGGTAATAATTCGGCAACCGTAGTCACCAAGTGGGGATTCCGAAATAATTCGGCAACCTAATAAACTGAAAAAATCTGGCAAAATTTGAAAAGTTCCAAAAATATTGGGGAAAAAATGGGAGAGAAAAAAATATGGAAAAAAGCGAAAAAATATTTAAAAATTAAAAATTATGATTTTTTGACAAAATTCAAAAGTTATTGGAGAAAATTTAAAAATTTTTTGCGAAACTTCGCGAATTTTTTCAATTATTCACAAATTTTTGAAAAACTTGCGAAGACTTTGGGATTAATTCACCTAATTCCAAATTCACCAATTTTTCAAAAAATGGGCGAATTTGATGACTATGCTCTGTACTGAATTAACCGGTGGGCACAACTTTTGAACTATGGAACTCCGTGAAAGTTCAATTAGGACTTCATTAGCCCAGTAGTCCGAGCCAAGGAATCCCGTGAAAACCTGCCTTGGACTCTGTCTTCTCTTAACTCCTAAGTCCACAACTGTCCATTTCTTATTAAAAAATCTAGCCATATGCCGCTCAATTGGTCCCCAGCAGTTTAAGAGGGCTAAGTTACAGTTGAATAAGAAAAGAGAGCACTTAAGCCTTGCGATCCGTGCACTTCTACTTTTCACGTGGTTTGCAGCTTAAAGGAGCTTAGTTTCCCATTAGTAAAGGGCTCCTATCAACCTTTTAGTTAAGGTAAAAGAGGAAGGGCGTCTTTTGTGTCAAACTTTTAACCGGATCCTATGGCTAAGGTGTGCCTACTCAGTTGTGAAAACACCCCCTTGTGTCATAGCCACCTCTCTTAAACACGCTGCTTAAACCGTTGATTGGTTTGAATAAGCTGTAGAGATCATTTTTATCTCAATCTTCCACACAATAGATCTTGATATCATGGGCCTACCCTCATATGTTGATTTCGCATAGCACATATCTCAAAAGTTGAACATGATCACAGCCTACCATCAAACGTGGTGATTTACAGTCATGAGATGTCTGTCATGAGGAATCAACATCCAATTGTCTGATGATAGATCCATGATCAAAGTAGTCAATAGTTTTAGCACGTGATTACGAGGGTTGGTTGTTGTTGAATAAGGTTTAATCCCAACCATCGACGTCAATCGATTGACGCTGAAAAGTCAATCGATTGACTGTTGACTGGTGTCAATCGATTAAGGTTGGGAAGTCAATCGATTGACTGATGGGCGGATGCAAATCTGTATGTTTACTTTATTGACTATTTTTGGAAGTTTACTTTAGCCAATGTTTCCTAATGTAATTAGGAGACTTAATTGGAAGTGTTTTGAATACTTGAAAGTCTTAGATATTTGGAAGTTACGTTTCCAAAAAGGAGCTTGGAGCCTATTGTAGAAGTTTTTTCTCTAGGGATCTAGAGAGAGTTTAGTAAAAAGTTTCATGTGAGAAATCGGTGAGAATACTTTGAGAGTAAAAAAGTATTGAAGAATAGCTTGGATGTCACATTTTTTTGTGGATGGCCCGAGATGAACGTGGGCTGACAGAGCTCATAAATAATAAGACGATTTCTGAAATTCAAACTTGTAAATTGAATTTTTGTGAAGATTGTGTATTCGGGAAACAGAAGAAAGTCAGTTTCTCTACTGGAAAACACACTTCGAAGGGACTGATTGATTACATATATTCATGTATGGGGACCGGCTAAAGTCACCCCAGTAGGTGGAGCCAACTATTTTGTGTCATTTATAGATGACTACTCCAGGAAAGTTTGGGTGTATCCGATTAAAAATAAATCAGATATATTTCAAAAATTCAGGCAATGACAAAGTATGGTTGGAAAGCAGACAGACAGAAAGGTAAAGATTCTCATATCAGATAATGGTGGAGAATACCTGTCATCAGAGTTCAAGGCTTATTGTGAAAATTAAGGGATTGTTAGGCACTTAACAGTTCCTGAAAATCCTTAGCAAAATGGTATAGCAGAGAGGATGAACAGAACACCATTGGGCAGTGTATGTTGAACCATTCCGACTTGAGTCATGGGTTCTGGGCAGAGGCAGTGAACACGGCATGTTACTTGATTAATCGATCTCCTTCAGCGGCATTGAACTCGAAAACTGTAGATGAGGTTTGATACGGAAGACACGGGAGCTACTCTCACTTGAAGGTGTTTGGATATGCGGCTTATGCATTACTTCAGGGAAGTGAACGATCCAAATTGGATCCAAATCCAAAAAGTGTGTCTTGATTGGCTATGGTGAAGGAGTCAAGGGTTATAGTTTGTGGGATACAATCTCACAAAGTGATAATTGAAAGAGATGTTACTTTCAACGAAGATGAGTTTCCGATGAAAAAGGTAGAAGATAAACCTCAGTCATCTGGTGAACCTCAGGTAAAAATTGATGTTGAAAGGCATGAGCAAGATGAGAAAGATAATGAAGATGATAAAAATTTTCAAGATTTACAGTCCCAGGTACCGGTTCAGACTACCTTGAGAAGATCAGAGAGGATGAAGAAACGTCCTGAAAAGTTTAAGGACATGATTCCGTTAACACTTGAACTTATGAAAGAAAATACAGTGAACATGTTGATTAAATCGGTTACATAGAAGAAGTTTGGGCATTGCCTAAACTTGATTAACACTTGTCGAAGATGTTGATGCCCGTTGGGGCAATGACGTGGTTAAAGATGAAACCTTGGTGGAGATTGTTGAATAAGGTTTAATCAGACCATCGATGTCAATCGATTGACGTTGAAAAAGTCAATCGCTTGACTGTTAACCGGTGTCAATCGATTGAGGTTGGGAAGTTAATCGATTGACTGATGGGCGGATGCAGATCCGTAAGTTTACTTTATTGGCTAATTTTGAAAGTTTATTTTAGCCAAGGTTTCCTAATGTAATTAGGAGACTTAATTGGAAGTGTTTTGAATACTTGAAAGCCTTAGAGATTTGAAAGTTACGTTTCCAAAAATGAGCTTGGAGCCTATTGGTAGAAGGTTTTTCTCTAAGGATCTAGAGAGAGCTTGGTAAAAAGTTTTATGTGAGAAATCGGTGAGAATACTTTGAGAGTGAAAAAGTATTGAAGAATAGCTTGGGGATTGAAGATCCGATTGAAGTAGTTCTTGTGTCGAAATCGTGATTATATTCCGATAGATCTTTTCTCTATTATTTGAGGGACTACGTCCTTGGTTTAACAACGGATTTGCTATTGAAGATCGTGTTAGATCTTGATTGAATTTGCACTAAAGAGAAGAGAGTGTGTGTTATAAACATTCCTAAAAATAGTGCATATATTCCCGTGGACGTAGCCCTCGATTGGGTGAATCACGTAAATCTTTATTTTGTTTGTGTGATTAATTTTTACCTGAATCTTCTAATTTTTTCGCATTCATCGCGATAGAGAGTTCGCACAGTGAATAGAATTCATAACAGTTGTAACATAATGCGTTGTGGTAGTAATAATAAATCATCAATCTATTATCTATTAAATGTCATCTACTTGTCTTGCCAAAATTGGGATTTAAGCCCGAATAAATTGTGGATGGCCCGAGATCACTTGGATGTCACATTTTTTGAGTTCTTGATCTTGAGTAATTCTCACCTTTTGATTGAACTTCTCTCAAGACTTATAAAACGCTAAACTATATAAAAATATTATTAAATGGGCTTATAATTTATAAGTTTAAGATATCAAATATTTATATTTTTCAACACTTAACAACAATAACACCAACCAAAAATATGATCAATCTATTATCTATTAAATGGCATTTCTTTTAAAAATATCTAAGTGCATAACTAAATATTTAATGTGTTGTCTAAATTAATTAGCCGCACATGGTAGTTGTGCCCATTAACAACCAACGTGAAGGTGCCCCCAACAAACTATTTTATGTAAAGTTGTCTATCTGTCCTTGACTTATGAAGTTATGATTGATCTAAACAGGCATTAAGCATATAAAATCATCTTCATTATTACAGCCTTGTCTCATTTATTTGGCGCAGACTTAAACAGACAGAACATGCTCTTTATAAGTTATAAAGATTTGAGATTAGGTATTTATGTACCCTTTCGCGAGAGCTACTTTTACTAACATTCCAGATGAATAGATTCAACTAAGGCTGGCGCAACCCAAAAACAACAGGCTTTTTGGTTGTGTAAGCAGGGCTTGGGACCACCCGGGTTGGGTTCCTAGCCAGACTTGGACTAGGTACCTTAACACCCCTCCCGAGCCTGGCCTGATTTTTAGATATATAAAATAAATAATTACATATTTATAATAAATTTTAATTAATTAAAATGTCTTGCATTATAAAAAATAAGACTATTAATGAGCGTAAAAAATTGCTATTATTAACAAAAAAAAACTATTAAGACTACTAGCAAGGAGGGTATTATATTTTGTATTGTTGAGAGAGTAAACAGTTGAAAATTATTAAGGAGTCTTTGATTTGAAAATGTTTAACTGAAAAAAAATTGATTTAAAAAACCTTTAACTAAAAGAAAAGCCTTAACTCAGCCTTTAGGGCTAGGCTTGGACTGAGTACTTAGGCCCCGGGTTTGGATTAGGCTGAAGAATACCGTAACCCCACCCTAACCGGTCCATTAAGAGCCCTACACTCCACAAAGGTCAACAGAGTACATTCACTGATTTGCTTGCTCATAAATAGCCGCACACCCAAATGCTGGGAGCAAGATGGGAGCTGGGTTGCCAAATGCAGCCTAATAAAGTAATACTAACTCGTATGGAACATATTCATCAACTATTTACTGTGGCTCTTTGATTCGTGTTGAAGTTTAGTCCCATAGTGGATAAATTATAATATTGTCTCTTCCTTTATTCTATCGTGGGCTCCTCTCGTCATTAATTTTGAGTAAGATGCACAGATTTATTGATCGTGTGCAACCACTGTGGTAACCACTGTAGTACATGTGTACACATCCCTACAATCTTATAAGGTATCCATGTTTGAGATCGTTTTCTAGATGGGAGTCGCTAAAACATCAATAGTCCTCAATTAGGCCACTTATCTTCATAGTGTGAACCAGACCAACACCTTTCACAAGAGAAAATGGCCAATTTTCTAGAATACAACATATATTTGCATTTTCAATGTGACACCGTTTTTCCTAGTGCTTGGATGGTGTTAGATTCAATAATTCTCAAATGAGCTACGTCCACTACTCACTAGAGTTTCCTACAAAAAAATTTACAAATAATTTATTATTTTTTGGTGCAATAAATGAATCACGATTCCTAATTTTTTTTAAAAAATTGTGTTATTTAAGAATATGTGAAATTTGCGATTACTTAGTCAATAATTTACAAATTTTTTAATAATTTGTTAACAAGTTTTTAGATTGACTCTTAAGTAGGGCCGGCCCTGGGCCAAGGCCCAAGGGGCGGCTGCCTCGGGCCCCCAAATATTTAGGGGCCTCAAATTTTGGAAGTCTGTACTCTTTACCATCTAGTTGCTTAATATATATAGTTTTTAATGTATAAATGTATTAAAATGAACTCATTGCTTAGTTGGTTAAGTGATGTGTTGTTTTACTTTTTACCACAACAGGTTGTGGGTTCAACTCTTCTCAAGTCCCATATTTACATTTTTTTTTAAATGGGTCATGGATCGGGTCTCGGCCGGGTTGGTGCAGGTCATTGGTTGGGTCAGGTTGACCATATATATTAACCTAGTAGATTCTCTAACCCAATTTTTTATCGGACTAGTTTTTTTTCACCAAATCCTTTATATTTAGGGTACCTCTAAATGTGCGCTCACGCGTTCTCCGAAAGCGCCCATGTCTCATATCCCTTAAGAACTATTGATTCATTCGAATGAGATGATGGAGAATACTTATAAGACCTATCTTTCACAAAATAGATTCTTAGGTCATGGCCCACGTATCAGACGATCAATTTATATTCCATGTATCACAAATTCCTAAAAAATGGCCTTGAATCATATGAGACACATCACGCTCAAATATGATTTTATGGCCATTTTTTAGGGTCCTATGACACATTGAATCACAAACCGACTGTTTGATAGAGGCATCATGATCTCAAGATCTATTGAGTGAAGGATATAGGTGAAAATCGATCTTCATCATATGATTCAAAGGATTCAATGGTTTTTAAGGGGTCTCGGCTGTGGGCACGTTTAGAGGTACCCATATATATATATATATATATATATATATATATATATATATATATATATATATATATACAAAATTTTCTTATTAAATGATCCTAATTTAAAATAGTGATTTCAAGCTTGTTACATTTCCATTTTTTGTGACTTGTCAATTTTGATCTATTTAACGGGGGTTTTCAATGAACATAGTTTTGGAATTTTCTAAGACCGTTAAAGTGCTAAAATATGATAGTGAAATATTCAATGACAGTTAAAATAATAAAAAATGTTAAAATATTATTGGTTGAGTTACTCGATCCGTCAAGTACGTTCTCCTATTTAACTTTTTTCTTTTTGTGTTGTGTCAAAAAAAATAAAAATTATAGCAATTTTTTTTTTTTCAAGTAATATGAAAGAGGGGCCCCATTTTAGGAGCCCGCCTTGAGCCTCCAAAATCTCAAGGCCAGCCCTGCTCTTAAGTCATATCAATCAACTTTTCATTGGATTCAGTGGCTAAGAAGTACTTCTTTCAGCTGCCGGGGTCTAAAGTGACACGTTCCTATTAATCCTAAAGTTTCAAATTTCCACCGATCTAATACGCCTGCATGGTTGCACACCCAATTTCCGGTGACTGAAATTGAGTCTGGCCTTACCATATATTTGCTGACGTAGTGAAGATTTTCTTTTATGCATAAGGTCTCAAATTTATGAGGTATTAGCGACCAAAGCTACCGTGAAATAATTATTAAGCTCTCAAATTTATGAGGTATAAGCGACCAAATCTACGGTGAAATAATTATTAAGCTCTCATATTTATGACGTATTACTCCTAAAACGGGTAATATGTCCGGCCTGATTCCCCCGTCCCAACAGGTAAAGTTTATGTGCCTGACCTATTATAAAAATTTGAGCCGAACAGGTTGGGTATCAGCTGACCATTGATAAATTGATGGACTTGGACGTCGATAAACTAAGTGAGGATTATTCTCGTATAACAACGTCACGTAGAAGAGTAGAATGGTCGTACGTCTAAGAGCTATGAAAAATAGACATTGAAGAATCAGCTAGGCATGCATGCAAAATCTATGGCATATAATTAAGTGTGAGGAATTGGCTGAGGCTGCTCTAGAAGCCCACTGAAAGGAGGAAAACTTATGAAACAATCGAACCATGCTTGGGGTGCCTACTGAAGTTCATAAAGTGCACGCTTTAGGGAAGAAATCTTTTTATTTTTATTTTTTTTGAGACCAAGTTATTTGGTCACAAGGCATTTGGTGAATAACTTAGTGATGCTGGATTAATTAAGTACTATCAAAGTTGACTTCCAAGGATTTCAAGAAATATGAAATCCGGGCCCCAATATCAACAGGATTAATTGGCAAATGGCCGCTGACCCAACAACACAACTACCCCCCTCGTACTCTATTTTTATTATTTTTTCCAAATAATTTTCTTACCGTTTTATTCACGCACTCAGTTTTTGTCACTGTGGTTGGGTTACCTTATATAAATATTAAAAAAGCAAGTAAGAAAAAGAGCTCGACGCTGGCAACATACATCAATAACCTCCGAGTGCCAAGTGGGGTATAATTATTTTTGGCCTATCAACTTTCTTCGAGTGATTAGACATCCTGTGAAATTTATTTAGCCCAAAAATTACCATCGCGAGATCACTACCATCCAATCAAAGGCAAAGCTAGCATTTTCCGTAAATCGAGATGAGTTATGGTAGAGAATGAGTTAGTGTTATTAGATAATCTATAAGATTATGTAAAATAAGTCAGCTCCAACTCAAGTTGTTTCCATATCAGCACCAACCTCTTAAATATCTAAAAATCCTTTATTTGAAAAATCTTTTATATATTTAAATTTTATTTCACTTTTCACTTTTTATTTTTAACTTTAACTTCTGCTAAAATTTAGAGAGCGGCGACAAAGTGACAATCAATTTTTAAATTTTTTTTTTTTTTACTTTTTTGCTAATATGCTACCTACACAATCTGCTCTCTTCCCCGCACAATCCACTATCTTGCACTATCTTAAGATAGTGGGATAGTGGCATGTTAGTGCCGATAACTTATGATAGCCATTTGTTTTTAACCTCTTTTTTTTATTAGTTGATTATTTTTGTAGTTCTCACTAACTGATTTTAAGATGACGAAGTCTCTAAAGACATTCGATAAGCATATTGAAGTTAGTGTTAGAAAATTTTACATGCATTACAACGAAGAAAGGAAGAGGATACTAGATGATTCAATTTTCGGTCATCTATTTAAGATTTATGAAAAATTAGTATTTATTGGAGACTTGATTGACACGATTTTGAGCTTATGGATTCAGGATAACGTGTTCAAGGTCAAAAACACCAAAGAAGTGCTGCATGAGTTCAATATATCATTAATTTTATGTCTTAACATGTTGACAAAACCTGAGTCTGAGCATGTGAGAGTGCTAGACTAACAAACTATTCGATACAAATTTCTTCGGAGACAACTAGCTAAAAGACGATAAAATTTTCGTGACGGGAGTGGCCAATCACTACAAAAAATAAGTCTATTTGCGGCAGCCAAAAACTGCCGCTATTAACAAAAAACTGCTGCTAATACTCTTGCCGTTAAGTCTTAATAACGACAGTTTTTTACAGCCAAAAACTGCAACTAATAGTCTCATTTTTTGTAGTAAATGATTTTTTGACATAAACATTTATTACACCATCATCACCAATACGATATGCTATGAATAAGTTTGCAAGATTATCAGAGTCCGATAATTCAACAAACACTAACTTCTTCCCCATGCGCAAAGAAAT
Organism: Chloranthus sessilifolius; assembly: GCA_021018995.1. Taxonomy (NCBI): domain Eukaryota; kingdom Viridiplantae; phylum Streptophyta; class Magnoliopsida; order Chloranthales; family Chloranthaceae; genus Chloranthus; species Chloranthus sessilifolius. The sequence goes on along the minus strand of CM037591.1, from coordinate 132,868,951 downwards.
CGATAGTATAATAAAATGTTCTTATAGTCGAATCCTACTGATTTTGTACATATTCTACATAAATTGATCGAATAATATCTTCTATGTGATAACGACAATCCTTCAATGTCTACTGTTGTAAGTATTATCACCGATACGGATGCCATCAAAATGACAAAGAATAAAAACATCCATTTCAACCTAAAATATCAATAATAAAAAATAATAAAAATTAGCGGATAAAAAATGTTATACTTAATTTACGACCTAAGAGTCAACCGCTCGCTATCTTAAGGTTACCTTAAGATAGCGGACGCTCTCTTGTGGTACTGTCTTACAATTTCTGATGCTTGCTATGAAGGATTTTAGATTAACAGTGCTCGGTTGTCGTTTACAAGGCTACCAACTTTAGTCAGAACTGGAAAAGAGGCGACAAAAAATAAAGGAAAATAAACATATATACAATGAATATATAATGAAACAAAGGTCGCTGCTGATGTGGAAACGGCTTGGCATGGAGCTGACTTATTTTGCAATGTTTGAAACTATAAGTCAATTTTTACAAATACATAAACTTATAAGGCTGAAGCAGCAAATTTTCCTAATAAGATCTTCTATAATGTAGTCTCCTGTGTTTTACCGTTTCTCTCTCCTTTCTTTGATCTTCTTCACTTTAATATTTGGTTTTAATAAAACTCTTCTATAATAAGAGTAGTATTTGAACGATAGAAATCTTGTAAAAAATAAATCTTGACATTATAATATTAAATCACAAAAATAAATAAATTATGAGACATAGCCCAAATATTTACTTGATTACTAATGGCATTAGCGTTAGGAGTCCAGCACCCATTGTCAACTCAAAGTTAAAGGAACAAGTAGGGCCCTCAACGGGCCGGATTAGGGTTAGGCTAGGTTCAACCTGGCCCTAACCTACCCGGGTCAGGTTCCCTAATTTTTTAGCCCAGTCCTAACCTAGGCTGCATTTTACTCAGCCCAAGCCTGACCCCTACCGGTCCGGACCGGGCTTGGGCATTTTTGCATATTTTTTTCGATTTTTTTTCTAATAAAATTTAGTTGGGTTGTATTTTTTGACTATTTTTTCTAATAAAATTTGATTGAGCTTAGGCTGTTTTTTTTCAAATAAAAGTTTGAAGAAGGTTAAAAATTTAATTAAATAATTATATTAATATTATAGAGGCTCAAGTACATATTTTTATTCAAATATTTCAATTTAGTTTGCTGCACAATGATTATAACGAACAATGATTAATCTCAGGACATTTAAGTAAATTATATTTAATTAAAAGAAAAAAAATTTTATAACTTTAAAAGGATTTATATATATATATGGTGGAAGGTGACCGTCCTCCAAGATACACATGGAGCTCCACATGGCACTCAAAACACTATTTGGGTGTCACGTGGAGCACAAGTGGATGGTATAGATCAATATGAAAAAAATAAATTAAAAAAAAAACTTTTTAAACCCACAGGTCAAAGTTTGACGGGTTTCATTGGTCCACATTTCACGGTTCAAAAAACACACGATAGAGATGAGTTTTCAATTATTATTATTTTCAAAGATGATCTAAGGAATGCACTCGAGCTCTACGTGGCATCGAAATAATATTTTTGGTGTCACATGAAGCTCCACGTGGAAGCTTTGAAGATAGTGACTGTCCTCTCATGAAGGACGGACACCTTTTCCATATATATATATATATATATATATATATATATATATATATATATATATATATCCTGGCCGGATGCGGGTCGGGTGTTGGAACACTTAACCCAAGCTCGGCCTGAATTTATTCGGGTTGTAATATGTTTAACTCGGTTTAGATACTGGGCCGAATTTACTTAATAGAAAGTACCACTTTTTTCAAGTCGGGTGCGGGTTAAAATCCGGACCGACTCGACCCATTGAGAGCCCTAGCAACAAGCCAACAACCCTTACATGTGGCTGAATCATCCAATCCATGTATTACGGATATGAATAGCAATCTATATTATATAGGTCCAGTTGTACGGTTAAAATCATTTATTAAAGACCCTGAATCGAATGGTTAGATTCGTTTGATGGTTGGTAACACAATTCCTTTGATATTTGCGACTTAAACTAATATGGATTGCTCAAGGCTGCATGCCACGTGGCAAAAACAAGTACACTGGTTAGAGCAACCTCCACACAATTGATGTAGGTGACTCTTAGTTGCGTTATGTGCACCCATTTTTCTTGTGAAGAACGCATTCCCATCATAAAAAGTGATTGGCTGCCTTGAGTCAGATGATGAAGATTGTGTTTCATCCCAATCTTCCACACAATAGATCTTGAGATCATGGAACACCTATCAGGCGGTCAAATGTTGATTCCATGTGAAACATCCCTAAAAGTGATTGTGGTGATGGGCCGTTCAAGAAAAGGATTATGAAGTTTTACTTTTTGGGATGTGTATCTCGTGAAATTAATATTGTATCATCTCATAAATGCATCATGATCTCAAGATTTATTGTGTAGAAGATTAGGACTACAAATGATCTCAATCGTCATATTCAAGGAAGTCAACGATTTTTAATAATGAAATTGCATATCTTCTTCCCGAGAAAGAGGGGTGCAAATAACGCCACCATGTCTCTCAATTAGCCCTTTTGCACTTTTTAAACCCTACGTACATGAAAAACAAAATAGTAATCAATAACGATTAAAAGGAGGGGCATGCATTTATGAGTACGCATTATAGGTTGATCGATCTTTTTTCTTTTGCGTAATCGAAAGTGGTTGGCTAAAGTATGTTACAAAGCACATATATCTTCTGTAGATATATGCATTTAACATGAGATGCTTTCAAATGCACGTAGAGTTACTTTCAGCAATACCTGGCCCACACCCATAAGAAATAACTCAATTGAAGAATCAAGCATCATTCTCTTACCTAGATTGGTATGCTTGAATCTCTAACCCTCCAATTCAAAAACACATAGCTTCTCTGTTGGATATCGGAGCCATTACTTGCACACTAAAAGTTGGCCCTTACACACATGTAAAAACGCAATATAAGACTTCTGCTTTGAATGCTATATTTAAAGATTTAAGATGCAAAAGATTGATATGAAACAAGATATTTATCACATGATTTAATGGAGTCAAACGCACTCTAATCTCTAACCCTCCAATTGAAAAATGTCATTGAATCATATAGCAGACATCTTGCTCAAAGGTAGATTTAGGGCCCTATTTGGGGATCTGTGACTTACGAAATAAAAAAGTTGTGTCATGATCTTAACATCTATTTTGTGGAAGATATAACATCCATCATCTAATTCAACTCAATCAATGGTTTGCAAAGAGTTTGGGAGTTGAGCCATTCAGAGAATGCGTGGGTTGCAAATAGAGGTATCCAAAGATCAAGTCTTTTTTTAAACTATGTGCATGGACCAGCTTCTCGTGTGCAAGAAGTCGCTCTCTTTAGATATTCTTATAAAACCCTGAAACTTATTCCCAAAAAATAATTCAGAGTCCGATGAGTGATTAGACGTTGGCAAGAACGTAAATAAGTGGCAAACGAATGGGTTATTGTCATGTTCTCTTTGATAAAGAGCGAGGCTAGAGGGAAGAGAGAGAGAGAGAGAGCTTAGAATACTCTGAATCCACCTCTGTTTCAATTGTCAATTATGCCAACAGAGGGCTCATATTATTATTTTCTCTCTCTTTCTCTATTATTTTTCCTTGTATTCACCTCTGCTTCTCATGCTCAAGACCTGTATGGGAAACGAGTCAACTCGTCCGTGTCGGCCATCTTCGTATTCGGCGACTCAACGGTCGACGCGGGCAACAATAACTACCTATCGACCCTCTTCAAGGGCAATTTCCCACCCTATGGCAGGGATTTTAAGAACCAGATGGCTACTGGGAGGTTCTCCAATGGAAAGCTTGGCACCGATATCGTTGGTAAGGTATTTCTATGGATTCTGTAACTTCAATTCGATTTAAAATTATATGATTTTTAATATATATAATTATTTTTTTATGGGTGTAGCTTCGTACTTGGGGCTTAAAGAAGAGGTGCCACCTTATTTGGACCCTACACTTGGCTTGGAAGATCTGATGACGGGAGTCAGTTTCGCCTCTGCTGGTTCGGGATATGACCCACTTACTGCACAAATCAGCGTACTCTCTCTCTCTCTAGATAGAACGGTGCATTCTGAATTTCATGGGTAGGCACATGGCCTAACCGCCCATGTATCATCTTATATCTATCTTAAAAACATGCATTTTATAAATAATATGTTTATATTTAATCTATTTTCAAGTAGGTTCGAACACAGCTTACCCATAAAAACTAAGAGTCCATTTTAAGTTTCCCGTCCTTTGGGTTTGACGGTATAAATATATAACTATTTTAAAATATTGTTTTTAATGGCCACGATCATCTATACGCTAGGTCATCCACATAACACCGCAATTGATTGCCATTATTCATTTCCGTTCATTTCCGTCTCGGGTGTACTAAGTCGTTTAAAGAAAAAATGGGTATGGGTTCGATTCGATTCGGTACACTGACCTTGCATTCCTAAGAAGGATGATAGTATCCCTTTTGATGTTGAGTCTTGAGCAGGGGCAGGGCAAAGAGTGAAAAACTACAAATCCTAAGAAGAGGGCCAATGATTAATCATATGATAGCGGATATATAGTAGTGTTGCGCACGCAGCGCACCATGCATTTTCGCTAGATGGGATCTAAATTTGACATTTTTCCACGATTTAAATTTGACATTTTTATGTTTTTAATTAAAAGCTTTATTTCAGGGGGTAATTGAGATACAAACTCAGATATATTACTTCAAAGAATACATAGCGAGACTCGAACTCGCGATCGGAAAGTCGAGCACAGATGTTCTGATACGACGCGCCCTATACTTCATTAGCTGCGGCACCAATGACTTCGTCGTCAATTATTTCACTCTTCCATATCGACGATCTGAATTTACTGTCGAAGCTTACGAGGATTTCTTATTGGAGAAACAAAGGGAATTCTATCAGGTTGGTTGATTGTCTAACTTGCGTATGCATGCCAAGCGGCTGATGTGGCCCAATATAATTGGGGCTTAATTAATGCAAGCCGGTGTAATTAATCACATCTCGTCACGTCAGCCGTTTGCACTTTGTCCTCAACAAATCTATCCTACATTTATAATTTTCCTATTGCGAATACTTAGATATGAGCGTATATTAGGTGCACGTCATTAGTTATCTATGTGTGACCTATCAGTTAAGGGGGGCTTTGGTCAGGTCCAACGGGTTGGACTCTAAATGTGGTTCAACCAATTTTTTAGACTGTTGAATGCGCGTGAACCAAATAAAGATAAAAGTCAAGATCCCTTTGCATCCAATGGTCTCTAAATTGGTTAAATTGCAATTAGAGCTCAACAAGTTGGGCCAGACCAAACTCGAATCTCCCGACCGTCATTTAAAAACCAAAATGTTGTTTAAATGATCTTACACTGTGGTTGTATTTTAGAGATATTTAAATCATCTAATCTGTACACTTTAATATCAACCAATGTTTCTAATTTAGTGGCTAATATTAAAGCTTATCAATTAGATGGTCCACATCCACTTGTAGGCATCTATAGATATATTTCTTTATGCTGAAATATGCTCTAATGATGGATTGTCACTTGGACAATTGAGATTGATCGTAAATGTCTATAACATAGTATAATAATAATCACATTTTAATGGTGTGAGATTAAGAGTCTGATTTTAATGATATAAAATTATTAAAACACCATTCTGATTTTTAAGTGTGGATTACGAGCAATTAACAATGTGGTATGGCTGTCTACTTTCATGCCACGTGGTGGATATATTTGGCCAATGTAACTAGTTGAATTAGAAGGTCATAATATATATATATATATGTGGACAAAAACATCACACTTAGGATACCAGTATTTGCAACCAAAGATTCAATCTTTACAACTAAGGTTTTTTGCATATGAGATTTATTGACTATCTTAAATCAGGCTATTGAGGTCATTTTAATGTTGAGCTCAATCCTCCACAGAACTCATCATTAGATAATTATTTATCTATTAGAGTCATATGTTGATTCCACGTGGCACACATGTTAAAATATAACTTGAGAAACCCCTTCTCATAATATGCCATGATTATAATTATTTTAGATGATCTCTGTCATGTGGATCAACATCGATCATATGATAGGTGAGCCATTATTTAAAGATCAATTATATAGAAGATCGGATCACAAATCAATCTCCATCGTTATATTCAAAACAATCAACTGTTTTTACGTGTGAGAACTCCGGTTGTGGAGACTGAATCTTAATTGCAAATACCTTTTAGAGGGTCAAAAGGCACATCATATAGTATTAGCCGTATGATGCTATACTTTGTAAAGCTTTGAAGTTCGTGTATGCCTTTTCTAAAGACCACATAAATCTTGTGGAAAAATGGTTGACATAAATATTTTAGCATCTTTCTCAAAAGTATAGAAAGTAGAAAGTACTGCCGCTAACCATTATATCCTTTGTGACGCCTGTGAAGAGGGGGGATTCCAGTCTTAAATAAGCAAGGTATCATTAAAGTCGGGGATGCCATCAACTCCCACCAAATACCGAATCGGAAGGGGTTAGATGAGCTGGTCAGATACTTACTTCAAAAAGCAGGAGAATTGAGTTGCGGGTGCTCTAAGAGGTTCGGATACCAAAGTTATCATAAAAAAAATACTTCCACCAAATATTGAATATACCTCATGCATTGATGGATGTCGTTTCTACACAATTGATTTTGAGATCATAAGAATATTATCAAACGATCAATTTTTTATTTCACGTGGCATACACATCTCTAAAAAATGACTTGTTGGCATTATGCGTCCTGTAGTTTTTGGGTTAAATTTTTTTGGAATGTGTGTTTTGTGACATAAAACACTGCTCGTTTGATGATATTCTCATAATCTCAAGATCAATTTTGTCTGAAAATTGGAATAAAAATGGGTCAAAACAGTCGACAAATTTCAATTGTACTTGATGAGGATATTTTGTATTTAGAAGGGTTAGTAGAGGCCCCCTTAAACTAAAGTTAGCTACGAATAAAAAGGTGAATTTAATAACGGGTTGGGGCAGATTTTTTTATTTTTTATTTTTAAAGAGTGGATACTTCATTAGAAAAGGGCAATAAGGCGACAAGCAAATGTGGGCAAGGTGCTCTTACACCGCCCAACCCAAATAGAGGCGTTTACGGAGTGAAAAGATCTTATAATACAATTTTGCATTGCAACCGTATGCCTCTTTATCTCAAAGATGGTATTAAGAAGATGGGTACCTATAAAGGATCAAAATTTCGGCCGAAATGACTGAAATTTTGGTTAAAATTATTAGTTTCGGTCCCTATCAAAACCGAAATTTCGGTTTCAATTTTGTATGGGGTTGAAATTTTCGGCCGAAATTTCGATTTCAGTCCCCTCCGAAACCGAAATGAAACCGGAAATTTTGATCCTGGTACTTATATTTGCGCTACCGCAATATCTCAAGGTGCTCACTTGTGCAACCCCTTCAAAATCATTGATTGCTTCAAATAGATGATGAAAATTGTGTTCCATCCCGATCTTTCGGATCTTGAGATCATGTCCCAACCATCAATTTTTTATTTCATGTCACAGATGCCTAAGAAATGTCCCTTGAATCTTATGGCACACATCAGGCTCAAAAGTGATTTTAGATCCATTTTTTGGGGATTTGTGACGTGTGGAATAAAAACTGTGACATGTGGAATAAAGATTGACTGTCTAATAGGTGCGACATGATCTCAAGATCCATTGTGAGAAAGATTGGGGTGAAACACGATATCCATCATTTAATCTGAAAAAATCAATAATTTTGAAGGGGTTTTCGACGTGGGTGCTTTTGGAGATTGCATGGGCCCCAATAGAGGTACCCTATGAAGTTTAGTCATTAAAATGTAAGTGTAGTTGATGCAGAGCAGTAATGGGGATCGCTTTGGGAGCTTTCAAACCATGGTTCAAAATTTCAGCTGAAATGTTTCGGTTTCAGTCCCACCGAAACGAAACCGAAAACCTATAATTTCAGTTCCAAACGTATGATTTTGAAGTTTTCGGCCGAAATTTCGATTCATAATTTCGGTTTTGGTCCAGCCCGAAACTGAAACAAAATCCAAACTTTTTATCCTTGTTTCAGACTGTTTTAATGATGAAAACCAGGGCAAAAGAGGGCTGAAATTGCTTCAAAAATCATGAGTTTTAGGGCCTTTAAATAAAGATTAGAATTCAGGCTGTCAATTTGTTGGGTCAACCCAATACCGGATCCAACCTGACTTGATTTTTTATCGGCTCAGGTATATAAACTTGACCTGTCGAGTCGGGTTGGGATATATGGAAAAAAGTAAAAAAATAGGGCAGATAGAGTCAGGTTTTCGGGTCGTGCATCAGGTTGGGTTGGGTTAACCATCGGTTTGGGTCGAGCAATTGCAATTTTCTTATTGGGCATCCAAAATTTTGACCAGACCCGACCTGTTAATTGAAATGATACTTATTTAATGACTATTAGGCCCTGAGATAGGAGGCTAAATGGGCCTTTGGAGTGGGCCAACAATGCACCTGGTCGGGTTGGATTTGGGAACACCCTTATCTAGAATCCACCAAAGAAGAATCCAACTGTTTGCGGAGGGAATGCTTCGGCAGCTCCTGAACCATTTTAATGAGGAAACTGAAACCGAAAGAGGGCCGAAATTGTACTTATGTAAAGACTCGTTAGGCCCCGTAATAGGAGGCTAAAAGGGCCTTAAAAAAGGCTTGGGCCAAAATGTAGGCCGTGTTCAAATGATAGTCCCACATCGCCTGTGGGCTGAAGCCAGTATTGGGATGTTCTAGCCCATGGAATTTTACAGTGTGGCCTACTTAAACTGTCACGTGACATGGGAAATAAAAAAAGGTTGAATTAGATTTCACACTCAACCAAATTTGTGTAGAATTTTACGAGCCTAGCTCAACTTCACAAAATCAACTTGTAAGGTGAGGATTGTTCAAATTTATATATAGCCCAAGGCCATGATACACATACGATGTGGGACTATGGCGGAGCCAGGATTTTTCTGATGGGGGGTCCCTTTTAGGAAGAGAGAGAGAGAGACTGTATTGTTTTAGATTAGAGAGAGAGAGAATCTTTTGAGATTTTAGGAAGAGAGTGTCGTTTGGGATTTTAGGAAGAGAGAGAGAGTGTGTGTTGTTTGGGATTCTAGGAAGAGAGTGAGATAGTCGTTTGGGATTTTAGGAAGAGAGAGAGAGAGAGAGTGAGTGTTGTTTGGGATTTTAGGAAGAGAGATAGAGTCATTTGGGAATTGAGATTTTACTATTTTAGGAGAGAGAGAGAGAGAGAGAGAGAGAGAGAGAATTTTGAGAGTAAATTAATAATTAATAAATCTTGAGGACCAAAAAGAAAATTTTTAAAATATCTTAGAAAGTTTTGGGATTTGGGGGGGTCCTTCTTAAAAAATCTTGCTTCTAAAAAGATGCACCTTAAAAGATTTTAAAAGAAAAAAATTAGTGATGGAAGATCCCGGGACCCCCCACGCTCCCTCACGTGTAACATTGTTTATTGAAGGTTTGTAGAAAAATAAAAAAAGAGAGCGGAGCCACTAGGACTTTGATACCATTCCAGGAGAGGACTGTTTACAAATATAATGAAGATAAATATAATGCACGTCATCCTGCAAAAAATAAAAATCACGAAAGTCAAGCTTCTCCAATATCCAGGGGCTACGGATATGGTTGAACTCGAAATCTGATTCAACCTGGTTGGACTTGACCAATGGTCCTGTCTAGAGTAGATTCGGGCAAACCACCTTTCTAGACAGTAAAAGGAGAAGACTCACAGGCATGGAGGGAAAATATGTGTCTGTGCCTTCTTTGATCAAGAGGATTAGTGGGACAGTGTTATATGGAGGACAGATTTTACGTAGGCATAGTGCAGGTGGTTGATGTGGGTTAATTTTTTTTTTTTTCATAAAAACATCTTTAAAAGAGGTTTTTATAACCTAAAAAAATTGGTTCAAAGTCAAGACGTCGAACACATTTTTGATACAAGTATGCATTTTATAACTGTTATGAAATATATATATATATATATATATATATATATATATATATATATATATATATATATATATATATATTTGTCATTGTGGACTATTATCGTGCCCAAATGGTGAAGCCATTGCAGGGACACAACTAATTATGAGTACACAAATAAGTAAAAGTAGGGCGTCTGCCATTTCACTGATTTGGCTTTGGAAATTATATGAATGCAATTTTCACCATTGATGAAGAGATTCAACTGAAAAATAAAAATAGTACAGAAAGTAAAATGACTAAAATATCCTTAAAACATTGAGAAATATCACCAAACCCAATTTTTTATGAGAAACTTGGCAGCTTGCCCGTTGCCAAAGTTTCCGGTTTTAATGAATTGATCATTCATCAAAAGAAAAAAATTCTCTTCTTTTTAACGTAGTGACGAATTTCTCTGAAATTCTCATAAATTTATGAGAAATTTACCGAAACAGGGATCTGGCGAAACTTTTGACAAAATTTCGATGATTTTGGGTTGAAATTTCATTAATTTCGGCGAAATTAACGAAATTTCATTGAAATTAATAAATCTTTTTAAATTTTTATCATTTTTTAAATAATAAATAAAATTTTTATAAAGTTTAAATATAATTTATATTTAATTTTTTTGTACTCCCCGAAATTTTTCCGAAACTTTTCGAATTCTTCTTGAAATTTATCCAAAATGACTCCCTATGGAAATGTTGCCAAAAATGAAATTTGTCACTATGCTTTTAAATTCGTGCATTCTCTTCTCAGGGTCTTTACGATCTCGGGGCTCGTAAATTTTTGGTCGTCGGACTTGCTTCAATGGGTTGCCTGCCTGTTGTTATATCTATTTATTCGTCAGACCGATTTCAACAGCGCAGTTGCGTTGATTACTTTAATTACATCACAAGAGATTACAATCGGAAGGTAGGAAAATTGATATCAGCTTTGCAAAAGAGTTTTGCCAACGATGGAGGTAGAATTGGCTATGCCCAACCATACCAGACGGTGATAGAGTTGTTGAATGATCCAGCCAAATTCGGTAAGTCTCCTGCTTTCCATAAGAATATATATATGAGAGTACAGTTTAAATATGTCCACCGAATCTTTGAGGGCGCCAACATTGAAAACCACCCATTGACTGCTATGACTCAGATAACGGAGATCATTTTTCATTCCAATCATCCACACAATGGATCTACAGATCATGGGTGTACCATTAGAGGGACAAATTCCGAAGAAGTGATTGAACATGTGGCACACTATGCTCAAACCTGATTTAAGGTCACTATTTTGAGATCTGTGTGAAGGGAAATCAAAATATGACCGTCCAATGATACACCCATGATCTTGAGATCTGTTGTGTGTAAGATTGGGATGAGAAACAATCTCCATCAACTGATTCAAAGCAGTCAATGAGTATTCAGCATAAGCACCCTCAAAGATTAGGAGGGCATATTTTAAGATATTTTGATGAAAGAGACTCAATCCCTTTGTGTCATAGGCTATCATTAGCGTCTATAAAGAAAATACTTAAGTAATTGATCACATTTAGAATATGAGATTGAATAACATCATAAAAATCTAATTTTCATACTCTGATGCTAGCTCTATATTGCTTAAGAAGTTTTTTCACGAGATTCAGTGCCTCAGACACTGCACGGCTAGATAATGCAAGTAACATCCCCATGATCCTTGTATCCAACCCTTTAGATAGGCCATCTTAGTAATGCAACATGTTAGGTTTTAGAAATAGCAGGTTATGAACCTTGAATGCCTCTACTTTAAACTTAGAAATAAATGGAGTTACGAAGTAGATAACTATTAGGTACTTTTAAAGGGAAAATTAGAAAAACATTGTCTATTTTATAAACGTTTTAACCTATTAAGCTAGAAAAAAAAGTTTTCGGTAGATGGGTTTCGCGGAAGTCAGGAGTTCGGAGATATGTAAGATCTCAATCTTAGCAAGTTATATCACTACCCCTCTTTCACAACAAATTTCATTACTAGCTTTTTTTTTATTTTTTAGCAAATTACATCATTGCCCATCTTTTTTAACAAATTACATCACTGCCCCTCTTTTATAGCAAATTACACTACTATTCTCTTGCTCAACAAATTACATCACTACCCTTCTTTCTTTGCAAATTATATCACTACCGCTCGATAGGTTATGGGCAATAGGGTATTGATATAATTTACTGAGAAAGAAGGGTAGTGATGTAATTTGCTAAGCAATAGGGTAGTGGTGTAATTTGTTAAAAAAGAGGGGTATTGATGTAATTTACTAAGAAAGAGGGTAGTGATGTAATTTGTTAAGAAAGATGGGTAATGATATAATTTGCTAAGAAACTTTTACAACCCCTCATGTGCAAATATTGAGATATATTGAGATCTCACATATCTCCAAACTCCTAATTTCCGCGAAACTCCTTTTACGTCAAGGATCAAAATTTCGATTTCGAAGGGGACCGAAACCGAAATTTTAAATTTCGGTCGAAAATTTGATGTCAAACTTTAGGCCAAAAATTTGATCCCCATACAAAATTGATCGAAATTTCGGTCAAAATTTTTAATTTCGGTGGGGACTAAAACCGATAATTTTAGCCGAAATTTTGATCCTCCTAAAACGATTGTAAAGTAGGCATGATTTTATAAAGTACCTTAATTTAAAACTAGATATAGTGTTTATCACGTACCAATACCTTATATTAACGGCTAGATTATGGGTCAATTTAAATGGCACAGGTTTCGAGGAAACAAAAATTGGGTGTTGTGGAACAGGACTGTTAGAAACATCTTACTTGTGTAATCCCGACACCTACGTTTGCCCGGATGCATCCAAGTACGTTTTCTGGGATTCGATTCATCCGACAGAGAAGACATATAACATCATCATCAACAACCTTCATCCGGTGCTCGACCGCTTGGTGAAGGATTAGAGTCAAATGCCTCCCCACATTATATATATATATATATATATATATATATATATATATATATATATATATATATATATATATAACATCATCATCAACAACATTCATCCGGTGCAAGAGGTCAGGTGGTCATTACCAAGTTTGAGTTATAGGCATTGAATGCTCGAGACACGCGATGATTCAATTCAAGTGAGCCAGTGAGGTGGTCTCATTACCATGTTTGATTTGTTGTCTAGTACAACTATATGCCACTTAATTTATGTTTGAATTATTAATTACTTACTCTCTATTACTCAAAAAATCAAATGGTTGATTGTAAATTTGTAATTTCTGAACAAGCCTTATGATGTACACTTAAAGTGAACCAATGCCCACGCAAATAGGGAAATCTCCAAGCAATTGAAAGATCATTTCCTTATGTGTTTGTGCCTTTTACTTTGTTTAGTCAATGAGGACACATGCTAATGGAGCTGTCAAGAGTGAAAATGTGGGTTCGAATTCAAAGAGCAGTCATTTTGTTTGTAAACAGAAAGAGATAGGTTTGTACCCTATCTACGCCTCCGTACACATGAAACTAGCACTGGATAATGGCCTTTGGAAAGATATAATTTTATTGAGATAAGAAAAGGATAGAGTTACTCCCACCCCAATTTATATTACAGTCTGCACACTTAAATGAAGGATAATTTCGTAGACTACTTTAAATGAGACAGTAGGACCGTGTATCGTCCCAATCTTCCACACAAACGATTTTGAGATCATTGTTCCTTTTTTCACTCATAAAATGATAGTATTCCTATTAAGAAAAAGGGTCCAAAATATGCCAAGGGGAAGCAATTGACCAAGCATTTGATTAAAATTGAATATTTGAATCATTCAATTTGGATACTCTATCATACCTAGACCATTCTTGAGGGGCCATATATTGCTTGGTGCAATGGGAAAAGGCTTGATCTGTCAAGGGTGAAATCACGAGTTCGAGTCTGAAAAATGGCCATTTTAATTTGTAGGTAAATTCCGTAGGTTTATTTTATATCTCATGCGCCGCTCTCAGTACCTCGCACATATGGCCAGACCACCTCGTACAATTTTTTGTATTTACGAAGGGTTAACAATGTGCTTAGATTGGTTGGTCGGCATCTTCTAATGTGCTTTTCTTCAATTGAATTAGTTAAAAGAAAAATTATTAATGGTCGACAGTTTTTGATTGATAATATTGCAGGCAACTTATGTGCGTTATGTGACTGGTAGGGGTGTTATCGGTTGGCTCCTTTGAAAAGGGTAACTTCATTTTCAACCCAAGCTTCTTATTTCTCCACCCATATTTCTAGTTCTTAAACAGTTGACTCCTTTGAATCAGACAATGGAGATAATCTTTCGGCCAAATCTTCGATACAATAGATCTTGAGACCATGGTCATATTATTAGACAGCGAAAGGTGTGTGCCATATATAATTAAAATCTGATCGCCTAATAATAGGACCATAATCTCATGATCTATTATATCGATGACGGAGATAAAAAAACGATCTCTATTGTGTAATTCAAAGCGGTCTAACGGTTTAAGTAGGTGAAACCTAAGTTCAAAAACGAAGAATCTTCATCCTAAATAAAGGTACCCTTTGTAAATAAAATTATAATGTTATGATGGCGGAATCAAAATTCGGGACCGACATTTTCTTATTTGAAAAATTATAATGAGTGGACAATAAAATAAAGGCAAGAAGCAAGTGGCAAGTCACAAGTCAGTCGACTCAGTACATCGTCCACTACTGAATCGCCTCTCTCTCAATTATGGGCGGAGAGTACTATTCTTCTTATGTGCTCTCTCTTTTTCTTATCTTTCTTCTCCAATTCACCTCCGAAGCTAAAGCTCAAGGCTTCCATAGAAACCGAGTCAACTCGTCCGTATCGGCCATTTTCGTATTCGGTGACTCAACAGTCGACTCAGGAAACAATAACTACCTACCGACACTTTTCAAGGGCAATTTCCCACCCTATGGAAGAGATTTTAAGAACCGGAGGCCTACTGGAAGGTTCACCAATGGAAAGCTTTGCACAGATATCGTTGGTAAGGTTTTTGATGAATTCTCTAACTTACATTCGATTGAAAATCTAATATATTATAAAATATTGGTTTAGCTTCATACTTGGGGATTAAAGAAGATGTGCCTCCTTATTTGGACCCGACGCTTGGATTGGGAGATCTGATGACCGGCGTCAGTTTCGCCTCTGCTGGTTCCGGATATGACCCACTTACTGCACAATTAATCGTACCTCTCTCTCTCTCTCTAGATCTCTCTCTTTCTCTCTCTTAATAGATAATGGTGACTGGTATCTAAATTTGATATTTTCCTTCAATGTTTAGGACAATTTGGAAAATAGCTGGAGAGAAAATCAGACAAATTCGACTATTTAAAAAATGTTTTTTCATAATTTAAGAGCAGCCTCTTTTTTTTTTTTTTTTCATTCCTCGGAATTGTAATAGTCTCACATTGAATATATAAAAGTGGTGAACCTGAGCTATATGTGATTCCATACGTTATATTTCATGACGTGTTTTGGGTGGGGACTTAAGCCCCTACTAGAAACAAAATCAGGGCAGAGCACAGCCCCGAACCGGATAATAATTTGACATGTATATTTTTAATTTTACTATTCCAAAGAACAATGCGAAAAATAACCTTAATTGGATTGGGAATTTTATTTAGTTTTCATTCTTAAAATATTATTTCAGGGGGTGATTCAATTAGCTACTCAGATTGATTACTTCAAAGACTACATAGCGAGACTCGAACTCACGATCGGAAAAACGAGAACGGATGATCTGATACGACGCGCCCTATACGTTATTAGCAGCGGCACCAACGATTTCGTCGTTAATTACTTCACTCTCCCGTTTCGACGGAAAGAATTTACGGTCCAAGCTTATGGGGACTTTTTGTTGCAGAAACAGAGAGAATTCCTTCAGGTTAGTTGATTGCTAACTTTGCCCGAGCACTTTTTGGGGCGAACATGCCCTCAACCTAGGGATGCAAATCCTAAATTGAACCCCGATACCCAGCCGAAAGCCGAGGATCTTGAACGAGACCCAAAACCGAAAAACACAAAACCGAACCAATTCCGGTTCAGTTGGGTTCAGTTTCGGTTTAGAGTGGCAAAGACCGAAAACTGAGGGGGTAAGATGAGAAAACCGAAAGATATAAAAAAACTCAAAAAAACCAAAAAAATACCAAAAACACTGAAAAAAAAAAAAAATAATAGCTACGCTGAACCAAAGCTGAAATATTTTGGTTTTGGTGCGGGTTTTGAAAAAAAGAAGAAGAAATGAACCGAACCGTACTGAAACTGATTCATTTCCGTTTCGGTTTGGTTTCAGTGTCGGTTTTGAAAAAAAAGAGAACCGAAACCGATTCATTTATGTTTGGATTCGGTCGTGTGGGTGTACCGAACCGAATACCAAAAAAATCGGTTTCGGTTATGTTCGTTTCGGTACACCGAACTTGCATCCCTACCTCAACATTATATGTGCCCTGTCATTCAACAATTGAGTATCGTTATTTGCTGCCCTGATTGTCATTCAGCTGAGATAGCCTTGAGAACCGAGGAATAAACACACTTAACACTTGTGATAATTGTGGAGTAGTGAGAGAGCACTAACTATAGTGATGAGGGTTACTTTCACCAGACTCAAACAAAAACCTAAAAGGGGTTTAAGATTTTTATTTGGACCCGACCCGATTTCAAATGAATGGGTCCGGTTCTCCCTCAACCCAGACTCGACCCATTTGCACCCCTAGTACTTACCCTTCTCAATCGGGTGCCAAGTGACATGGTTTACAAGTCCTTTTGCAAGAAGTGGCTTTACCATGTGTGTCATGTGATTCAAATATCATAATCTAAAGATCCAAAAGGTTGAAGATTGGATTAAAAAAAAAAAAAACTTATTATTCATAGCTGTGGACTCATTTTAAAGATCTATGGGGTGAGAGAGTCACATAGTAGCTGTTAATTTGAAAAAAACGTTGATGCTTTGAATCACTTCATCTACGTTGGTTTTTTAGTCTCAAACATAAACCTAGTTTATAACACATATTACGCATGATAAAATCCCATGCCACACGTAACAAAAAGTTGCTGTAAACCAAGTCATTGGGTGGTCTGTTAAATATACCTAATACCAAGTTACCAACTAAGCGAACGAATTCGACTATTGACATCAGTTAGTAAACACATGTGGCGATCAAGAGGGCAATGTTGTCGCTAGACTCGTGATCGCTTATTGCGACTCGTCCGATCGGTCTAAGTCATATCTCATATATCCAAACACACATTTTCCTTTATATTAAACATTACTTATATAAGCGAACACTTCCATCAATTAGCCTCCTGTTGAATTTCTAACTCCGGGTATAAGGTAACCCCTTTCTATCCATCATTCTACCTATAGATATTGTAGTTTTGTGCATAGTGCTCGAACACGCATTATTTTCAGAGAAAATGCGATTAGGATTGTGGTCTTCTTTGAAAAACTTAAAAAAGCTCTGAAAATACGCATTTTAAACGTGTCTTTTTGTGAAAAAGAATTTTTAAATTCGTTTCAAACCCATGTTTGGTCCCAACATGTATGGTTTTTATTTTCGTACTTATTAATACTTTTTTAATTTTCTTAATTTTCTCGTTTTTTTCCTTTCAGAGCGGTGTTATTCTGTACTTATACTTGGTCACTGGTTTTGTGCATGCCTGGGCAATGCTTTTCTTTTTTCTTTTTTCTTTTTTTTTGGGTGGATAATTTGGAAGAGGATATTCTTCCGGAATAGCGATGCCCAACAAGAAATTTCTCACTCAGCACGATTTTCTATGGTCTAGAGCAAAATACCCTGCTCCAAATTTTAATTTCTCGACGGTCAATATTGAAATTTATAGATAAAATTCCAGAAATCAGATCTAATAAAAGGACCGGAAGCAACTTTCCTCGCATTGCCATCCAAACAATATTTTGAGGGCATTTATTGGCCAAAATACAGATATGTATCGGTATTGGCCGATACCGGCCTGTATCGGCCGATATGTATCGGGATCGGCCTATACGGATCGGGTATCGACTGATACCTCTTCAATTGTAAGTTTTTCATTGGTGAATTATCAAAAAAAAAAAATGTTAGTTATTATTATTATTTTCTCTTAAAAAATAGTGTATAGTATCGGTCATTCATCGACCGATACCCAATACCGATGCCCAATGTGACACCTTACTTAGGTAGGAAATAAGCAGGGCTATAATAAACTCAAGCCCGGTCCGATGAATTTGAACTTGGCCCAAGCTCAGCCAAAAATTGTGACTGACTTAAGACCCTAAGCCCAACCTTGACAGGCCCAGCCCATTCTTCTATGATTACTTATTGATTTAGAATAATTAGCTCTCTATTTATAAAATAAAAAAAAATATCAATTAGTATTTATTTCTAGCAAAATGTAAAGCTTACAAATCAAAAATATATAGTTGTTTTAAGAGTTTTTTTCTTTTCTTTTCGACATGTTACAAGTAAAATTTATATATATCATCTATTCGAGCCCGATGGGTCTAAGGGCATAAGCCAAGACCGGACCATCTAAACTTTGGGCTTATAGCATGGATCAAAATCTTGGATTTTCGATATGTACTATCCAACCACAAAACCGATACGTACAGGAGGATACGTATCGGTTCTGGACAATACTTTCCAATTTTTTCCTAAAAATAAAAAAATAAATAAAAAGACAAAATCGATAATTTAAAATTATCGGACGATAATTTGAAATTATCGTTCGATACGAACAATACATTGAACAATACGAACGATAATTTGACTGTTTTTTAAGGGGGGCGATAAAAACCCAATATATCGTATCGTTCAAGTCCAAAACCGATACGTATCGGTATCGAACGATATTTTGATCCATGGCTTATAGTGATAGTCGAAGATCGGTCCATGGGCTTTATGTCAAGCCCAAACCCTCCTTAAATCGGTTGGGCTAACGGACTGGGCCGGGCTACCCAGCCCATTGTCTCCCCCGCATACCCTACTCATGGCAGGCCACAGTCTAACCAAACATTTTCTATGGAGTGGGGTTTTAATTGGTCAGAATGAACCAGGCTTAAACGAGCCAATTAAAAATCGGGCTTTTCTAATTAGCCTATACTCGGCTCAGCTTACTAATCAAGTCGGACAGGCCAACACATTTATATCGGGCCTAATTACCTTAGATATACACAACCTATTACAAGCCTATTGGGCCGGGCTAAAGCCTGGTCCATTGAGACCCAAGACTGCAATACACCATTGGACCGACAATGATCACCAGGGTCCTCATTCAGATGACACCCACACCCAATCTTGGGATGAAGTGCCACATGGTAGCCAATGGACCGCTAGATCAACAAACTTTCATCTATCTTTCTACTGCTATTATTTTGTGGCTGCGTTCGGGTTAGCTCTTTGAGGGCAAAGAGTAGCTCTTTTGTTCTTGGGCTCCTGCAGTGAGTCCCACTTCACTCGCTATTAATAGCGAATCTTAATCCATTCGCTATTAATAAAATACCATTAAATTTCGCCAAAGATGGCGAGTCCCATAGCGAATTTGCTGGAGCATATTTTTTGCTCTTTCAATTGCTAAACTAGCGATTTGCTGATTTTGGTGTTTTTGAGAATCTGCTGGAGATGCTCTAATTCTTTGGAAATACGAGAATTTTGACTATAAAACATAAAAATAATGAAAGTCAAGATTCTTTCATATCCAAGGGCCACAGATGTGGGTGAACTCGAAATTTGATTCAACCTGGTTGAATCTAACCATTGACCTTACTTAAATTCTGAGCAATTTCCCGAGAAATTTTCAATTTTTGAGTCTTTATGTTCCTGAGTTTCAGTGGTCTCATCCACTTACCGACATTTTTTATTATTTTCGAATCAATTTTATTTGGACCGTGTTATATGATAGGCAGCATTTGATAGATAATTTTGCAGGCAGCTTATGTGGCATGATGGGACTAGCTGCACGCATAGTGGGGCCAAGCAATGCATCCAGTCACGTCACGCCATAAGCTGCCTGGATAATTGTCTATCAAAAACTGCGTACCCTTGACAATTTTCCAGCTATTTAGTTGGAAAGCAGAGCACGGAAAGTTGAGGAGTTCAGGGGATCAAAACTCTTGGCTCTTGAGTCTCAATAGCTAATTTCTAACTGGTGAACTCCATTCTCCTAAATTTGAAGGGCCTGAGCTAAGGAGGGTGCTAACGTCTCGCCCTGGCAAAGAGGTGTTTCTTTCTACTTCTTTTGGGTTGTTGGGGATTTCTTTAGTCGATTGCTCAACACCTCCTCCTACCCTTTTTAATGAATCTACTCTGAGGTTCATAAAAATAAATAAAAAATATAGTTAATTTCCAACAATTATTATTTCTAAAGTAATCAGAATCTGAGTTTCTAAACAACGATGAAATTAACCAGATTTGTCTGGAAATGTTAGGAATTTGAGTGAATCATATTCCTAATAATTCTCTGAAATGTTAGGAATTTGAGTGAATCATATTCCTAATAATTCTCTGAAATGTTAGGAATTTGAGTGAATCATATTCCTAATAATTCTCTGAAATGTTAAGAAACATCCTAACAATAACCAAAGTTTCTTACCATATTTGTTTTTAAAAGTTTGAGATGATGGGTTTTTTTTTTCCTTCTTGTTGGTGGTGGTGGGGAGTTAGCAATTATTGCCCATCGCCCCTCCTGGCTCCCATGCTTACAACAATGAAAAATAGGATTATATATTTGTTATTTTTAAGCTCCTCCATGCATTAATCTTTTAGCAGGGTCTTTATGATCTTGGGGCTCGTAAATTTTTGGTCGTGGGACTTGCCCCGATGGGCTGTTTGCCTATCGTTATATCTGTTTATTCGATGAACCGATTTCATCAACGAAGTTGCATTGATTACTTCAATTACGTCGCCGGAGATTACAATCAGAAGGTAAGAAAAGAGTTATCAGCCTTGCAAATGTCTTTCGTTAAGGACGGAGGTAGAATCGGCTATGGCGTACCGTACCAGCTGGTGATAGAGCTGATGAATGATCCGACCAAATTTGGTAAATCTCGCGCTTTACATGTGTGAATGAATATGTTGTGAAATCAAACAATTATAATCTGACTTAGATTTTTAAAATTGTTAACAGTGTTGTGCAGAAGCTCACAAAGTAACTAACGATCTAACGATGAACGATCAAATAAAAATATAAAAATAGAAGAAAATCAACAATAAATTCATAAGGGATAATATTTACGTGGTTCGACAATATGCCGGCGTCCACGAACAACGATAATCCATTATATTGATGATTACATAAGAACACAAGAACACTCAAGCAAGGATCAAAATATCGGGTAAAATTTCGGTTTCGAGCTTGACCTAAACCACTGAAATCGAAAATTTGAACCTAAATTTAGGCCGAAAACTGAAAATTTGGCCGAAATTTGATCGAAATTTTGAGTCCCATACAAATTTGGACCGAAATTTCAATCAAAATTATCGTTTCGAAGGAGATCGAAACCAATAATTTCAATCAAAATTTCGGTCATTTCGGCCAAAATTTTGATCCTTTCACTTAAGTCTTACCAAAGCTCTCTTCAAAACCCTAATTAAGTTTTCTAAAGCTTTACAATGATATCTCTCTCTCACAGAGGCTCTATTTTCGTCAATAAGCTTTTCTTTATATAAAAGTCATGAATCCTACTTCTAATCCAAGAGAAACTGCTCAAAATCTGACTTTATACGCAACTTCGTCGTCGCGGGTCGCTCGAGCGACTTACACCCGAAAGTTTGCTCCTTTGAACAGTGCCCCGGTCGCTTGAGCGAGAACCAAATTCGCTCAAGCGACTTACGCCCATAAATTCGACTTTGAAGAATGCATAACTCGCTCGAGCGAATTTGGTTCCCGCTCGATCGACTTCAGAAAGTTAGAGTCTATTAACAAAAAGTATATTACAATTGTATGTCACTTATCTGCTTTCTACTTTAAAGTAGATTCATGGATTACACTCTTTGAAGGGTGATGAATTTGTTTCATATCAATATAGTCGCTCTTACATATTAAGGGCTAATTATTTTTTATGTTACGGCTAATGAAAGGTTATACTTCTGAAATTCTGCCAATTCACAAAATTAGATCGGGCTATTCGATTATTTCTAATAAATCTAGAGATTACACTATAAGCAGCAATCACCACAACACGAGATATACGTGGAAATCCAATCATTGAGAAAAATTATGGAACCGAAGTCCACATACTAAATCCACTATGAAATAAATAATTACAAAGAGTTTTGAATGATATACCGACAAATGCCCATGCCCTATTAAACTCTCATGCAACCCAAATTTTCATTCCGGGTCGCCTCCATAGCTTTCCGATTTGAATGCACTCCTCCACCGTTAATGAACGCACAACGATACACCTTGAGATCCACAAAACTATCAATCACGCACCCTAATCTCTAGGGCTCAATACACTCAACTCACTTGAGCAAATAGGATGTAGAAAGTGAAAAAGAAAGGAACACCATTTGAATAAACTATTTTTCCAAATCAAAAGTTCAAGAGGTGGAAGGAGATGGAGTTTTTAGGTTTTAGCTTAAGGAGGAAGAAGCTCTCACTAGCTTTCTTAATCTTCTTTCCCTTTTAAAAAGCTTTTATTAAAAATCCTAAAACCTTAAAAACCGAAAAAGTCTAAAAGGCTCTCATCATAAAAGAAAACAGAATCTCGAAGTTTGTTGTCCCGTGAACTAACGGCACGCTGTCATATATATGACAACGCATATTGTAATAAAGACGTTGTCAAAGTTATCACAATACATTGCCGCATAACACCTGTGTTCTAACATTTTAAGTTTTTTTTTAAACAAACATTTTAAGGGGCTTGGAGGTGTGAATGTTAGACATACTTCACGGTAGATCCACTCATCTTGGCACACACACATAGCCTAAAAGAGATCTACACGGATTTCATCGTAAAACGTGACAAACATGTACTTACAACTTCTTCAATAAATAACAACTTCCTAGTCCTTTATGTTAGGGTCGTGCACTTGGATTTTTTATCAATCTAAGTCATTCAAGTGATTTAAACCCAGCAAATCTCAACAAAATGACAAAATTGAACTATCAGATTCCCACACTTTAATGTAGACCTTTATTCATAGGACTCAGGGTCCCTATTGATGTACTCAGATTAAAGTTAAGATGTTTTGATGAGGTGTTTTTAAGACTTTTGGGTTGAGTACAAGGAAGGTTTAAATACTTTTGAGGACTTCAATTGGTCAGATATGTGAGCCGGGTTAAAAAAAATTGAGACTCTTGAAATGGAATCTAGTGAAGACTTTGAGATGAATCAATCCCTTTGTGTTACTAGTGCAAAAACCATCATGATATCTTGTATAATTTCTAGTTTATTTTATTTTTCAATCAGTGCATTATCTCATGTATCATTAAGTAAAAACATTTTTTGTGATTCAACCGTAGTATAAAAAATCGGTCGATACTGATATGTATTGGTTTCTCGGCAAACCAATATGTATCAACCCCGATACGTATTGTTATCTCAACTCTGAAACTGATACCGTATCAGAAGATATGTCGGATATCGGCCGATACTAATCGGGTATTCGCCGATACGGTATTGATTTCGGCCGGTACCTTTATTTTATTTTTATTTTTTTTAAAGTAGGTTGATACCCGATACTAAGTTGTATAAGTCCTCTATGGACCGATACCCGATACCGAGTCCGATTTGGACACCTTGGTTCTAATTACCATAAAAAGCTATTTATAATATTTTGACCCTTATAATGCTTTGCAAAAAAAATTTCATGGGATTCAGTGCCTCAGATACCCACTACTGGGTGACGCAGGTTACATCCCTTGATCCTTGTATTTTCGTCTTTACGTAACCAAAATCGGATGCATGCCCAAAGCATTACTGCAGAAGGGTCACCTTATTTGCAGCCCACAGAATGTCAGTTGCATTGAAACATATGTTAATGAAATAATATTTACTTTATTTACAGCCCACAAAGCTTAAGGTGCACCCAACCCAGATTGCATTGGAAGATTTTCAGGTTACAAATAAAGATTCCCATTCCAAAATGTTAGGCTGCATCTTTGCATAGTTAAACCTGTTAATAACCTTGAATATATATACTTTATAGGACAATGTTATATGCACAATGGGGCCAGCAATTCACGTTGGGCCAGAAATTTATATCACGCCACATAATCATCCGTTGAATAGTCTGTTGTTTCCCGATCGTTCATTATAATTTTCCTACTTTATATTTAATCTCGAAATAAATGAATCATATAATATGCATAAACAATTTGTGTAATTTATCTAATGTGGGACTAAACTTTAATAAAACTAAATATAGCATTTATCATGTACAAACCCCATTAGACTAACGGGTCAATTGTGTGTTGAAATAAATGCTACAGGTTTCGAGGAAACAAAGACAGGGTGTTGTGGAACAGGACTGCTAGAAGCTTCTTTCTTGTGTAATCCCAACACTTATTCCTGCCCGGATGCCTCCAAATACATTTTTTGGGATTCAATTCATCCCACAGAGAAGACCTATAACATGTTTATGAACAACATTCGGCATGTGATCGATGATGTGGTAAAGGATTAGGGTTTAGTGTCTTACTATACCTATAATATATACTCATGACTCATGCTCCTATCAAAGGTCGTTGAAAACTTGAAATAACATTAAGGTAATAGGAGTTCGGATAATGGGTTTATAAAAGTGTTCAATTTGAAGGCATCACAAGATTTAAATCGCCTATATGGAAGTTTGATTTGTTGTGATCTAATTTTATAATGTACCCATAAGTGAACCAATGAATCATTTGCCTTCATCTGTGTAATACATGTAGAGTAGGATTGTTAAGGTATTTGGCATTGTGGCAACCATCAGTTCATTTAAATAAATAAATATTGCGTTTTCACTTGGAGTAATATTTACTTGGTTGACAATATCAAAATCTAATGCAATGATTTGATTTTATCTAAATTAACCATATTTGGAGGGAGACTAAAATGAGCTGGGGACTTTCTTGCGGCCAAAGGGGTCCATGCTAGCAATTAGGTACAAATATCGGGCGATACTGATACGTATTTGAGCTACGTATTATCAGTATTTCAGTAAATCAATATATATAGGCACCAATATGTATCAGATATCAACTCAAGTATTGATATCTGTATCGGCCGATACGTATCGGGTATCATCCGATACAGAAACCGTATATAACTAGATATCGGCCAATTCGTATCGGTCCAATCGGTCCTCCACGGGCCAATACTCAATACCGGCACCCGAGTTGACACCTTGGATGCCAGTTCAATGGTCAAATGGGTCATCACGGATAATCTTCAACCTTCTTTAACCTCTCTTCTGAAAGAAGATATGTATACATTGTATAATTGTTCGTAATTTATTTTTTTTGTTCTAATAAAAGGTGAGGACACTACAACCTTGAAGCTTCCTTGTCGAAAAAATAGAAGCCTCTCTCTCTCTCATAGTGACAAATTTTGTTTTCAGCAACATTTCGGTAGGGGGTCATTTCGGATAAATTTTGAGAAAATTTCAAAAAGTTTCAGGAAAATTTCGGAGAGTACAAAAGCTATTAAATATAAATTATATTTAAACTTCATAAAAAATTTATTTATTATTTAAAAAATGAAAAAAATTAGAAAAGTTTAATAATTTCAGTGAAATTTTATTAATTTTAGCAAAATTTCGCCAAAAGTTTCACCCGACCCCTGTTTCAATAAATTTTGAAGAAATTTCAAAAAAATTCGGAGAAAATTTTCACTATGCTCTCTCCTATGCATGCCTTTAGTTTTCTTATTCGACAAGCCCATAGCATAGCATACGGTATGCACAATGGAAGCCTATGTGGGCAGCATCGACCTTAAGACGCACACAAATTTTTTTGGATAAGCAAAGATGCAATTTTATTTAGGGTATCTCTATTCGTGCTACGCAATTTTTTAGGGTGCCTACATTCAAAATTCACTAAAATTTGTGGACTGCTTGGATTTAGATGATTGAGATCGTTATCAACCCAATCTTTTACATGATGGATCTTGAGTCCATAAATGTGTTATTAGACGGTCAGTTTTTTATTCCAAGTAGCATAGATCCCTAAGAAATGGCCCTAAAATTACATGACATATCACGCTAAAACAACATTTTAGGACCATTTTTGAGGATATGTGCCACATGAAATGAAGAGCAGACCATGTCTGATGGTAAGCTCATGATCTCAATGTCCATTGTGTGAAAGATTGGGGTGAAAAAGATTAGGAGCCCTTATAAATCGCGAAGGCGCGAACAACGGTACTCATTTGTTTAGATAAGAAAACTCATCTAAAAAGCTCAACCCCAAAACAAGTAAAAAGCCACGGGTAAGGGGGAGAGTTAAAAATAGAAAGCGGACACAGGGCTATCAATGGGTAGGTTTAGGGCAGGGCTTCCCTAAAATCGAATTCACTCCTAGGAGTGGTATAGGTAAATAAAAAGAATAATAATAATTGATGCCTGTTCCGACAAGAATCGATCGATCAGTTTTAGAATCGATCGATCAAAATTAATATAATTATATTAGATATTCGGGTCAGAAACGATCGATTGGAAATGAGTGTCGAACGATCGAAATTATAATATATAAGTCATTTGATTCGGGTCCAAATCAATCGATCAGAAATGAGGATTGATCAGCCTAAATTATAAGTGAATTTAAAGTAAACAGTGAATCTGTTCTATCCACAATCGATCGATCAAACTTAGAGGAAAAATATAATATATGCAGTAGTCTCGGTCCATAATAGATCGAACGAGAGTTAGGCTCGATCGATCGAAAATTATAATCAAATAAGCACAGCCGTTACGGTCCACAATCGATCGATCGAAAATGAGGGTCGATAGATCAAGAATACATATAAAAGAAAAGAGTCATTCAATTATGCTTCGAATCGATCGATCGTAACATAAATCGATCAATCGAACAGATAAATAAACAAATAAGAACTCATTCGATCCAAAATCAATCAATCGAAACTACACGGTCGATCGATCGATCTCGGGATTTAGGAAAATAATTAGGTTTTGAATAAAATCTAAAAATATAAAGGAACGACAATTAAAATAATATTAAAGCTAGGGTTAGTTTTATATATATATAATTTATTTTATTAGCGCGTCAATACACGATCGAACGTAGACTCCGCGACGGCATCTGAGAAGAACAAGATGGATTGACGAGTACCCACCTCTTGAAGTGCGAACGGTAGATCTATGGCGATTAGATTGAAAAAATCGACGTCCACCGCGATGGCCTGTTCAAGATTTCTCCTTCTTCTTCCTCCTTGATCTTGATGGTGGAAAATAAATCACGGTGATTCTTGAGTTAGAACACACAAAAGATTTTGAGAAAAGTACCGAATCAGACCTGCCAAACTAATTTATCACGAAATCCGTGATTTTTTTTTAAAATACCTGAGAGCGCCCCAATACAGGTTTAAAGTGATTTTACCCTGCCGTTTAGCATCCAAGAACCCTTATGCATGGAAGCTGGATTACGCAATTGTCCCCTATGCTGAAACTGCCCCTAATGCCCAAACCCGCTCCATTTCCCTTTTTCTCCGGCGAACACCAAATAACTTGTTCTTCTTATCCGGCGAACAGATGGCAGCAAAGCCTCTAATGATCATGGTGTCTTCTGCGGCGAACACCAAAAGCATGTCTTCGCCGGCGAACACCAAACACACGTCTTCTCCGGCGATCGGCACCCATTTGAATTTTTTAGTGATATAAATCTTCAGTAAAACATCTCAAATACCCCTCAATTTAATTTTTATATTATTCACGCGTCTTCTCCGGCGATCGGCGCCCATTTGAATTTTTTAGTGATATAAATCTTCAGTAAAACATCTCAAATACCTCTCAATTTAATTTTTTTATTATTATTGGGTTAAATAAAAATTGAAAAAGCAAAACTTTCTTTATGTGGGTTGGGGGGGGGGGGGAGGGGGGGGGAGGGAACGAAAGAAACAGAGGAGTTTTTCTGGGTTGAAATTGAGAAGAGGCTACATAAACAGTTATGGAATTCATAACGACAAAATATATACAGTTTTTTCGCCGGAGTTGAAATAAACGCCAGGAAGAGAGCCATCGTCATCTTCTTCTCCAAAAAATCTCTGGTTCGCCGGCTATGAAATACATGCCGTGAAGATACGTCGTAACTGAGCCATCGTCGTCTTCTTCTCCGAAAATCAGAGGCATCATCATCTTCTTCTCGGAAATACTTAGCATCTCTGGTTTACGCTGATGAACAAGCTGATGAACGACGCAAGAGAAGAATGTCGATTAGGGCATTAGCTTCTTTTAGGGCATATTTATATTAGGGGTAAAAATGTAATTATACATTTAAGATCCCCCCGCGCAAACAACTGGGATAACCGTTCAAAACATGCTGGGGCGCTGCTAGGTTATAAATAGCAGCACCCGACTATCAGGTTATAAAAAACGGTACAGAGCCTTATTAAGTAAATCGCCCAAAGATTTTAGGAAAAAGATTAAGGAATTTGAGAAGAGATGGGCTGAAGAAGAAATGTTGTGACGATTTCTTGAGAAGAAGGAAAGAAAAAAATAAGAAACGGCTAGGGTTTCTCAAACGATTAGAATAAGAAAAGAAGAATAGGGTTAGATACTTAAATAAGATTTTTCAAAATATGGTAGGTTCTGGTGTGGAACGCTACCACCAAGTATAGTGCAAGACACATCTTACACCTTTAAATTAAGTTTAAGAAAATCTAGGTCGTTACAAAAATATGGCCATCATAATTTGAAATTGCACTGCCTCCACCTGCCCTACCAGGATTACCAAGAGCATAACCATCGAAATTTAATTTCAAGAAACCTGGAGGAAGAACCCATTGGATATTAGGAGGATTGAATGAAGGTAAAACAGAGCAACAAATATAAAGCTAGTTACTAATAATAGACCCCCTCGGGTAATTGGAGGGGCACTTATCGTGCTTACCCCAGGAAACGATAGATGATCTTCGACCGTTGAAGATTGCCTCCGTAAATCGATTCTCGCCTTCAAAGATTCGTAGACTCCTCTCCTTCCAAATAATACATGCCACCGCGAAAGGAACAATTCGCCATAATGACTTGCCACACTTACGATGCGGGGATAAGAGCCATGCAACTAACTGAAGATCAAACGACGATGGAACATACCACGTTGTCTGACACATATCGAATATACGAGCCCAAAATTTAAGAAGCCGCTGAGCAGTGTATAAACAAATGGGAAATGGTTTCTTCAGCCACGAAGCACATTGGGCATCGATTGGGGAATTGGAAACCCCTGTATTGAAGATGATCGGCTGTCAAGATTTTGCCAATAGCAGCCAACCAAACGAAGAGTTGAATTATAGCCGGAATGAGGCCTCTCCAAAGCCACCAAAGATGAGGTGAGACTAACTTGTTAATTTTCCGATAACAAGAAGCAGCCGAGAATTCACCATTGATAGATGGCATTCAAATCAACTTTTCTTGGGTAGATGAAAGTTGGATTCCTTCCAATTGGAGAAAATTCAACAATTCAATTAGCTGAGAAATTTCACGATCATACAAACGGCGGTTGGATTGAAGGTCCTGTTGGGTATTTGTGACCCATACACTAACCTCTTTTCCTTAATTGCTAAAACTTGAATTGGTGAGACTTTCTATACGTGGCATAATAGGAATCACCATGCAATATGGTGGAATTCCTTACTAATTTATAGGGTTGTCGTAATCCCTTTATAGATGTGACACATCCTCTAGATTTAGTTTCCTTGATGGGCTAGGAAACTAATCAATGTCTACATAAAGTGGACAACGTCCCCTCTTTGTCTACTCTCAATGTTATTCCCATCTATAGAGATAGAAAGGAAGAGAGGTGGTTTGTTTTAACGGTTGTGGTCTTATAGCGAGGATTTGCCGATCAAGCTCGTCTTCGCGATCATCTAGACAAGTAAGTAAGATTTACCTTTCTAGATAATTATTGTATTTGATATGTTGATCAAATGATTCATGCCTAGATCAATGATTATTAATCTAATATTTCTAACAATTGGTATCAGAGCTTTTGGTTGGCCTGATTTAATTTGATTTTCATATATATATATATATATATATATATATATATATATATATATATATATATATATTCTCCTTTTGGGTTGCGGTTGGAACCTTGATTTGGATTTGCTCTATAAGACCAGATCCAGGCACTATGATGAACGTGCTTATCAATTTGGATTGCCCGATTTACCAAGAGGGTGATTCTATCTGTTAAATCATTCATCAACTTTTTGGACTATCAAAGGTAACGAGATGCAACCCACAAGTTCATTTTCTGCATGATTAATAGCCTTTTGGTTATATGGCCCATCCAAGAGATGGCGTATCGATCGGATGGTGCCAGTTAACGAATACACGATTAACTTTCTTTGCAGTGCCTGTTAACTCTTATTAAAAAATAATAATAATAAATAAAATAAAATAAAATAATAAAATTTGGGCCGTGTTTTGTCTGCAATTTTCAAAAAAAAAATAAATAAATAAATAATTTCTTTGGCCGACGGTCCGGTGCCTTCCGGCCATCGGACTAGCACCGGTCGATGGCCGGCACCGGGGTCGACCGGACGGCACACAGGACCCTCGAGTACGGTGACCGGTCAAGGGACGAGGTTAAACCCTTTTGGGGGCTGTACTGTTGCCTCTTGCAACTCTTAAAAATAGAAAAGAAGAAAAAAAAAATGATGAAGAAGAAGAAGTATAAAGGGGTTAGGGTTTCTCGGACTGGGTCGGGTCCGTTACCGGCCCACTTGACCTGGGTACTCAACCATGACCCACTCGGGTCCGTTAGGGCATCTCGGACCTCTGTCCACTTGGTCCACATCCGGCCCATTCTTCGGTCCATGTGGCCCGGTCCACTCGGGTCATGATCCCAAAGCCCACTCCGCACCTATACCCGGCCCACCTTGCCCGGCCCACTTCGGCCATGACTCGGTCCACTTGGACCCACTTCCCGACCCAGTACCAGTCCAAGTCCCGACCTAATTTCAGTTTAAATTTTATCTGCACCTATAATACTGCACTGCTTCCGTCGACTGCTGATAAAGTATTTAAACTCAGAATTTGTTTCTGTAACCAGACTGAACCCTTTCGAGCTTAAACTTTAAATGCGATATGTGGAGTTTTACAACTCTAATTCACGCATATGACCTTTTTTTTTGTCTACTCGACGAGATCTATACTTTGGACTAGCTTATGAGAGTGTTTGACACTGTTTTAGACTTAAAACATTCAGTCAAAGGTCAATGAATTTATTTTATATTTCAAATAAATTATTATACTTTTTCAATATTCTGTATTGATACTTTTATACTATTGTGTCATTGAGGTATGTGAGCGTACTTAGGGTATGAAACATTCAACTAATGACATGATAGAATGCCTTGAGATAGGTTCTTTCTATAAAGGAGTTTAGGAAGAGCGGTAAAGCAATCGTTCAGGGAAACATTACAAAAGTAGGTGTGTAGTCTGCCCAAAGGTGATCGGTCTATCGAGGTTACGTTATCCTTGAATTTTGAGACATTTGTTTCATTAAGATTGCCAGAGCATTCACTTTCGTGAGCTACTACTTCTGATGAAAGCTGGGTTAAAAGTTCACGAAAGAGGTATAGATAGAATAGTTATGCGTGTTTAGGTGAGAGAAGAGCGACACTTCTGGCCTAAGCTGATGACTAGCTTGGATCAAACCACAAATGACTAGGTCTATGCGTGTCTACGGACATGAACTAGAGAGACATACAATAGGTTAAAGCTTCTGCCCTAAGGTAATGCTGAGACAATGAGTCATGTCTGTCCCTAAGAGTGGATGGTTTTGCACATGATTAATACACTCTGATTGATTCGACCTTGACCCCAGGTACGAACTCAAATTATTTAAAGTTTTATATGAATGTGTGCTGACAATGATCTATGTCATTGTAGCTATGGACGGATCATTGTTGCAACTACAGATGACGAGCATTGAAAAGCTCACTAGTACCAATTATTCCACTTGGCGAATGGGACTGGATTTAATCCTTGGTTACCTAGATTATGATTTTGTTCTCTCGGAGAACAGACCAACGACTCCTACTGATAACTCTTCAGAGTTTGAAAAAACTCTGCATGCCAAATGGGAGAAGGCAAATTGTGTGTCTATCATGATTATTCGCACTTATATGAGTGAGGTCATCCGTTGTGGTATTAAGACCACTGAGACAACAAGTGAGTTATTAAAAAATATCGATAATCAGTTTGTTGGGTCTATTAAATCTCTGCAATATGATTATCTTGTGTAGTTTGTAAACATGCGCTATGATGGTAATAGTTCTGTTAGGGAGTTCATTCTTTAAGAAGTCTATATTAGCAATGAAGCTCAAGGAGCAAGGTATTCCTATTGAGGAAGCAGCTATAGTATATTTGGCTGTTACATTCCTTCCCAATCAGTTTGATATCTTTAAGGTGAATTATAATACCCAAAAGAAAAAATGGGTCTTGAACCAATTGATCTCAATGTGTGTAACAAAAGAAGAACGATTGTGGGGTAACAAATTCGAGTCTACTCATTTTACATATAACTCTACTCATATCTCTGCTCATAAAAAAAAATTCAAGAAGGGTCAGAAGCAGAACTACCACAATAATAAGAGAATAAAAGAAGATTCCAAGCTGCATGTTGTAAAGATTGACGGTAATGATGGTTGTCATTTCTGCAAGAAGAAAGGTCATATCAAGAAAGATTATTACTTATGGATAAATATTATGAAGAAGAAGCAGCAAGGAGAGGCTAATCAACATAAGCAGCACGAGGAGCCACAGGCTGAATGAAAAGCTATTATTTGTCAATGAGGAGGATTTCTGAGTAAATTCTATTTACTGAGAACTTTTATTCTGTCTTTTAGATGAAGTTTTATTTTGCTAATATTAGACTTATTAGAGTTGTTTATAGTTTTACTCCTCTAGGTGATAGTTTGACTATTACTTTGGATTCTATTAGTATTGGATATGATTTTTTAATAAATAATTTATTTTAATTACAATCGTTGAGACTAGTTATATCAACTTTCTTGAAAATGAGACAATTAGTGGGAGTCAGGAATAAAGGACAACATCAAATTTACTAATGATCATAATATTCATTTAAATTGAGGTGACCAGATTGGGATACTAGAGTCTTTTATGGACTCTGTTTGAGTGGGAGTTATCTCACAAAAGGGTTTCAAACAAAAGATTTTATAGCGCACGTGATCCGGATGAGAGTGTTAAAAACACTCGAGTACATTGATTGAGAGGGAGTTTCTTACACAATATTTATTCTATTTCATTTTATTGTCGACACTCTTTATATCTTTAATTACCATTTGATGTATGTTTTTCATTCGACTCAATTTTTATCATGATTATCATTATTTAGCATATGCAATGTTGGCCTGAGAGCATAAGTGCTCAAATAAGGTAGCTTGGGCTATCGTGATTAGCCACCATGGTTGTATAGCCTTCATCCTGATAGTTGAGTGATGATTTTCACATGACATATATCGTAAGATATCAGGATAACATATCTTAGGGTATGAAGCTGGACGAATGCAGGTATGCACACAAGTGATTGCATTAAAGTGTGCATATACTGGTGTCACAAAACCACAAGTAATACTCTTAGGTTCATTAATGACAATAATTTTTGTGACCATGGAACTGCCTTATTCTCTATTGTAAAGCATGGTACTTTATAGGCATCCATGATCCATTATTATAGTTGTTTCTTAAACTTGAGAGGATAATGTATTGTACCAAGTTCCTTGAAAGTCAATGATTTTATAAAATTATAAGGATGGTCATCCGCTTTTCAAAAGGACCAATTCATGAAATTATTTAAAACAATATTTTGGTAATGTGTGGATCAAGTGACAGATTGTTAGGTATTTGTGACCCACACACTAACCTCTTTTCCTTAATTGCTAAAACTTGAATTGGTGAGACTTTCTATACGTGGCACAATGGGAATCACCATGCAATCTGGTGGAATTCCTTACTAATTTATAGGGTTGTGGTAATCCCTTTATAGATGTGGCACATCCTCTAGATTTAGTTTCCTTGACGAGCTAGGAAACTAATCAATGCCTATATAAAGTGGACAACGTCCTCCCTTTGTCTACTCTCAATGTTATTTCCATCTATAGAGATAGAAAGGATGAGAGGTGATTTGTTTTAAGGGTTGTGGTCTTATAGCGAGGATTTGCCGATCAAGCTCGTCTTCGCGATCATCTAGACAAGTAAGATTTACCTTACTAGATAATTATTGTATTTAATATGTTGATCAAATGATTCATGCCCAGATCAATGATTCATGCCCAGATCAATGATTATTAGTCTAATATTTCTAACGGGTCCCACCTCGGCATACCATCAAAATCACAGTCGGCAGCGGAAACTAGGGGAATATTTTTGCCTCTCATAACACTGTATATCAAAGGAAATTTATCTTCAAGGATGCCAATAGAAGCCCACTGGTCATGCCATAGCGAGGTATTGAGTTCGTTACTAATTAGGATTTTCGATCTCTTAGCGAATATAAGGATACAACGAAAAAATAGCTTTCCAAAATCCAGAAGAGCTAGCTAAGAAAGAGGGATTAGGGGCACAAAATGCATCTTCGGAGCCATATTGATTCATCAAGACTACCCTCCATTGAGCACCTTAGTCAACTTCGATTCTCTACCACCATTTGGCCAGTAATGGTTGATGGAATTCTTTTAGACTAATAACACCAGCACTGTTAGAATTATAAGCTAGACCGACCCATTTGGCCCATTTTGTCTTTTAGGTCATTGGCCCATTTGCAATTATATTGGTCAATCTTGAAACTCTTTTTTAGTCATAGAAAATTGGTGTATTTAATGTAATGTCTTGAGAATATGAAATATACTTTGAGAATGTAATTTTCTATCTTTTTTTAGGCTAGGTAGTTGCTTTGGAAGTGTATATTTATTTATTCCCGATTTTGTATTTTGAGCTATTTTCATCACTCATGTATTTTCATTTTACATATCATATGAATGAAATTTGAAAGGTTCTAAGTAATATATCACTTTAGTCTTCATTTTTGATGTTTTTCTACACAAGAGAACAACTTTCTTCTCTTTAGAGTGCCATCTTCTTCCAATCCTAGTTGGTGTAATCCAACAAAGTGGTATCAGAGCTTGAGATTCATGGCTTCCAATATGTTGCAACCTCAACTTCCTCGTTTTACCAGTAAGAACTACAATCAATGGAGTATTCAAATGAAGGTTTTATATGGGTCTCAAGATTTGTGGGATATTGTTGAGACCAGATATGTAGAACCGGAGGATCAAGCGGCTCTCACACAAGCTCAACTCAATGAGTTGAAAGAAAATCGTAAGAAAGACAAGAAGGCTTTGTTCTTCATCTATCAAGCTTTGGATGAAGTTATTTTTGAAAGAATTTCATCGGTGTCATCGGCAAAGCAAGCATGGGATACTCTCAATACTTCATACAAAGGCGAAGATAAAGTCAAATTGGTGCGGCTCCAAACTCTTCGAAGTGAGTTTGATTCTATAAGAATGAAGGATCTTAAGGCTTGAAGATTTTTTCAATTGAGTAATTTCTCTCATTAATCAATTAAGGATTAATGGTGAAAATCTTCAAAATCAAAGAATTGTAGAAAAAATTCTTAGAAGTTTGACTCGTAAGTTTGAATATATTGTTGTTGCAATTGAAGAATCTAAGGATTTATCTACTTTGTCTTTGGAAAGTTTATTGGGATCGCTTCAATCCCATGAACTTCGTATGAAGCAATTTGATTCTTCTCCTCTAGAGCAAGCTTTTCAAACTCAAATTTCTTTTAAGGAAAGTTTTAGAGGTGGAAGAGGAAGGCATTCTAATCGCGGACGAGGAAGGCATAATGGAGGAAGATATCAAGCAAAAGAAATAGATGAAGATGAGTCATCTTCGTCATCAAGAGGAAGGGGAAGAGGAAGAAGCCGATCTTCTCTTTCTAATATTCAATGTTATCATTGTCAAAAATATGGTCACACCATAAAATTTTGTAGAAAAAGATTGGCGGAAGAAGAAAAAAAGGAATCAAATTTTGTTCAAGAGAACAATCAAAGTAAGAAAGATGATACTCTCTTTCTTGCTTGCAATGTTCAAGTAGTTGCATTCAATGAAGATTGGTATCTTGATAGTGGTTGTAGTAACCACATGACGGGCAATAAAGGCGTATTTGCCACTTTGGATGAATATATTTAAAGTGAAGTAAGGATCAGTGATGATAAACAATTTTTCGTAAAGGAAAGTGGTGATATTCTTGTTCAATCAAAGAAAGGCATCAACCGCATCTCAAATATTTTCTATGTACCCGGCCTCAAGCACAATCTTCTAAGTGTTGGACAACTACTTTTGAAAAGACACAATATTTATTTCAAAGGAGATGTATGTGAAATCAAGGATACGAACAATACTCTCATTGCCAAAGTAAAGATGACTCCAAACAAGCTGTTTTCACTTAAGTTTCAAAATGAAGTTCTTCCTTGCTTCAATTTTATCGTCCAAGAGAAATCATGGCTATGACATCTTCGATATGGCCACTTGAGTTTTAGCTCGTTGACTCTCATGTACAAAAATCACATGGTGAGAAGCATGACAAATATAGATCGCAAAGATCAAGTTTGTAAAGGATGCGCACTCGGAAAGCATCAAAGAAATTCTTTTCCGATTGGAAAAGCTTGGAGGGCATCATATCCTCTTGAGCTTGTTCATTCGGACTTATGCGGGCCTATGCACACCACTTCTATTTGCGGTAATCATTATTTCCTCACTTTTATTGACGATTATAGTCGTAAATTTTGGGTTTATTTTTTCAAAGAAAAATCAGAGGTATTTGGTCACTTCAAAATATTTAAGGCCTTGGTTGAAAAGCAAAGTGATTTTATATTGAAAACTTTGCGTACCGATCAAGGTGGTGAATATGTTTCTTATGATTTTAAGAATTTTTTAAAAGATAATGGCATTCGGCATCAATTAACCACTCGATACACACCTCAACAAAATGATATTGTCGAAAGAAAAAATAGAACACTTATGAAATTGGCTAGAAGTATGTTAAAAGTCAAAGGGATGCCAAATATATTTTGGGCCGAAGCCGTTTCATGTGCCAACTATCTTTTGAATCGTGCTTTATCCAAAAGTGTTGAAGGCATGACACCTCAAGAAGCATAGAATGGACACAAACCATGTGTTGTGCATTTAAGGATATTTGGTAGTATTGCATATTCTCATGTGCCGAATGAAAGGAGAAAAAAATTAGATGATAAATCTGAAAAATATATTCTTATTGGTTATAGTGACACTTCAAAAGCATACAAATTGTTTAATCTCATCACCAAAAAAACTATCATAAGTAGAGATGTAAAATTTAATGAAGAAAAAGCTTGGGATTGAGATTTCTAAGAAAAGACACAAAAGTCTATTTATGTCAATGAAGAAGAATTGAAAGATGCTCAAAATTGTGAGCATGAAGAGGATAGAACTTCATCTTCATCTTCATCTTCACCATCTTCATCATCATCGTCATCATCAAGTTCTAATTCTCCTCTAAAGAAGACTAAAAGTATCAATGAAATTTATGAAGCATCAAGAAGACTTTTTGATGAAGATGAGATTAACTTTGCACTATATGCCGATGCCGATCCAATTTCTTTTGAAAAAGCATCTCAAGAAAAAAAGTGGAATCATGCAATGAATCAAGAAATTGACTCCATCAAAAGAAATGAGACTTGAGAGTTAACGGAACTTCCAAATGGGTACAAATCCATTAGTGTGAAATGGATATATAAAACCAAGTTAAATGCAAAAGGTGAAGTTGAAAGGCACAAAGCTCGGTTAGTGGTGAAAGGCTACAAGCAAAGACATGGAATAGACTTCAATGAAGTTTTTGCCCCCGTTGCTCGGCTTGAGACTATTAGATTGGTCTTAGCATTGGCGGTGGTGTATTTTAAGTATAACCCTTGCAAGTGCACAAGATCTATTGCAGTATGGCAAGAACAAAGGTGTCGAACCCACAGGAAAATCTTGAATTTTAATTAATTCTTTCAGAGATTTAAAAACGTCCCCAAGGAAGTACCAAAGGGCAGATTCAATTTAACCAAAAATTTATCACTTTTTCTAAATGCAAGAAAAATAAATTAATCTAAACAACTAATTACTGATGAATCTAAGAATAATATTTAAATAAGATCAAGAAATATGCTACCCCAGATTTGTACCCCCCTTTCATTAAAGAATCATTCACACCATCACC
This sequence comes from Chloranthus sessilifolius, assembly GCA_021018995.1. Classification (NCBI taxonomy): domain Eukaryota; kingdom Viridiplantae; phylum Streptophyta; class Magnoliopsida; order Chloranthales; family Chloranthaceae; genus Chloranthus; species Chloranthus sessilifolius. The sequence continues at coordinate 132,830,368 of CM037591.1, read as the reverse complement.
ATCATTCATTCATAAAAATGATTTGAAATAAAGTATGAGAATCCCAAGCATACCCTATCTAAAAACAATGACTCAGCCTATCATTACGGTATGAGTCATGTAAGAAGCATAGCGTATCTCGTGATGTGTAGATCAAAACAATAAAAACATTAGACTATGGTATTGATCATAAATATGGGTACTTATCTGGGGATCGCATCTTTCCCGATCTACTGATTTAGCCGCTCATCTTTGGTGTATGATCTCCTTGTTCATTCAAAGTCATTCCTCTTTTTATTTCTTCCAAAAATCTTTGGTTACAATGTCTTTTCCTAAATATAATCTATGCTTTCATGAACGTAAAAGAAAAATAATGCAAATCCTAGGTACAATCTACCCAGATGGAACCCTTGAAGAAGGAGAAAGAAGAACTCTTGAAAAGATGCTCAGAGGAGTCTAAAACCAAAAATAATAATGAATAAACAATCCTCTCAAAAAAAACTCTCTCTAAAACTCTCTAATTATTTCCTAAAAGAAATCGTCTAATTCCTATCTCTAATTCTTGCTCTAATTTTTGCTCCCCTTTTCGAAGTGTTTGATCCGCTTTAAATAGAGCCAAAGTTTCCCAGCCGCAGAGGTGTTCCAACTGGAAAATTTAGGGTCGATTAATTGACTCAATAGGGTCAATGCATCGACCTCCCAGATTTTCGTGAATTCCCGCCGAACTTTACATCAGACACTGCTTTAGTATTTTGGCCATAACTTTCTCTCCCGAACTCGGATTGAGACGATTCTTGATCCGTTGGAAAGCGGATAGAAAGATCTACAACTTTTGTGTTTTAACAATTTCATAATTCGGCCGTCGTGAATGTCCAAATGGAGCTACAGGTCGCACCAAGTTCTCGATGACCCAAAGTTGCAGTGTTTTGACATTATTTTCAGAATTCTTGGGCTGTTTTCTGTACTTGGCTTGTATTTACCTGAAACACTTCAAATTTAATAATTCTTATCAGATAGCCTTCATCGGATAGCTAAATATAGGTATCTAGGGGTGAAATATCATCATATTTCACTACTCATCAGGCGGCTCAAAAAAATTGGAAGGTTTATCAAATGGATGTCAAATCAGCATTCTTAAATGGCATTCTTGAAGAAGAAGTTTATATTGATCAACCTCTCGGGTATGTGGAAAAGGGTAAAGAGTAAAAAGTTTGTAGATTGAATAAAGTACTTTACGGTTTAAAGCAAGCACCAAGGGCATGGTATAGCCGTATTAATGGGTACTTCATGAAGAATGGATTCAAAAGATGTCCTTTTAAACACTCTCTCTACATCAAAGAAAACCCTCAAGGTGAGTTCTTAGTTGTTTGTTTATATGTTGATGATTTAATCTTTATCGAAAATAGTTTAAGCATATGTCATGAATTTAAAAAATCCATGATGCTTGAATTTGAGATGACCAATATGGGTTTCCTACATTTCTTTCTTGGCATTGAAGTAAAACAAAATGAAGATAAAATTTTTATATCTCAAAAGAAGTATGCAAAAAATTTATTGAAAAAGTTTAGAATGGAATATGCAAATCCTATTTGCACTCCAATGGAGGTTGGTTTGAAACTTAGTAAAAATGATAATGAAAAAAGAGTTAATGAAACTCTTTATCGGAGTCTTGCTGGTAGTCTCATGTACTTGACCGCTATAAGACCGGATATTATGTTTGCGGTTAGCATGATTAGCCGTTTCATGGAATCACCTAGAAAAAGTCATTGGAATGCCGGAAAGAGAATTTTGCGATATGTATGTGGTACCATTAATGATGGTATATATTATCAAAGGGTTCAAAATTCATGTTTGGTTGGATATTGTGATAGTGATTGAGGTGGAAGTGTAGATGATGACAAAAATACTTCCGGTTATAATTTTAATATTGGTTCGGGTTCAATTTCATGGACTTCGAAGAAACAACAAGTTGTTGCTCTCTCTACAACCGAAGCAAAGTACATTTCATTAGCATTGGCCGGTTGTCAAGCACTTTGGTTAAGATGGGTTTTAGAAGAACTTAAGTATCCATCAATTGAAGCTACAACTTTGTTTTGTGATAATCGTTCAGCCATTGCACTAACCAAGAATCTCGTTTTTCATTACAAAAGTAAGCACATTCGAATTAAGTATCATTTCATCCGTGACTTAATCAATGATGGTGAAATTGATGTGAAACCTTACAAATCACAAGAAAAAATAGCAGATATTTTTACAAAGGCATTGAAGAAAAAAACGTTTATCAAGATCAAAGAAAAGTTCGGCGTTCGATCGATCTAGCTCAAGGGGGGCTATTAGAATTATAAGCTAGACCATGGGTCAAAATTTCGGGTATCGGATACGTATCGTCCGAGCTCAAAACCGATACGTATCGGACGATACGTATCGGAATAGTAAAATATCGGACGATACATTGAATGTATCGTCCGGGCATCTACATATAAAATGGCGATACGGTACATTGAATGTACCGTATCGTCCAAGTCTGATACCGATACGTATCATCCGATACGTATCGGTATCGGACGATATTTTGATCCATGAGCTAGACCGACCCATTTGGCCCATTTTGTCTTTTAGGTCATCGGCCCATTTGCAATTATATTGGTCAATTTTGGAACTCTTTTTTGTCATAGGAAATTGGTATATTTAATGTAATGTCTTGAGAGTATAGAATATACTTTGATAATATAATTTTCTATCTTTTTCTAGGCTAGGTAGTTGCTTTGGAAGTGTATATTTATTTATTTTCGATTTTGTATTTTGAGCTATTTTTATCACTCATGTATTTTCATTTTACAAGTCATATAAATGAAATTTGAAAGGTTCTAAGTAGTATATCACTTTAGTCTTCATTTTTTATGTTTTTCTACACAAAAGAACAACTTTCTTCTCTTTAGAGTGTCATCTTCTTCCAATCCTAATTGGTGTAATCCAACAAACACCACCAAAATCAATAAATCTAGCGATGAAGCCCCAATCGTCTTGAATGGACCACACCATTGACGATAAAAATATAGGCCTTTTACCTCATCAATTCTGTCAAAAGCTGGTTTCTACAGACACAATGAACCTTGTGAATATGTAAATATTAAGGTTGTTAATGGGTTGGGCTGAACCGAAATTTTGTATTGGTCAGATACAAAACCTTGACCGAACTGGCTGGGTCGGGTCAACTAAGACATCAGGTTAGATTGATTTGGGAAAAAATCGTGTCGGATGGGATGGACCCAACCCAAAATTTAATATATATCTATACATATATATATTGAAAATAGGGGGTTTTAGTGGGTCAGATTTTCATATTGGGTCGAGCCGAGCATATACTCTTGACTCATCTGGTCAAGTGGAGTGCACCATCATGTCAAATCACTGAAGTCAGGTGAGTCATATGCCATCTTCCCATTTACTAGCCAAGATTTTGGTCGGACCTGACTCAACCCGGCCCTACCAACGAAAACCCTACTAAATACAAGTCTTTAATTTATTGGAACATAATTAAATAAGCAATCTTTACGACTTAATATGAGATAGTCTACAATGAGTGTCAAGCCATTATGGGGGATACGATAGTCCACACATATGTGTGAAGAATGTGACATTCACGGACTTTTAATGCATGAAAATTTGTGCACATCAAGCAATCACACATATGTATCACCTGCTTTTATGCACATGATGGTTGAACACCCATCATAGACTAACTCTTTTTAATATTTTATCCGGTACATATCCGATACAACATCAGCCAATATGACCAGATATAAGCTAGTGTGAGCCGATATTTGACTTGCTTGACTCGATATTTGACCCCATATTGAATCGAGAGCGCATATCTTATGAGATGTACCCTAAGTTGAGATATGGCCGATATTTAAAACCATGAATGCAACACCAATCCTTCATCGTTGGAAAAAATTAGAATTCTTTTTATTAATGATTATGTTACTTATAAAAGGAACACCCTAAAAAAAGAGCTTGTAAGCGACGGCTGATATAGCATCCTGGGCAATGATTCGATACATTGCCTCAGTAGGGTGTACAGCGTCCCAGTACACGTATTTCGTAGGATCCTGACAAGTGCTCAATCCCCTACACGATTCTCCGAATTCAATCGCCCCCGATCCGCAACACCCCTTGCTCGTCACCGCGAAACCTACAAATCAATCAAAATAACTTTGCTCATTAAAAAGGGTGCATTTAAGGGAATTTTTGGCAAACCGTGTAGGGTCACCTAATTATCCATGACACCAGTAGAATTTCGAACCATTTCGGGCTCAGGTTTTTTAAATATCGGGTGCTAATAAGTAATAACTCCCACCAAATACTGAATATCCCTCATTAAGTATAACTGAAATTTGTTGACTGCTGTTACAGACTATGGATCTCATTTTTCATTCCAATTTTTCACAAAACTGATTTAGAGATCATAGCCCTATTATCAGACAGTCAGTTACTGATTTCATGTGACACACATCCCAAAAAGTGACCTAAATATCTTGTGGCACATATAATGCTCACAAGTTACTTTTTGGGACGTGCGTCACCTGCAATAAAAAATTTGTGGTCTATTATTCCTATGATCCCTAGATCAATTAAGTGGAAGATTGGAATGAAAAACGATCTCCATCGTCCCATTCAAAGCAGTCAATATCAGTTGTACTTAATGGGTGATATTCAATATTGGGTACCGTTATACACACTCCAAGAGACTGTTTTCTCACCCCAATAACGAAAATATAACAAAAATAAAGTGGGGTGTAAGATTTAAAAGAGTCATCTTTTAGTAGGGTTTTCAACAATGGGGTGAAAAAGCATTTGATGGAGGAGCTGTCCCTAATTTTTAATATAAATATTTGCACCCATGAAAATGTAATCTCAACCCAGCCCAAAACCATTGACCGCTTTGAATTAGATGATGGAGATCATTTTTCATCCTAATCTACACACATCTTGAGATCACGGGAGTACGGTCGAACTGTTAGTTTCTGATTCCATGTTCCACACATCCTAAAAAGTGACCTATAAATTAGGTGGCACACATCATGCTCAAGCATAATTATAGGTCAACTTTTTGGGATGTTTGTTACATATGATAAAAAAATTAGTCTTTTAATGATACGCTCATAATCTTAAGATTCATTGTGTGAAAGATTGGGACGAAAAACAATGTCCGTAATCTAATTCAAAGATAAGAGGTTGATAAAGGACTAAGTTTATGATGAGTAATTTGGTCCCTTGAGGTAAAATAAACCCCAAATGAATCAACCCCTTTTCTATGGAATTTTAGTTTTGATTTTCTTACCATATTGCTTGGGAGAGTGCATTGCCTTGACCAGGCTACCGTAGACATCAACATAGGCAGATTTGATGCCTAATGACTTGTTAAGCGTGGGCAGCGCAGCTTTTAGTTTGGAATTAAATGAAATAGCAGCTTGGTTGTAAGTAGTGACACAATTAGTACCCCCGGCCAGCGTCACCACTATGGGCAGACACCCCAGTGGAGGGATGCCCACAACAGCAAATCTTGAACCCCCTTGACGCCTCATTCCCTGCAAAAAGTTGTATAAATTAAATGATACAACTAAATAAGGGCAATGGTCAGATTCAAACAGGTTGAACCCGATTTTGAGCCCAAGCACATCTGCGGCCTTTAGAAATAGGAGAATCTTGACCACATCCTCCTATAAAAAGTGAAAACATTGAAAGTCCAGATTCTCTCATATCTAAGGGCAGCAGATGTGGTTGGATTCAGAGTCGGGTCCAACCTAGTTGGACATTTCACAAGGAACATTTAAACGTCTTATCACTTAATCTCAGATTAAACTTTTTGTTCAACTAACACATTCTATCCTTTTCTTTATTTTTTAACAAGCTCTTATAAAACAGCTGCACCATTTTTCTGCCGCATTGATAAAATGCACCGTTTTATTGCCTGATCATCGGCTATAGACAGCTTTCGGGACACAAAAAGTGTTTTGATCCAACCGAAAAATATAAGCACAAATACAAAACCTCAAACACTACAAAAAAATAAGACTATTAGCGGCAGTCAAAAACTGCCGGTATTAACAAAAAAGTTGTTGCTAACAATCTTAATAGCATTAAATAGTTTTTTTGTTAATAGCTTCCGTTTTTAGCTGTAAAAAACTGTCACTAACAATCTTTTTTTTTGTAGTTAAAGTTCAAAACAAACACCAAAGTTCTCCTAAACAACTAATGTCACCAATCACCAATGTGACACGACTCTTTAGTCTTTAGATTCAAATTTTATTTTTTATTTTTTTAAATATAGGCCGATACGTATCGATATCGGCAGAGTCGTATCGGCATCGGACAAACCGATACCGATTTTGATACCTTGGTTTTTACACCACACGCTATTCACTATAAGTGAAAAATGAGTAAGAGAGAGTAAAATTGAGTTAAAATTGAAAGCAACTGTACCAATTACCTTCTTTTTTTTTTCTTTTTTTATCTTTCCAAATATGCAAACTTCATTTAGTTTTTGCATCATGGCTACCATACTAAGAAATAAGGAAGGAGTAGGAAAGATGAGAAGAAGAACCTTGATGTCATTAATCATGCGAGTGATCAAGAAATCTGTATATTGATCAACGGTGTACTGCTTTGAGCGATTGGGTTCCAAGAAGTAATTCTGGATGAAGTCATTGGTACCAGCACTCACAACAAATAAGGCATTTCTTACTATCTCTTCTCCCCTCTCTGCTCCAACCAACTCCCTCAAGTGAATTCTATAATGCATTAGGTATTCAATTTGCTTTGCAATTGGCAATACATTCTGCAGCCCAAGTGAGAATAAATAGTTAGTGAAAAAAGAAATTTTAGAATTTAGAGGCCTCAAAAATAAAGAGAAAATTAGAAAAATGGGAATTCATTCCCTTCATGTGTGAGAGAAAGCATTAGTGAAAATTACTAAAAGGTCCCCAAAAAGTTATACGATCGAAACATTGATAATTGAAATTACGAAAATATCCTTCTACAAAATGTCATATAACACAATTATTTAGTGTATTTAATTGGGAAGAGGGGTAATTCAAAATTTTCAATTATAAATATTCCTCACACGTTTATCGAAAGTCTAAGAAACTGTGGTAAGAAATTGTGGCAAACCCTTTCTTCTAAAATTTTAGGAAGTAGTATAATACGCTTAAATTTTTTACATATAATCCTCGTTAATTTCTAAAAAGCCTTAGAGGGATTTACTCTCCTCGCTGTGTTCAACTATTATGCTATATTGTGCCATGTGGCACACATTTGTGACCAATGCAAGTGGTACACATTAATGCAACATTGTTCAAACTCAACTCACTCAAAAGAGTAATGCCCAACATAATATATTTATGAAGCAATCTAAGTAAAGGAATGTCGATCCTATGTAAATATTGAACAATGGTCTACATTAATGTTTCCAAATCTAATGGTGTGAATCGTGTAATGATCATGTCATTTTGGTTAAGAAATATTCATTAGATGTTTGGTCACTTTTTTTTTTTGGATAAGAGATGTTTGGTCACTTGAACGGCTTGAATTGGGTTAAAAAGTCTGCCATAGCCTAGCATATAAAATTATGAGGGTATCGGTCCATGAAGGACTGATACGGCTCAGCCGATACATATTGGCCTATTTATAAAAATAAATAAAAAATAGAGGTATCGGTCGAAATTGATACCGTATCAGCTGATACCCGATACATATCAGCCAATACGGACCCGTATCGACCAATACCGATACTAATACATATCGGTATCGACCGATTTTTTTTACCATGCTCAGACGTACCTCAGCTAGTGGAGGTAATGGCTTAAGCAAGGTTTCAGCCAGGCAATAAATTAAGCCCACAATTAATCGAAGGATGGAGGACAGATTTTATACAAACAAAGAGCAGGTGGCTGATGTGGCGTGATGTAATAGTTGCAAGTGGGGCGGAGCTCAATTAATGCAGGTCAGTGCAACCAATCACATTGAGCCACGTCAGCGACCTTCACATTGTCCTTTCCGTTTACAATTTTCCTAAATATATAAAGGAAAATTATAAATTGTGGAAAAAATTTATTGACAATTTTGCAGGCAATTTATGTGGTGCGACGGGATTGGCTATAGTGTTTGGGCCCCACTATGTATGCAGTCAGTTATGTTGCACTACATAAGGTGCCTACAAAATTGTCCATTCTATAATACCGTCCATATATAAAACTAAAAGGGTGTGAATCTTCTAAGGCTGCATTTGTGTTAAGCTCTTTCAGCCAAAGAGCAGCTCAAATGCAACCTAAGAGTGATCTAACCCAAACGCAGCCTAAGAGTAACCACAAGGTTATGAAGTGAACCCAAAAACTGATATCCAGGCTTATAATGTCTCTGAAAACCGTGAGATTCAACATCTAAAGAGAATCCAAACATTGGATATTTATTTATAGAGGTAGATGCAAGTAATCGCGAATGGGACAGAGTTAGCATTACTGTGAGGTTGGCAGTAAGGTCATCGTAACCAGAAGCAGCAGAAGCGAAACTGACACCATGTAAGAGTTCCTCCCCCTTCAGATTCTGGTCCAGAAAAGCTGGCACTGCCCTCGTAACTCCCATTGCTTCCGCTGCACGTGTAAACAACAAATTTGTTAGACTTATATATACAAGAGGATTTAGGCTCCGTTTGGCAATGCTCCCCGCCCCCTGTCAGCTCCCAGCCAGCTCCCCTCCAGAGCGTGTTCTTTGACGTGGAGCTAAAAACCGGAAAAATATTTTCAAAGAGTTTAAAGTTTAAACATTAACGGAGTTGAGTTGATGGCTAGGTACCCAGGTCACGAACCCGGAGTTTGAGTCTCCCTTTAGAGCATATCTGGGATCTTGTGTAAAAGCCTCATATATCTATTTTACACAATGCTTTCCACAAAATCACTCTCCACTAGGTTTTGTAAAAATTTCATAAACTACAGAATATGTTACGTTATTCCCTATATATATATATATATATATATATATATATATATATATATATATATATATGAAAAAGCTTTCGTCCTCCAACCTTCCACATAGACCTTAGTTATATTGCTTAGATCATCTTTGAAAAAAATAATTAAAAACTCATCTCCACCGTATATATTTTGAACTGTGAAATGTGGACCAATGAAAATTATTAAACTTTGACTTGTGGGTTTAAAATTTTTTTTTTGATTTTTTTTTTTTAAATATTAAGTTAAACTGCCTACCTGTGCTTCCCGTGACACCCAAAAAGTGTTTTGGATGACACCTGGAGCTCCATTTAATCTTGGAGGGCGGCCACTATCCTTCATTGGAGGACCTAACCATCTCCCAAATATATATATATATATATATATATATATATATATATATATATATATAAAGCAACAATCATTCTATAAAAATAAAAAATTATTTTTTGAGAGAACTGACTTTTCTTTCTCTCCTCACTCTTTATCTCTCTTCCCCGCGACTCTCTTTATTCTGTTTCTCCTAAGAAAAATAATACTTTAATACATACTTCCTTAAAATACGTAATACTACATTGCTCTTGGAGCATTTTGTGTACATAATATAAAATACATAATCATTATATAAACTATCTTATATATAATCAAATCAAATTTATTTAAGCTGCCGGAGATGCTCTCAGGCCACCGTAGGGATTATGTACGTGTCTTTGAATGCTTTAATAGGCCTATACGCCTACGTTATTAATTAAAATATAATAATGAAATAACTAAAAGAAGTTTAGAGTAACTATTCAAGCACCTAATGTCAAGCTTTTATGTTGGGTCAATGAGAAATGTAGATTTCACTCTGATGTGAGACATCTGAAGGCCATAAAGGATCTTTTACCCACTCAAATCACTCAAAATATGACTTCCTCACCTTTCAAGGCTCCCAAATCGGTGGCTATTGATGGCATTTACAGGTTGCTTTACGCCCCTAAAATCTGTTCCTCTCTCTCTCTCTCTCTCTCTCTCTCTCTCTCTCTGAAACAGAGATACAAAAGTACACAAGACAGAAAGTCTTAATACCACAAGATGATGATCTTAAGGAGTAGGAGACATACCAATAAAATCGGTGGGGAGTCTGCCATTGGTGAAACGTCCAGTTGGGAGACCCCTGTAGAAATCCTTCCCATAAGGTGGGAAATTGCCCTTGAATGTTGTCGGCAGGTGATTATTGTTCCCAGGATCCACGCTCGAATCCCCAAAAACCAAGATGCACGTCACATTATTTTTAATCACCATCTTCCTCAATTCTAAGACGTCCATTGCTTGGACTGTCCCATACATCAGGGCCATCACCACCATTACCATCCTCACCCTCATCTCTCCACAACCTCTGCTCTCTTCTACTTTAGATGAAACTGCCCCTACCTCCCCCTCGACCCTCCCTATTCCTTTATATAGATTTTCAACTAGTGATTCTTTTTTTATTCAAATATAATTAGGGTTCCTTTATTTATAATCCAACATTATTCCTTAAACCGTTGATTGTTTTGAATATGACGATCTTAAAATTGCTTTTCATCCTAACCTTTGAAGTACAATGGATCTTGACATGACGTTCCTTCCATGAGAGGGTTTCTAGTCGCACACATCCTTGGAAAGTGAAACGAGAATGACTTTTGATGTATGCCAAGATCATGTTCATTTTTTGGAATGTGTGCCATGCGAACACAATATCTGGCCATATAATGAAAGACCACCATCTAAAGATCTGTTGGGTAGAAACTATTGAGGCAAAAAATGATTTGAAACATCTTACTCAAAGCAGTCAACCAGTTAGGCACATAAAACTCGGGTTGAGAGGAAAGAATCGTGAGTTGTAAATAAAGGTAATAAGGAGGATTGATACAGAAAGTAGAGAATTAGAATTGAGCGGGTGTCAACCCACCATGTGCATTAAAGTAGTTCACACATTGGTGTGACTACGTGGCCTGCACGAACTTCTATGCATTGAAAGTTTGTGCACATCATACAATGACACAGATGTGCAGACTACCGTATAGTCACGTGATTCATCTAGGCTATCTGGTGTCTCCGTGTGGCGCATCATCGAAGTGATAGACCCAACGAATCACACCTCATTGTAAGATTTGAACATCTGATCTATGCACTCTTATATGGACGATTGTGCATAATGTTTTAATGGTCCATGATCATCATGAAGATGCTCCACTTAAGGGGTCAAACTCACACTTATGGGTGGCCATTAAAGTTGGGAAAAGATTCACAAGGAAGTCCAATGGTCAGAAGGTCATGAGCCTCATGGCCATATGATGGGTGCGATTCGTAGGTTATCATGAACAACTGATGGAATAAAGCATAGAGAATAATAGAGTTATGTGCTGTAGGTTATCATTACTCCAGTGACTTTATTAGGTTTGGCTAACCTTTGTAGCCTTCACTTCTCGTTGTTACAAAGAGTCAAAGACCAAAGTTAAATTGGCACGCGTGGCAATTGGCCCTTGTCTTACCTACCGTACATCATTTATAGGCCGGCTAAAATTCTGGTAGGAACAGGTGGACCAGATATTGGGCATTAGGGCTGTGCATGTTTTGGGGCAAACCGACCAAACCGGACCTAGTCATCGGTTTTGGTCCGGTTTGAACGGATACCGATTTGGGTTTGACTTGGCAAAAAGGAAACTCGAAATTTTTAATTTGGTTTCGTTTCCAAGCCTTCCCATGCTGAAACCGACCGAACAAAATCGATTGTATATATATATATATATATATATATATATATATATATATATATATATATATATATATATATATATAATCGGTTTTAATGGTGGAACCAGATGATCAAAATATGTGAACGTCTCACGATAAGGTTCTTATGGACATATAAGAGGAATATCTTATACATCTTATCCTTAAAAAAATTCGAGAATTTAAGGCTTAACAAATTCGAGAATATCTTAGACATATTAAATTTGTACATGGAAAACATTTTGTGTGCAAGTAATGGTTCCCTATATTTAATCAACCTGAGCTAAATAGAACTTATGGGAAAATCGAAACCAACCGAACCAAGCCCAAATCGAATCGAATCGGGTTGGACGGTTTGGTTTGGTTTGAACATTTAGAAACCGATTAGAACTAATTTGATTTGTGATTTTGGTCCAAAACCGACCAAACCGAACCGAATACACTCCTATTGGGCATGTTTGATTGCTCACGTGTTTCATGATTATAACTGGTAATGTGACGACACATAACAACGAGGTGATACGAGGGTGAATCTTTATATGCAATTTTGATAATCATAAGCTAAAAAGTGTCCAAATGCTGTCTCTTTGGTCTATCAAATGACTTCTCACGGTCAACCTGTCAGTTATAATTATGAAACACTGTTCATTTTGCAATAAAACGCACCCATTAGTTCTCCATGTGTCAAAACCATTAGATGGAGAAAAGGTAGAGATCGAATGTTGTGTTGTTTTCCTTTCCTCACTCTTGGCTTTTTTTCTTTTTTGTGTCCCTTTTGTGGGACGTTCTCTCAACCTTCCATTAAAAAGCAAGCAGGAATGCATTGGCCCTCTTTGAATCAGACGATGGATATCACTTTTTGTACCAATCTTCTATATAATTGATTTTTAGATCAAGGGACAGTTACTATCTTATTACATGTGGCACATATCTTAAAATATGACCTTAAAATCGTGTTTGAGCATGATGTGTGCGACATGATATAGAAAATGAGCCGTTTGATGAAATGACAATGACCTGAAGATCTGTAACCAAAGATTGAGGTAAACAACAATCGCCATCGTCTGCTTCATGAGTGATCAATGCATGCCGGCTGCAGGAAATGGGGTGAGATCACAGCTTTAAGGAGTGTCAACAACACTACCCAAAGCAAGAAGAAAACAAATACTAGACACAAGAGTACCATTATTTGCACCTATGAAACCGTACTCTTACCCCCATTCAAAAATCTACTCTCACCATCTTCTACATGGACTCAGATGTTGGAGATTTCTTTTGGTCCCAATCTTCAACAGAATTGATCTTGAGATGCATATTATCTAACACTCAAAAAAAAAATTTCTACAAAAAGTGACCCAAAAATTATGTGTCACATCATGCTTAAAGGATATTTTAGACTCTTTTATAGAAGTGTGTGACATAGAATCAAAAATTAACCCTCTAATAGTACACCCTATAAAAGATTGAAATAAAAAATAATTTTCATCATTTACTTGAAAGTAGCCAATGACGAGATTGAGGTAACAAGGCAATCCGTCAATTAGGGTACCTTTTCAACAGGGTGAGGTTACAATTTCAGAGGGTGCAAATAACGGTACTCATAGCGGCCAACTGTACCAACACCCATCTGTGCCGACAAGACCGAGAAAAAAGAAAAGGAGCCGGCTGTGGAGGGCAATCAATAGCCCTCAACTACAAAATCGACATAAAAAAGCAAAACAGATAACGAAAAGAACAAGAAACTACCAACTACCAAACAAGAAACCGGCTACGTGGATTTTTCCCTATCCCCATGGGTGCAGTTATATATAGGACCGGGAGCAGCTGGGCGCCACGTGGCACTTAATTAAGGATTGGAACTTTGACAATTTGTCCAAGGTTGAGCAGTCCATCTAAAAAATAAGGGGACATCTATCGATACTATTCAAAACTTTGGAAAATGTACAAATTTTCAATGCATAATCAGGCGGCGGATGAGAATTTTAATCTAATGATTAAAAAAAAACACTAACCTAAGATTTGAAGGGTAAAATTATTTGAAAAATAAAATCAAAAATCAAAAATATTATGAGACTAAGTGAACTCTTAGAAAATAGGTATAACTTGTGATCACATGCAACATAATATGACATGTGATTTAGTATTTGAATGCACGACCACTGCCATATAGTGGAATACATATTCCCATTTCTCATTAGGGACAAATTATACGATAACGAAGAGGCAGCGGGAGGGAGCACCGACTATAGTGGCGAGGACTAATTATTAGAAACCAACCCACACTTTATAAAAACAAGGGTGGGAAACAACGTCGAGGACGAGAATCAAAACTACGACCTACTCCCTCATATTGGATACCAATTGGGCTAATGCCTCTTTGATTCTTCTAGTAATCTAATATTACTTGATGTTTCAAAATTTTAATGTGTAATACTAAAGTTTACGAATCAAATGGTATCCATCTGGCTTGTAGCCGCGATTCTTTAATTGAGACATGATCCAATGATGGATTGATTATCACAAATGTGAACCACATAGATTAATAATAAAATATTCTAATAGTACAAGATACAAAGCATACTCTAAATGTGAAAATTCATATAAATAATAGGGGCAAAATGATAATTTCGCCCTCCAAGCCTGTTATCTGGGATTTGTTTGGGGTTTAAAAATTTTCAAACCATTACTTAATTTTAGAGGTACTATGTGGCAGAAGCTTCACCTACCAAGTGGCGGTGCATGAGTTACCTTTGCCCCCATAGTAGGTTAGGTAGTTACAAAATTCATAACTCCCATGTGATAAAAGTGTCCCTTAGGGAATTTGTAAATAGGTTGTATCCTTTAATGGCCAGCTGAACTGCCACTTTTTTTTTTATTGTAAAATAGGAATATTGGGAATTCATTCATAAATTTTGATCGAATGGGTCCCCAACTGGTTGAATTCTACATAGGGTTCAACTGATTTTATATTATCCATCATGAGTGTACTTTCACTTTTGGATCCCTTACATCAAAGGGTTTCAAAATTAGTTGAACCCTATCTAGAGTTCATCCGGTGACCCGACCAAAATACGTGGTCAGTTTTGGTCAGGTTCAACTCGTTGAACTCTAAATAGGATTCAACCGATTTTAAAACTATTAGATGCAAGTCCCATCCTAGGTAAAGGTCCTGATACACTAACTAATCTAAGTTTGTTACATTGGTCAACAGTGTACCTACATAGATTTCAAGGATATTAAAAATATGCAAGCATACCAAACACTGCTTCATTGTCGCTTAAGTGAGCGAAAGTGGTCTATATACATTCAATAAATGCTAATTATATTAGATGGCTGGAGATCAGACACAAGAGTGGAGCTAAGGTTGTCAATGGGCCGGGCTGGCCCATCAGCCTAGAGGCAGTAGCATGAGAGGTTGGAGAAGCATTAAGTCGAGCTCTAGGGTGTTTTTTTTTTTAATGGGAACATTAAGTCAAGCTCTATTGATGTCGACTGCAAGCTATCAATATTTCCACTAAGATATACAAAGATAGTAAGTTATAACACAAAAAGTGTGAGTGGGACAATTGTTAAGGTAATGATGTATGATTGGTTTCTTGAGTTAAGATAATGATGCAATGTAAAAATTCAGAACATAAATGCCAAAAATAATAGTGATTCCCTCAAGCGTGTAGCTAAGAATGCAAGTATCAGTACGCTAACCGAATCGAACATAAACCAGAATTTTAGAAAATATAAAAGTAAAATAATTTCATTTATACAAAAAATTAAGTAAATTCATTTCCTTTTAAAATGAAAAAGTCACATTGTCAATATAAAAATAGTTGAAAAAAGACAGAATATGTGCCCATGGATTGAAATATCAGCCATATCCCATATATATATATATATATATATATATATATATATATATATATATATATATATATATATATATATATATATATATATATATATCGGATGGGCCTAATAGGCCCATCCGATACGATATACACCCCTGATTTGGTATGAGTCAAATATTTAGTCAGGCAGATCAAATATAAGCCCGTATCAGATTATATCAGTCAATATGTATTGGATATGAAGCGGAAAGAATACCAAAATTGCTCTTTTTGAAAAAAAAAAATTATATTTTATATTGTACTCTGTTAAAAAATAAATAATAAATATAAATAAATAAATTTGTTTAAATATGTATCAACCTGAGACCCAGCCAATATGCCGATATATATCGGTCTTTAAATCTCTCTTTGTACACCTTTTTAAAATGTTTTTTAATTAGAAGAAAATGCGTTCGAGATTTGTGATTATGTCCTCCATCAGAGTCCGAGATTTGCTTGAGAGGTTGTCGCGACAGGGGTGACTAGAGCATTGTTATGGACCGATGTTATTCTGCCCAAGGTTGAGGGGGTAAATTTCTCAAAGCATGTAGTAAGATGGTGCAACAAACCATACTAAGATTACTATTTGACTCGGCTGTGGTTTGAGTCCATGACAACACAAAGGTATCATAAATTCATACCCACTTTGAAGTTTGCACCCCACCCTTTTATATATTAAAATCCGATGAGAGACAGAGAGCATTACATGTGCAATTTAATGTTTAATCTTCCCACGAGTGAATGGTTAGTGTGGTCCAAAATTTTGGACCCAATCATTTATACCAATAATTCCCTTTCCACCCACCCTACCAAAGGGTTTCCATGTTGTTGAGCCTTGTTAAATGAACATATTTTTCCTTGGGTCTTTAATCGCATGGCACTTAACATATTTTCATATATAGCTTTTGAGCCTTGTTAAAGAAATAATGCACATGACAGCCTTTCAATAGATTATTCGATGACCATTGAATTGAAGTGAGCGACAAAATCATTATCATGATAAGATTTGAACCATCACATTTATGCATTTTAAAATCCACTATTATTCATATATTTTTTATGGTTAAAATTAAAGTGCACGAATCAGATGATTAAGTATACGGTGCATCCACCTTGACTAAACCATTAGACCTTGTTTGGCAGTTTCTGAGCTTTTCTCGAGAAAGCTCAGAAAATCACTCCCTCAATTTCTGTCCAGAAATTAGCTTTCTGGAAAAAGTCATTTTCCTTGGGAACGTTATTGAGTTACTCATAAAATCATTTTTCTCTCATTTCTCACATTTTCTTGTGTTCTATGCTTTCTCAAGAAAACATCAGAAAGTGCATTGTGTTCTTCTGCACACTTTAATCGCACGTTTTTATGTCGTTCATCTAAGGGATTATATTGATCGGATGATCGTTAATATTTATCGACATCTAATCAATAATGTGTTGAAGACTTCTATCGGACAGATTATGAGAAAGCCACTTCAAATGTGGGTTCTTTTATGCGACTGTTACTACGTTATGCATATGTTAGAAATATAGAAATAAGTAGTATTGATATAAGGCTACCTTCATTATACACTAGCAAACGAGTTCGGTGTAAGCGAGTAGCATATTCGATTATGCTATTACATACAAAATTATGATATAATATAAATCATCATAATTTTAAAGTTGTTTATAAAAGTTCAAACTAATATGCGAGAAGAGGAGGGGCATCGTCATCGTCGTCGCTATCAGACGAGTGGCTGAAAGTCGCAATACGCTCGAGGGACCCCGATCGCAATATCAAAGCTATCAAACAAATCACAACGTTGGGGCAGCTACAAGTAGGGCTGTCAATGAGCCGGGCTTCAGCCCGGCTCGGGCCCGACCTGAATGGGCCAGATTCGGACCCATTTTTTAAAAAATTTAATAAACGGGCCCGAATTCAGGCTTCAAATCTTAAGGCCTCGCCCATTTAGATGAGGTCCTTTAAGAAAAAAAAAACTTACAATTTTTATTAAAATTTGTTTAAAACCCGGCCCAGCCCGTTTAGCTAAACGGGCCAGGCCGAGCCCAAATTTTTTTTTTAAAATAAAATGAACCAGGTGAAAACCCGGCCCAAACTCGGCCCGGCCGGTGGTGTATTTTAAATGTAACCCTTGCAAGTGCACAAGATCTATTGCAGTATGGCAAGAACAAGACTGTCGAACCCACAGGGAAGCGTGAATTTTAATTAATTATTTCAGAGATTTAAAAACGTCCCCAAGGAAGTACCAAAGGGCAAATTCAATTTTACCAAAATTTATCACATTTTTCCTAAATGCAAGAAAAATAAATTAATCTAACAACTAATTACCAATGAATCTAAAACAATAACTAAATGAGATCAAGGAATATGCTACCCCAGATTTGTACCCATTTTCTACCATTAAAACCCACAATTTCATTAAAGCATCATTCACACCATCATTCATCTATAAAAATGATTCGAAATAAAATATGATCATCAATCCGGCATACCCTATCTAAAAACAATGACTCAGCCTATTATCGCGGTATAAGTCATGTAAGAAGTATAGCGTATCTCATGATGTTTAGATCATAACAGTAAGTACATAATCGCTCTGCAGCCTAGATCAGTCTGCAGGTCCAGATCTAGCGATTATAGCCGTTGATACGCGCCATCAACGATCATAACAAGCATTCAATATATTTTCAATAACACAAACTTTTAGCAAAACGATTCCATGATGACAATAAATCAACTATGATATTAATCATAAATAAGGGTACTTATCTGGGGATTGCATCTTTCCCGATCTACTGATTTAACCGCTCATCTTTGGTGTATGATCTCCTTGTTCATTCAAAGTCATTCCTCTTTTTATTTCTTCCCAAAGGTCTTTTTACAATTATTTTTCCTAAATACAATCTATGATTTTCTCAAAGAAAAACAATGCAAAATCTAGGTACAATCTACCATGATTAAACCCTAGAAGAAGGAGAGAAGAAGACCCTTCAAAAGGTGATGAAAATATTCCCCTAAAGTGAAAAACCTTAAAAAACTAAAATAAAAATGAATTAATTTTCTAAAAATCAAGTCCAAAAATCCATTTTTTACGAAGCCTTAGCTTCCTTTTATAATGGCCGAACAACTCTAAACCTAATTGCCTCAATCGATTGAGACAGAAGTCTCAATCGATTGACTTTGAGTTTGAATTCCCTTATGGCACTTCTGCCTTCATGTCTCAATCGATTGAATTTTTAGGGTTGAATTTTACTCCATCTATCAATCGATTGACAATAATGCCTCAATCGATTGACTCTTCAATGCAAAGTCTTCCCTTTCTTGATGGAAGTTGATTCTCTTCACGGCTTTCAATGCTTCTTTGGACATTTTTGTCCATAGCTCTTTTGTAGCCTTTAATTTTCTTCTTTTATGCGCTTGAACGATCTAACGGTCAGAAATACCTGTAAACATCAAAACCTCACAACAATCATCAGATGCTTTCATCGAACAGCTAAATGTAGGATTTAAAGTGTGAAATATAGTCATATTTCAGCACCGATTAGCTCGTTGACAGCCCTAGCTACAGGTTCCCATCTAAGACAGTTACTTAATACCCCAAACATCTGAGACAATTTCTTATTAACATATATATATATATATATACTAGTAAAAAGGCACGTGCAAATGCACATGGATATTAAGACCTTAAATGATCGAATTTTATTTTTAGACATCTATCGGGTGATTTGAACATAAAAAAATATAGTATTTGAAGTGTTTGTTACTATATTTTATGATTTAGTAAAGACAAAAAAAAACTATTTATTATTATGTTTCTTATGTCTTTATTATTTATAATTTTAAATTTAAAAAAAAATTAATAAAAAATAAAAAAAAAATATAACTTATATTGTCAACTATAGAACATAAAGAAAAAAAATAAAAACTAACAAATAAGTATAATCTAGAAATTTCAATTAAATCGAAAATGGGTATTTATTCCTTCTCGACTTTAACTTTCTTGACGATTTTATCGTCTTCATCATCCGTAATCTCATATTTAATATTTTGGGATATCTACGACCTTATAAGATAATTTTGATAAATTGTATCTTGCACTTTGACTTGAAAGAAATACTCATTTTCGAGATATTTGTTCATTTTCGAGATATTGACACCAAATTTAATTTTAAGGTCACTTTTTTTGAGATCTGTGTCACGTCAAATCAATGCCTGACCATTTGATTGTATGCTCATTATCTCAAGATTAAGTGTGTGAAAAGTTGGAACAAAAAAATTCTCCATCATTTAATTCAAAATTGTCAATTGGTTTTAACATGGTGCCTTAATAGATTCGATGGACATAGTTAATTAAAGGTAAAATCACATTTTGAAAAAATCACCTGTCATTCGTCTCATTTAAATTTGATTCTAAGGTCACTTTGAAATTTGTGCATGTCAAATCAATATCTGACCGTCTGATGGTACACCCATAATCTCAAGATCAAGTGTGTGAAAGATTGGAACGAAAAACACTGTTATCATCCATTTCAAAGCAGTCAATGGATTTTAACATCGATGCTCTCAAAGATTCGGTTAGAATATTTAAAGGTATGTTTGGAGGTGGGATCTTAATTGACATGCCGAGTTGCTATGGTTTGATCAGGTCTAACTGGCTGAACTTTAAATGCAGTTCAAACATATTTGAGAAGTGCACGTGCGTTGCACGTAGACACCATAAAATAAAATATTTTGATCAAAGATGATTTTAATTATGAGTTAAAATTGATTGATCGTATAAAATCATAATCGTATATTATCAGTTAATCACTAAAAAACTAATAACAATTATTGTTAAATATTATATTGATTCGAGTATTTTGTAGAACTTTCTATAGATACATGTTTCTATCCTATCACGTTCAATCGATGATATACTAATTATATATGTTTAATAAAATTTTCTTAATTGTTAATTTCTACTTTAATTTTATAACAACTAATGTAACTAAGGCTTCAAATTTTCATATCCTACGTATTTATTAATTATTATTAAAAATATGAATAGTAAGGTCCACCCATACATGGCGGTCCAAGTTTTGACTCAAAACTCAAATCTGGCCTGAAAATCGGCTAATCGAACTGGTCCAAACATACCCGAAAATCAATAATGAACCTATTTTGGACTCGTTTCGATTTTTGAGGAGAAAAATTAAAAATTTATTAGGTAGTATAAGAAAACTGAGAAAGTAGCTTAAAATAATAAATTGGTGATTGCACCCCATTCTAATCCATGATTGCTTGGAATTAGGCAATGGAGATCGTTTTTCACCCTAATCTTTTGTAGAATAGTTCTTGAGACTATGATCTTACCTTCGTATGGGTGTAAGTTTTGAACCGAAATTCGAACCTGCCCAAAAAACCTAACTAAGTGAACCAACCCCAATCGATCCAAAAATCGGTTCAGACCGAATCTGACTTCGATTTTAGGTGGGAAAAGTCGAAAACCGATTAGGTAAGATGAGAAAATTTGATTAGGGGTACATTAATCATGGCTCAAAGGGTTTCAACATGCCAATAAATTATTATTTGGGTAAGTTAACACCCATGAAATTTTAGAGGGTATCTATGCAAAAAATTATCGACTCTTCGTATTAGTTGATGGAGGTCGTTTTTCTGCCCAATCTTCCACATAAGGGAATTTGATATCAAAGCAAGTCAAATATTATATGACAAAATTGTTAATTCTCTTAACTTTGTAGGTTTTTTTAAAGGTGTTAGAAAAGATAACTTTTATGGCAAAGTTGTTAATTTTCTTAACTTTGTAGGTTTCTTTGAAGGTGTTAGGAAAAGAAAACTTTTATGACAAAATTATTAATTCTCTTAAATTTGTGGGTTTCTTTGAAGGAGCTAAAAATAAGGAAGGATAGAGAATACCATTATTTATGTATTCTCATTGGAAAAGAGTGTGTTAGGGGTATTTTAGGAACGAAAATATAATAGAAATATCTGTACATTTATATAGTAGTAAGGATATATATATATATATATCATCACCCCTTTTCATTACTATGCAATTTAAAAAGACTCTTATCCCATCCAATCTGAGACCATGCAATTTAAAAAGACTCTTATCCCATCCAATCTGAGACCAGAGACATTTTACATCCAATGTTAACACATGCAAACCAGAGACCTTTTACACATGCAAACCAAAGACCTTTTCAAACAATTTTAAAAGGCTCTTATCCCATCCGATCTTAACGCATGCAAACCTGAGACCTTCTACTATCGAATTTTATTAAAAAGAACATGTAACCCGCTGAGGAGCAACTCCTCAATCGATTTTTATTAAAATGGAATTTAAATATATATATATATATATATATATATATATATATATATATATATATATATATATATATATATATCACAGACCCCTACTCATTTTATAAATCTTACTCTCCAAAATTTCAAAAAATCTGTGCATACCAATGATTCACATTCAGAGGGTATAACAGCAAAATGAAAGAAAAAAATCATAACAACGTACTTAGAAGCTTTGTTTTTTTCCTTCTTTGATTGGCTTCAACTGATGAAAGACAACATGAAGATTAAACTATTTAGCCTAGCTCATAAACTCCAATAAACAAATAAATAAATAATTGCAAAGGGAACAAACCTTCTCAGTCTCTCTGATTAACTGTTGTGGTGTTCCAGACAGCGGGCTATCCCAATTTATAGCAGCCTCATCCTCTCTACCGAGATATGCATATCTTGGGGGTGTGACTGATTCACAGCAACCTATGATGGCTAGGAGGCCTTATTGCATGCAAACCTATATCAGTGTTGCCACCCTCTAACATCCATCAAATGCAAGACTCCATGATTGTGAGCTCTACAGGTGTTTACAAAGGAGTCCATAAGGGAATAGACAGTTGCAGCTGTAGGGAGGTGCCAGTGAAGAGTCTCTTCATCTGACATTGTTTGAAAAGTCTCTCACCAGCTTCAAGGTGGAAGCAATGGGGAATTACCAATGGCACTTCTAAATGTCATTGGTAGGTGCATGAAGTAAATATCAGATTCACTCCTCATTTAAACCCCAACTCCTACATTTAAAAATTGTGTTTAAATGACAGCTAACTGTACATTTAAATGACAGTTAATTGGGACATTGGTTGGAGCTCCTTTCAGATGAAGAAATGATTCAGTGATACTTATTACGTGTACTATAGTAGCCCAAACTCAAAAACTGGGTTCTCCTAAACAAAAGGAAAGTGCAATGAAAACTTGTAATCCAATAAAAACTCCCGAATGCAGGAAAATTTCAAAAAGCACCAAGAAATAACATTTTCTCTATGAAAGTATTAGAAACTGGACTTTCTTGACTCTCGAACGAGACCTTAAAATTTGAATGTAATAGTGTCTTTCAAATCTTGCTAGTCATTATCCTAGTGCAATAATTTCTACTAAGAATGAGAGAGCACAAAGAAATACAAGGTGCATCTACCCACATAAGGGTGATCAATGCTATGTTTCATGAAGTCAACCAAGTTACTCATGGGAAGGAGCGTGAGGAAGAATGACCGTTATTCGTCTCTTCGAACGGAGCCAAGTTGAATCTGCCTCTGGGTTTCCTTTTTCAACTACAGCTATATGTAGGGATGCAAGTTTTGAACTGATCACCGAAACCAAACTGAAAATCGAGGGACTTGAACCAGACCAAATCGCACCGAAAATTGATACAAACCGAACCGAACCCAATTCGGTTCGATTTCTGTTTGGGTGGCTCGAAACCGAAAACCGAGTGGGTTAGTTGAGTAAACCGAAAATACCGAAAAAAACCGAAAAAATTGAAAAAAATAACCTAAAAAATAATAATTATTAGGTATTTTAGCTACACCGAATTGAACCAAACCAAATCGGTTTCAGTTTCAAAAAAAAAAATGAACCGAACCGAATGGGTTTCAATTTGGGGTGTACCAAACTGAACACTGAAAAATTCAGGTTACCCGATCAATTAATTGCTTGCTTACGCTTGCGGGAGTGATCACCCGTGGGCTGGGATGTTTAAATGTTACACCTATAGAACAGCCCGGATGGAGGGACAGTAATGTTTGGCATAAAGAAATGAAACTGTACAAAAATGAGCTATCGGTTTTATTCAATGCATTCGAATCAAAACAGAAGTTAGGCAGCAATAAGTGAGGAAACATCTTCAGAAATTATAGAAGCCAATGCGTATCACCTACCGAGAGTGGTAACAAAGGCTGTCTTTGGGATTGCTCTTTGGAGGGGACTGTGTTTGATTGTAAGTATGTTTGATTGTAAGTAAAAGAGCTGAATTTGGGTGTCTTTAACAGAGCAATTTAAGCCTGCTCTTTTAAGTGGGCTGCTCTTTTCCTCCAAAGAGCAATCCCAAACACAACCACAGTTTCTGAGCCAATGCAGGCCGGGCCTTAAACGAGCTAGTATTTAGTTGGTCCTGAACCAGATCGTATTCTAATAGGCAAAGCCAGGCTTCAGCCCAATTACTAATCGAGTCTAAAACCAGTCCCCACTTATTATACGTTGGTGTTAGGAGCTTCAAATAGGTCAGTTTGGGTCCCATCAGGTTGACCCATTTGTTTAAACCCTTAACACAAAGCCAGCCCGACCCGTTTATTTAAACCCTCAACCTGAAACCAATCTAACCCAATTTACAAAAATCAGGTTCAACAGGTCAGGTTGGGCCACCTTTTGTTAAAATGTAAGGTAAAGAGTTAAGCCAGGTCATATTCAGTTCAACAAACTAAGATTCGAACCCGGCTCCCTTAGAAAGGGTTTCAGATTTCTACCATGAAAGGTTGAAAATCTGAACCCAAACCTTCCTTAGCGGGGCAGGTTGCTTAATCTGTCAAGTTGACCCAACCTGTTTGCACACCTATTTGATGCGTAGGGTTTTTTTTTTTTTTTAATATGATCATACGGCCTCGACAGCCGAGGAGAAGTGCATGCATATAAATGTAACAATTGCAAAGCAGCACTAATAAGACTGGTGAGGACTGAGGACAAACCACACAAACTAAACCCACTCCTTGTAAAGACAATGGGAGGGAAACAAGTATGTAGTAGACTAAAGCCCTATTTGCCAACCTTCTTTCAAAAAATAATTTTTCAAGGAAAAGAAGTTGGGTGAAAAGCGCATTTACCCTAAGGACTTAATCAAGTTTAATTGAAAATAATGTTGAGTTGAGAAGTTATCTCATGCTTCTCATACAATTCCATTTCTAACACGTGATTAGCTTCTTGAGAAGCAGCTTTTGAGAAACAACATGTGACACACTTCTTTATAATACTTGAGCTATATTTTCTCCAAAAAACACTTTGAAGGTGCTATAAAGAGGTGTTATATGTTGCTTTTCAAAAATGCTTATCACATATTAAAAATGGTATTGTGTGAGAAGCAGTATTGGATAACTTCTCAATACAATACTATTTTCAGCTAGACATGATCATATTTTTGGATAAAATGTGCTTTTTACACAACATTTTTCCCCTTACAAAGTGCTTTTTGGAAAAACAGATTGCCAATCATGGCTGAAATGTAGGTGGAAGCATGGTTTTGGGGAGAAGCATTGATAGGGGAGCCCAATAATGGGTTGATGGTAGTAGAGTTTATGGAGAAGGCGAAGGATGGTTACGTAAGGGGGTAGGGTTAGGTAAATTGGGAAATGTTGCAGGGGGAAAGAGTTTGGATTCATTGAAGGTTACTTTTGGTGGTGGGGCTAAACCTACAGTAAACCTTTGTGAGAATTGCTATAGCCAAGGTAACAAAATTGGTATCAGACTTGATAATCGGTCCTTGGAGGGTCCATATCATATATATATAGGTATCAGCCGATACCCAATACCGAGTTAGAGTAGCAATACATATCGGCGCCGATACATATCAGTTTATCGGTATCGGCTGATTTTGTATATCATGGCTATAGCCAACCATGATTAGGGCTGTCAAGGGATTGGGTCGACCCGATATCCGGTCTGCCCAACCTTGGATTTTTACCGGGTTGGCACATAAACTTGACCCATCGGATTGGGTCGGGCATGAGGCATCCAACAACTCGAATCAGGTCAAGTCAGCCCGACCTGATAAATTTTCTACAAAATCAACGAAATTGGGGATTTTAAACTTGTCGGGTTGAATCAGGCATATACCCTTGACCTGCCAGATTGTGTTGGGTCAGGTTGGGCATATGCCCATTTCCCATCGGGCATGCAAAATTTTGGCCTGACCAACCCGACCCATTAACAGCACTAACCATAATGCATGCCTTTGCCTCTTAATTACATGCTTTACAATGGGAATAAAATTTATTTTACGCTGAAAAAGACCTTTAGCAAGGACTTGGGCGTCGTTCACTTGGTGGTATTCATTTTTCTTGGAAACTGCACTTTCAGGTAAAATGAATTTGAAAAATTAAGTTTTTAGTTTGTAAAATTATTGTTCTTTCACTAATATGGATGTATCATATAGCTATTTGTTTCAAAGGAAACAAATAGACTAAACTGAACTAAAGAACACACCACTCCCTGTTTCCATTTTTCACGAACTCATAGACTTATTTTTCATAATAGAGCAGATAGCATCAGAACTCGAATTTGTAAAAGCCCCTGATTCATAATTATTTGACTCATCACTAACACCAATTTGGTGATGATATTAGTTGGGATTCTTTACCATGCTCAATCTCTATCTCCCTCTTCAAAATATGGTAACTCTTGGTTATCTAATTCCCCATGCTCCAAAAATAATAAGCCTAAAATTTTTTAGATCCGCTTAAAAATAATATTAGAAGAACAAAAATTCAAAGAATTTTATTTTTCCAATAAATTATGATTAAAAAAATAGCTATTTTCCTAATAAATTAAAATCTTAACATGGAAATTGGGATGAATATGGAATAATTAACAAAAATAACCCAATTTGACAACTCTTCACAACAAAAGAAATGCCCATGTTTTCTAATTTAATCATAGTTCTCAAGATGATGCTATGACGAATGCCGAGAGAAATCGCCATATGGAGGTAAATGACCAAAGTCTCCAAATGACAACAATAGGCACTATTTAGCGACTAATCAAAAAAAAACTTAAAGGGGTGACAATATTGTAATATAGTTCGTTACAAGTTTTAACTTATAACACGAAGCGAGGCAGGTGTTTTAAGTGACCATACACCATTAAGGTGATGGATCAATCATTTAAACGCCAAGCTAACATTTAATGATGGAGATTGACCCGCATATGGGTCAAATTTTCAATGGCTGCCACTGAAAAAATCCACTTATGTTCTTGACCTTTTGTTCTTATTTTCAATGATTGATATTAAAGTTCATCAAAGGGATAGTTCACTTCTACTTATATGCTTGACTTCTTGTTAAAAAAAATAACTCAATATCATTAGGGAATTGTGCCATGTGGAATACCATCCTAGCCCGTCTGATTTGAAGGCAATCATGTCAGGTAAAGATTTTTGCTGCCAAAGATTGGCACGAAACATGACTATTATTTAATTTGTCCAAGTAAACCATTGAATCAAATTGTCTTTTAATGTGTTAAGTCAAATGATAGAGAGTACTTTTAGTGCCAGAGTTTAACCAAAAAGATATTTACACCATGGCCTTCAAATCAGACGGCTCTGACGGTGTTTGACGTGGCATAGATAAGAAAACCATCAAGTCTATCTTTTTCACATATCAAAAGGAAAGACTTAAAAATATGAAATCTTTACACCATGACTTTCAAATCCCATGTGTCGATTGTAGCTAGGGTTATGCAGAAAATCGATTGAACCGATCGAAATTTTGGTTCGATTTCGGTTTTAGGGTATATTGGTTCGGTTTTAATTTTGGAAAAGTGTGTTATCGGGTTATCGGTTCGGTTTCGGTTTTGACATAAAAAATCCGAAACCAAGCCAATAAGAAACCGATAATAGGGTATTACTTGGGTGCATACAAAAATAGGTTGTAATTAAAATTTTCTCTTTTAAAACCAAAACTTAAAAGTTAAAATGTAAAAACTAAAAAATAAACGATAATTCTTAAAACTTAAAACAAGCAAAAACCCAAAAACACTTGTTGTCCCATATCTCATTCGTTTTCACTTCTCAATTCCCACCGACCACCATCTGTCGTCCTTTCGCTCACCGTCGGCGGTGCCGTCCATCACAAGCCTACAAGGCTACACTCTACAACAGACAACAGGGGTCTCTCTCTCTCTCTCTCTCTCTCTCTCTCTCTCTCTCTATTCTTCATTGTCTATCTTCCTTGTTTTTCATTTAATTTTACAAATAAAAAAATTGGGGGTTTAGAAACTGAAAACCGACTGAACCGATAATTATCGATTCGGTTTCGGTTTGGAAGCTTATCGGTTCGGTTTCGGTTTGATGAACTAGAAATCGATAGTTATCGGTTTGGTTTCAGTTTAGCATTAAAACCGACCCGATAACACCCCTAGTTGTAGCTCTCATGAAATGATGTAAGTAAACGATATTATTCATTCTTAATTATCTAATTCATAGCTAACAAATTAAATTAAGAATTGAAAATAATAAAATGGTCTCGCCATAGCATGACGAGCCTTTTCACCATGACATCGTCACACTGTATTAACTACCTTGAATTTTATGGAAAAACAATCATAAATGATGATATCAATTCATAATCAAAATAAATAAAAATAATCTTAAAAACTATGAGCACCATTGTTGACTATTGGCTTTGAACATGGCACTGCAGTGAGGCTCTTCCTTTGACATAGTCATGAATGGGGTTAGGTTCATGGAGCTAGATGGTAAAAGCTTTCGCTTGCTCCAATCTATGCTACCTCCATTTATTTCTTTGTTGTTTGTGATGTTTCTATTTAACTGAATAATAGATTATGCTCCAGTGAGAACACTGCATGGAATGCAGTTGTTGTAACACATGGAGTTATAATAACATATTTAAAATTTGAACCGCTGTATATTATGCTGCAATATTTACAGTTTACTAAGCTAAGGCTCGTATGTCAATAAAATTACAGGTAAGGAATATTTATAGCAGATTTTACCACAAAAAGAATGACGGAAAAAAGGAATCTCAACGCTTTTTTAGCACTTTCCATGTAAAATAGCCCCTTTACAACAAAGTGAATGGGGCCTTCGAAAGATTTGAAGATCGAAAACAAATCAAATTTTGTTTAACAAAATATATTCAGATGAAGTGTGTGAAATCTATCCACAAAATAACGTAAAAACTATTGATTGGGTGCCCGACCCCCTACATCGAAGTCAAATAGACAGTAGAAAACCATTGGACACTAACGACACACATAACTGAGAAGTTGGCGCGACTAAGGTGACGGCACCAACTTGTTGGTGAAGCTAGCTTCTTTCACCACCGTTTCATGGGTTGCGGGGACACATACAAATCAATGCAAAGGGGACTTTTTTTCCTATCTTTCGTTTCAATCGGGTAAGCGAGAGGTGGTCGTAGAGAAAATGGAGGTCATAGTCAAATCCCTTGCTTGGGTTTTCAGAGAGATTTTCCTTTTATAGTTATTCAGGTAGCTTTTACTCTTTCTTGGGAAACCTTTTTAGGCAAGTGAAACCAAGCGGAGGTGCATCAGATACAAGATCAGACAGAGGACAAGCGATCATTCTGGGTAAGCAGCTTCGAAAGCCCTTTAGATGATGTAGGCAGATTGATGATGCACAAGTACAGAATCGGCATCAAGATAATATAGGTTCTCATGGCAAACCCCTTCAGCAACTGTTTTCTCTGATCAACCATCGACCGTCGCCGACAAAAATAAAGGTACACCGAATGGAGTGTGGATATATATATATATATATATATATACAGTGAGACAGACCAAATTTTCTGCGGCTTTGGGAACAAAGAAAACACTGGAATGAAAAAATCAAAGCAGAACCAACACTAGAGTACCTTTAAAAAAAAAATACTAATACGACCGACCTTAGTAAGGAACAATGTGTTGAAAGGTACCCCCATCACCCGAGATGTTGAAACAAAAAGAAGTGCGAGATTCTTGACCATGGAGGACCGGCTTAGGGCAGAGCTAGAGTTCAGCCTGGCCGGACCCATTGACAGCCTAATTTCAAACCCCTAAGCTCACAAGTGATCACAAACCTAGATGTAGAAATGGCAATACTGAAACAGGATGTAAAAATGAGCACGAGCCTAGATGTAGAAATGAACCATATCTGTCTAAGTTGTTCACAAAGATGCCCACTATATACACCCCATCAGTAATAATCATCTTAAACTGAGGAACAGAAAAGCTTCCATGTTCAAATGAGGCACAAAATCTAGCCAGGAAAAAATATATATATATATATATATATATACAAGAAAGTCGAAGAACCCTACACACATTAATACGCATAAAAAATTAACAAAGTTCTCAATAAACATCTAATAATTAACTAATTGAACTTGCCCATCAACTTGCTTTCTAACAGTAACTGCAGTTCCATGCCTTTGCAACATATTTATCAGTTGAATTATAACAATAAATATCATTACCCAGCAAGACCCAAAATGATGTTAAGTTAAAAAGTATGTTATCTTTGACTTTACTTCTTGCTCTCTTACTCGATTAACTCATTAACCTAATCATATGGGTGCCCCTTCTTCTGATGACTCGGTTGAGTTCCTAATCAATTACATTTAACGCTAATTATTATTTAGGGAATTAACTGTACAAGGAATGATAGCATAATACACCACACTATTATACTCCACACTAACCTCATTGATGAGCAATATTGGCACAGCTGCTCATCTATCTGACCATCAAATTACTCGGTCACCCATTGCCCCAAATAGCCAAAAAATGGCACCGAACAAATGGTAATGGCCCTATGATAAGTCATCTACTAACAGAAGGTTGATAATATTATATCATAGGAAGTGGGTCCACAAAAAGTGCAATTTTGGGCAACCATCTTTCCAAGATTTTATATGGAACAGAAAACGGCCAAGATCAATGGTGGTGATGTAAAGAATGGAATGCAATCTCGTGGTTCATTATGCTATCATTAGTCCAAGAATAAAAAGAAATAAAGAAAAGACGACATTGTCGTGTCCAATTTCAGTGAGATCTTATATACTTACTTGGACGGTTGTGATGAATCAAGTTGCATGGTGACGGGTCCATCATTAACCAAATGAACCTTCATAAGTTGATACAAACCATCATTAGGATATATTTAACATTAAGGAAAAGCATCATGCTCCACATAGAATAGGATTAACACAATCTTCAAAATTTTCGGGGCATAAGCTGTACCTTCATCATTGCTCCAAATTCACCATCTGCATGAAATCCGCTGGGACAATTAAAAAAAATTACAGGAATATTTTTTTTAATGATCACTAATAACAGGAATAATGACGGCATGATATTAATATTGTATCCCCCTTGTTTGGACCCAAATCTGGGTCTCATACCCTCACTGCGAACGCAACAAACACCATTGGAAGATGTTGCCTCAGTGGTTGGGCCTTGTCCAATACAATGGAAACACGTACTGATGTCGCTAGGTTACAATGAAATTGATATCATGTCCATCAAGGATCAAAATTTCGGTTTTCGTTTTGGTTTCGATCCTGCTCGAAACCAAATTTTTGAAATTTTGGCCCAAATTTTGAAATTTCGGTGCACTTTTTTTATCTTTTTTATTTAAAAAATTCAAATTACCGAAGTAATATATCGGCCGATAATTTCAAATTATCACGCCGATAATATGCTATCTTGAATCCGATACCGAAAATATGGAGTTATCGTTTCGGGGGCCACCGAAACCGATGCGTTTCGGCCGAAATCTCGAACCCTGATGTCCATAGTCACAAAAAAAGCGGGTTTTTTTAAAAAAAACGCATATAAAATGCTTTTTTCCAAAAAACATATAAAAAGCCGTTTTACACAGAAAACGTATAAAACACATTTGTTTCCATTCAAAATGTGTTTTATACGTTTTTTTCATATAAAACATGTTTTATTTGAAGAAAAAAAGGCTTAACTAAATATCTTTTTTTTAAAAACTAGTATAGTTGTTGAACTTTTTTATATTTTTCCCATATTTTCCATTTTTTACCCCTTCTTTCCAAATTTGTCCCTTGGCGTATTCTTCCCATACCCCGTCTTTTTTCCCCTTTCTTTTCCCGTACTTTCCATTTTTTACCCTTTTTTCCAACTATTTCCCTTGCGGCTTTATTCCCGTATTCCGTCTTTGTGACAATGATCATGCTATCATTCCTCAAAAATGCTTGTAAAATTAGCATCCAAAAACAAATGCTCCAATGCCCCATCCAATCACAACTCTTCATGATTTAATGATAGGGGTCCCTCTTACAGAATAAGGAGTCTCGTTTCCTCTCATGTTTATCCAAACACCTCAAATAGAACTAGTTGTCTCTTGGAAACCTATCTAATCATTTAAAGAACCCCCTTCGCAATCAAGGGGTCATTCGCAATCATTTAAAGAACCCCCTTCGCAATCAAAGGGTCATTTAAAGAACCCTAAACCCTAAACAAAAACTGAATCCCACGACTCACGTAGAAGATGTATGCACTTTTGCCTTATTAGAGTCAAACTGACCAATCGATTCTGAGAAAGCGCACCTAACCCGAGTACTCTCGAGAATCTCTAAGTATCGCACCCAAGGATTTTAAAGGGAGGAGCCGTCAAATTTGGGTTAGTGCTACCTACCACATGGGTCCTTCCTGATTCGATAATGCTCTCAATAGCATCCTTGGAAAATACTCTACCAGTGCCAAACATAGTATGATTTCACAAATTTGTAACCATTTTGCGTCAAGCCAAAGATACGATCAAGCCTTTGATTTTTCCCAATACTAGTGGAAAACCCATGGCTTGATCTCAAAATGTAGTTTCATTCCTTTC
Source organism: Chloranthus sessilifolius (assembly GCA_021018995.1). Classification (NCBI taxonomy): domain Eukaryota; kingdom Viridiplantae; phylum Streptophyta; class Magnoliopsida; order Chloranthales; family Chloranthaceae; genus Chloranthus; species Chloranthus sessilifolius. The sequence goes on along the minus strand of CM037591.1, from coordinate 132,797,803 downwards.
CTAGACGATACATAGAATGATAGCAAAAGAGCATAATTGCAAACGAACCTTTCACCTAGCTGTAAAGGAACCTTATGCGGGCCAAACATTAAACCTTAAATGGTGCGAACTTGGGATTAACGACAAATTAAATTGAATAATGGAAATAGTCGAAATCACCCAAACACATAAAGCAATTTAATGAATTCAATTAAAACAATTTGAGTAATTCCATTTTAGCGTTTGCATGCATTAAATTTCCCGATCTAGAAAAATGAATCCAATGAAGGATTCGAGTTTCGATCTAGCTTAGGGAACTAAGCGACAATTATGGTATCGTCTCTTGACTCCTCTAGGGTTTGACTAAATAAGGGTCAAAGGATTAAGGCAATAAAAAGGGTAGGATCAAAGATATAAATTAATAAAGATTTGGGGTTTTGAATTTTATCAAAGAAAATAGTGGAGATATTACCAAACAATAATGAGAAAAGATAAAATAAAAGGATAAGATCCAAGGCTTCACACCAAGGGTTTCGAGGCTTCACACCAAGGTTGTATGTCGGTTTCGCACCAAGTTGCGCGAGAAATGAAGATTCACTCCTCAGGTTTTAAAAGATTCGCTTCTTCGATTGAAAACTCTTCACAAGTCTTCTAGGGTTTGCACAAAAGTAAGCTCTCAATTTTCATTCATTAATCATCAATAATAATGTTTTTTTACAAGTCTTTTAATAGGCTAACCAAACCCTAATACGAAATTAGAAGGGTCTTAAAGCAACCAAAACATTAAAATGAAAAAAATTTACTAAAATAATAAAATTCCGTCAAAATTCGAGCGATCGGTCTATCGATCGATTTCTGGGGTCGATTGATCGGCTGGGAAATAATAAAATGCCCGAAGCCACAAACTAAAATCGATCGATCAAAAATTCCGAATCCATCGATCGACTAAGAATCCTAAATGCGCTCAGAATATGTGTCCATTGTTCACCATTGATCGATCAAAGGTTGGGGTCGATCGATCAACTGAGTGCTTCTTCAGTCCTTCGAATTTAAGCTATTTTTATTTCTGATCACTTTGATCTTCTTTCACTTTCGATGCATCACTGGCGGTTGCTTGAATCTGATGTCCCCATTAACTCTCCCTGGGTTAAAAGAACTCATCTCCGATGAGTTGTAGAACTCACGTATGGTACCCTTTGAGTGCTCAGCGTCCGACTTGCCTTTCCATGTGAGATACGTCTGATGTTTATCCTCATTGGTAGTGATGTTTGAAAACTCTAGAACATCCTCATTCAACCTTTTCTCATATTGCACAATTAGGGTACGGGTTATAAATTGGTTAAAGGGGCTCGGCTCGATTGTTTGGGTAACAAGGAATAGGTCAAAAGACATAGTTGCAGGACATAGAATAAGTGTAAGATCTTCCACCGCAACTATCGGATAATTACCCTTGTCTACAGGAAAATTTAAACTTCCATCATTACCTCTTTTCAAGGTCGAAAAAATATTTACATGCTCGGGACTATCATGGATCAACACAAAATTGTCATTATTAAGCTCATCAAACAAATTCATTGTGTTAGTGACAACCTGTGTAATTTTATTATTCAATAAAATCTTCTCGTTAATCCCATACAAGTTAGAATGCTGACATGTTCCTATCGACTTTAACAACAAGGACTCGTGCGCAACTGATTCTACGGACACTAACAAATCGCACGTACATAACTCGGTTGAATCGCGTATGGGTGACTCAGTTGACTCACGTGTGAGCGACTCAACATTACTACTCACAAGGAAAATAGAAATCTATTTAACACAAACTAGACTTTCATCAGCTTCTTCTATCTCCTGTTCATTCATCACTATACTAGGGTCATACACAATTTCTTCCACTTTCCTATTTTTCAGCTCCTTAGGACTCTCTTTTAGTCAATAAATTTGAAGCGAAAAATTTTGTGGGGCATTGGTATGCAAAATGTTTGACTTGACACTTAAGGCAATCAGGACACCTATCTGTCTTGGTTTTCAAACTTCGAAGAAGGTGACGGTGTGCTAAAGGAACATACTTTTCGATAAGTGTCACCTTCATGTCCTCTCATGTGGAGATGAGTTTATTCCGAAGAGATTCAGTACGGTGTTCTATGCGAGTCCAAAAATTTTTGGCATTGCCCTCCAACTTTGTTTTCACTAGCCTAATTTGTACTCATTCGGTACGTCATACCAATCAAAATAGTCCTCTACACTAGACAACCATTCCACAAAGACCTTAGGATCCATCCATCCCTCAAAATTTGGAACCTCATCCCGAATAGACTTTAGAAACTTCTCGGCGGGGTCGTACTTGGGTTCACGATGATGAGAGTATCCCCAAACTCTATTTCCATCCCATCCCTTGAAAGTCTAACTATGGTTTTGAGTAAAACGGGTTTTTAAAGCCTCATGCTAAGCTTGCATCTGGGTTTGGAGATCGGTTTGACCCGCAGTCAACTTAGACGCAAGTTTCGTAATTAGGGCTTCTATCCTAATGGGATCCATGACTATGCAAGACAAAACAGAATAACGCAAGACAAAACAAAACAATGTAAGACAAAATAATATAAAAGAAATAAAACCTGGAACCTATATGAACACCGAACCCTAAACTAAAATTGTACTTTGATACCAAATCTGATGCGGGACAAACGCTAACCCTTAAATGATGCGAACCTGGGATTATCCACAGATTAAATTGAATAATGGAAATAGTCAAAATCACCCAAACACATAAAGCAATTTTCAATTAAAACGATTAGAGTAATTTCATTTTAGCGTTTGCATGCATTAAATTTCCCGACCTAGAAAAACGGATCCAATGAAGGATTCGAATTTCGATCTAGCATAGGGCACCAAGCGACAATTGTGGTATCGTCTCTTGACTCCTCTAAGGTTTGACTAAATAAGGCTCAAAGGATTAAGGCAATAAGAAGGGTAGGATCAAAGATATAAATTAATAAAGATTTGAAGTTTTGGATTTTATCAAAGCAAATAGGGGAGCTATTACCAGACGTTTATAGTGCATTCTCTATGGACGTAGCCCTAGATTGGGTGAACCACGTAAATTCTTTTGTGTTGTATGTGATTGCTTTTGCTTCTTATTTTGTCATATTCATCGCGATAGAGTTCGACATCTCGAATTTCTAAAACATTGATTTTGGAGTCGATGGATATTTTCTTGGCCTCTTTTTTATGCTTTTTCTTACTTAGAAACCTCTCCATTCCCTTGGAGGGTATTTTGGATTCCCATCGGCAAGGGTCAGGACAATTTGCTAGATTAGGACCGTAAAATCCTCATTGTTCATCATCTTCAACATCATGGTCGGTACATTCTAAATAGACGTTTATTTTTCCACGTGAGTTGGGACAATGGACTGCCTTCTTGGTCATTTTTTGTGCGACTTAACAACACTTGACGTTTATCAAGCATTAAAAACTTGATTCTTTGTTAAGTGAATGGCACTCTAACTGTCGCGGAAAATATCGGTGCTCTCATCAACCTTACCAAATTCACTGGCCAAATCCTTAAGCCATGAGGCTCCCATAGCAGCTTCTATAGCAGCTATTTACTTGGCCTCCGTAGTTGACAATGCAACTATCCCTTGAAGCATAGACTTCCAACTGATCGCTCCACCTGCCAAAACGAGCACATATCCTGTGGTAGGCCTTCTGCCAAGATCACCAGCATAGTCGGAATCAACGTAACCGTAGAAATCCAACTCACATATATCTCCACCTTCAAACATCAATCTATTTTTAGCAGTACCTTTTAGATATCTCAATATCCATCTAACTGCAAGCCAATGCTCTCTTCCCGGATTAGACATACTTGCAAACCACACTCAAGGCATGTGCTAAATCTAGTCGTGTACTCACCATGGCATACATCAAACTCCCAACAGTATTTGCATACGGAACATTCTTCATGTCTTCCCTTTCTGCATGTGTGGACGGACTCATCTTCTTTGTGAGTTTAAAGTACTCTGCTAGAGGAGTTGATACCGCCTTAGCATCACTCATATTATACTTCTCAATGAGTTAGTCAGAGCCTCTTATTTTTACGATCTCTCATGATTTCCATACCTATGATCTTATTTGTGGAACCAAGATCTTTCATCTCAAACTTCTGGTTCAATGATCGCTTCAGTTTGTTGATTTCAACCTTACTTTTTGTTGCTATCAACATATCATCTACATAGAGAACGAGAAATATTCTCTCCCCTTCACAATACTCTTTTCAGTAGACACAACAATCATACTACCTCCTGTGATATCTTATGCTTAGTATATATGAATCAAACTTTTTATACCACTGCTTGGGTACCTGTTTGAGACCGTATAAAGATTTCTTCAATCTGTAAATGAGCGATTCTGACTCTTCTGCTTCAAATCCTTCTAGTTATCTCATATAAATCTCTTCCGAAAGATCTCCATGGAGGAAAGTTGTTTTCATATCCATCTGTTCTACTTCTAGATCTTTCTAAGCAACCACGGCCAATAGCGTGCGAATCGATCTATGCTTTGCAACCGGAGAGAATATCCCATTGTAATCGATACTCTCTATTTGAGAGAACCCCTTTGCAACTAACCTTGCTTTGAACTTTGGAGTTTGCCTCTCATCACCTTCTTTCTTTCGAAAGACTCATTTACAACCGATGACTCTCTTCCCTTTAGGAAGTTCCATGGCATCCCAAGTCTCATTTTTCATAAGTGACTGCCACTCTTCTTTCGTAGCTAACTGTCTCTTTACAGCATCTGTATCCACCCGAGCATTTGGAACTGTGTTTGATTCCCCATTCTTTGTAATAAGTGCTAGTATTAAAGACACCATATCTTTAAACTTATCAGGACGTTTATTTATCCTTTCTGACGTTCTCAAGGTAGCTTGAATCGGAACCGGTACCTGGGTGCTATTCATGTGAGTAACTTCCATGTCTTCCATACCAAACCTCATCTGCAATTTTTGAGTTCAATGTCGTTGATAGTGACTAGTTGACCAAGTAACATATCGTGCTCACTGCCTCTACCCAGAACCCATGACTCAAGCCAGAATGATTCAACATGCACCACACTTTTTCCAATAATATTCTATTCATCCTCTCGACTATGCCGTTTTGTCGAGGATTTCCATGAACTGTTAAGTGCCTAATAATCCCTTGTTTTCACAGTAAGCTTTGAAATCCAATTACAAGTATTCCCCACCATTATCTAATCTGAGAACCTTTACCTTTCTGTCAGTTTGTTTTTCAACCATACTTTGCCACTGCTTAAATTTCCAAAACACATCCGACTTATTCTTAATCAGATGCACCCAAACTTTTCTGGAATAATCATCTATGAATGACACAAAGTAATTGGCTCCACCTACTGAAGTGACTTTAGCCGGTCCCCATACATTTGAATGTATGTAATCAATCAGCCCCTTAGAAGTATGTTTTCCTGTGAAAAAACTTTTTTTTGCTTCCCGAAGATGTAATCTTCACAAAATTTCAATTTACAAGTTTAAATATCATAAATCACCTTATTCTTTATGAGCTCTGATAACCCATGTTCACTCATGTGACCAAGCCTCCTGTGCCACAAATCTGAGAGATCATTGGAATCTTTCATAGCCGCAACACCACTGTCGCTGATTGTGTCGCTTACTAGAATGTAAAGATTCCCTATCTCTCACCTTTCTTCAAGGTCATAGCACCTTGTGCAACCTTCAGTTTTCCGAATTCTAGGATGACTCGACATCCTATCTCATCCAATGCCCCCAATGAGATCAGATTTTTCTTCAGATGAGGCACATGCCTAACCTCAATAAGAGTGCGAACGCAACCATCAAACATCTTTATTTTGATAGAACCGATACCCACTGTTGCACATATACTGTCATTCCCTATCAAAATCATCCCACCATTGGCTACCTTGTACTGGTCAAACCAATCCCTGTATGGACACATGTGATACGATGCTCCTGAATCTAGGATCCATCTTCCATCAACCTGACTAGAGCCTAATAGTCTGCACAATAGATCTTCACTAGAATCTAACTTAGCAAAATTGGCCTATTGCGAAGTACCTCCATCACTCTTATCTTTATTCAATCTATGTTTGCAATATTTGTGAATATATCCATATTGTTTACAAAAATAACTGATAATATTCTTTCTGTCACCCCTAGATTTGGACCTGTTGTTTCCTCTCGTTGATTTATTATCTCTCCTCTAGACTACTCTCTTTTGCGAGCATGGTTTCGACCCTTTTTGCTAAAGAGACTAGTCCCTTCGGAGTTACATTCGAGTTATTTTCTTAATTCGTCTAAAAGAAATGCAGCAGTCACTTCGTCGACAACTATAGTATCCTTACTATAAATTAATGTGGTCACTAGGTGCTCATAAGATGCAAGCAATGAGGTGAGTAAGAGAAGTGCAAGATCTTCTTCTTCAAGTTTTAGCTCAATGCTCAATAGTTCACTAACTATTTTATTAAACGAATTCAAATGATCATGAATACGCGTACCAACCTTCATATGAAGTGTGTAGAGTTGTTTCTTCATGAAGGACCTATATGACAACGATTTTGTCATGTAGAGAAATTTCATCTTCTTGCACAAATCCACAGTCGTCTTTTCGTGAAGAACGTTGTACAGAACTTCATCGGACAAGCACAATCGGATAGTGTTTACGGTTGTCTCATCAAGAGAAGTCCACTCTCCATCGGACGTCTCTGCCTTCTTCCCTATCTCCTTCCTAAGTAGAGCATCATCAATGCCTTGTTAGACAAGGAGATCTGTAACCTTAACTTGTCATAGAGCAAAGTTATTCTTCCTCGAAAACTTCTCCACCTCGAATCGTGCATTCAAGACGTCCATCGCCATTATAGCCTAAACTTGACTTGGATACCACTTGTTAGAAATTCGAGATACTGAACTCTATCGCAATGAATATGGCAAAATAAGAAGCAAAAGCAATCACACACAACACAAAGGAATTTACGCGGTTCACCCTATCTAGGACTACGTCCACGGAGTATGCCCTATATTTCGGAACATTTACAACACACACACTCTCTCTCTAGTGCACTCTCAAACAAGATCTCACACGATTTTCAACAGCCAACACGCTAAATAAACAAGGACTTAATCCTTCGATACAACAAAGAGATTTGCTAGAATATAGTAACAATTCCAACACAAGAACGGCTTCAATCCCTAAGCTATTCTTCAATACCTTTGTCTTCCAAAAGCATTCACAAGTTTTCCCTCTCTAGAAAACTCCCATTCAAACGCCTAATTAACCCTAATGAGGTTAATGTAATACCAGTATAAGCGCCCTAATCACATATGACGAATATACTCCTCAATAGTAGGAAGAGCCCCGAAGTCGTGGCCACAAACTCAAGTTCGCGGCCTCGAGCTTGAACACGAAACTTCAAGGTGGTGCACTCGTGGCCATGAGCTTCAAGTCACATACCAACAATATGGCCATAGCCTATGATTAACCCCTGGTTTGGACACACAAACCAACATTAATAAACCCAACAACTCAATACAACAAAGTAGAAACACACGAGCTCCTTTTCAGAGGAATACTTAGACTCAGCATCCCAATTTTTCAAGGATCTTTATACTACAGAGCCCCATCCTCATCAATTCCATCAACGGACCCATATTTACCCTTGAGAACTTTATACCACAGGGCCTCATCCTCATCAATTCCATCAACGGACCCATATTTACCCTTGAGAACTTTATACCACAGAGCCTCATCCTCATCAATTCTCAACAACCAAGACCCTCTTGGATTTAGGACTAAATACATCCTCGAAATCTACTAGGTATTTCTTCTTGTTTTCACTCCCAATCCACATAAACTCCTTTTGGTGTTTCTCAAGATGCTCAACTACACTTCTATGCAGTCACAAAAAACACCATTTTTTGTTTTTGAAAAAAATATATATAAAAAGGCTTTTTTTTCCAAAAATGTGTTTGATGTGTTAAAAATGTATAGAACTGATATAAAATATGTTTTATACAAAAAAAAAAAAAAGTCTAATGATTTTTACTACATAAGTTCTAAAAAAGAACAAAACCTTAACAATTTTTTCCGTACTTTCCGTTTTTTTCCTTTTTCCGAATTTTTTCCTTGCCATACTCTTTCCGCACTCCGATTTTTCCCCTTCTCTTTCCTGTACTTTCCATTTTTTACCATTTTCCCCTAATTTTCCCTCATCATTTTATGCCCTCACTCCAACTCTGTGACTATGCTCCTATGAAGATAAAAAGGTCATTACCCAGTGCCCCTCCTGTATCTATGTGGTGCTGGGAGGGTGGAGGGGATATAGACATACTCTCTGAATTTTTTACGCACAAAGTGGTTGCTCTCTAGACTCGAACCTGCGTTTTCACACTTGACAGCCCAAGCCTTTTACCATCACACCAAGCAATGGCCCCTACTATGCTCCTATGAAGATAAAATATACGAATGAATTGGATAGCACAAATAAGCAAGATTGATGCAGCCTCCCAACAAGAGCAAATTGCTCTTCCACAAATTCAAGTTCCTCTTAAACCTCTCCAGCATTGGATCCCAAGGTTTTAGTCACTTCCCAATGCAAAGAGGAATACCAAATAAGAGGGGTCAAACTCAAAAATCAGTTAAAACATTCATATCCACCTTCACCCAAAGCTGAGTTCCCAGAAGCGGCAAGAAGGAGAAGAAGATCAGGAACATTATCAAAATGTTGAAAAACTAAGCATCTTCTGATCCAAAAGGGAATGTAGGATTTTGGATCTAGAGGAATCTCCTAGGTAGAAACTCCCTGGAAATAAGCCCCAAACATTGCAATTTTACTGTTACATAACCCCAAAAAATCATATGGATGCTGGCCATCCACGAGTTCTAAGCATTTCCAAGGCTCCAAGCAACACACGGAAAAGACAAGTATGTCTATGTCACAAACTGAGGGTGAAAATTGTTAAATCAGGGTTATCAACTTTATAGTCATTGATACAGCAGAACAAATTTGATCTATCAATGATTTGTGCAGATATCTCCGCACTATAGTAAGAAGAAGAAGAAAATGAGATTCCCCTTGCCACAGCTCGCAAGTGTTGTCAAAAAATAAAATAAAAATTAATATCTTTGGGAATCCCATTGGCAGAAATCAAGAACCATGCTAAAGAATAGCATGCTCTCATCCAACCAATCCCCCATCCTGCCAACTAAATGCTTTAAAGTCAAAACATACTCAATCAACATTTGCCATTTCCATGTCAGTTTTTGAAACAAACAGCACTATGCATTTAAACATCATTCTGCAATTACAGACCTGTTAAAAATTTCTCCTCCATTAACAAAAGCTTCCCATGATGGGAAATCATTTTCAATCTTATTACAGCGACCGTATCCATGCTCCAATGCCTGTCTAGCGCTATTGCAATTACAGCCCTGTTAAGAATTTCTCCTCCATTAACAAAAGCTTCCCATGATGGGAAATCATTTTTAATCTCATTACAGCGACCGTATACATGCTCCAATGCCCGTCTAGAGCTATTGCTATTTAGAAAAGTTGGACAGGAATTTCTTTTGGAGTCGGGGGGGCTATGGTCAAAAGATCCACCTTCTTCATTGGGATGTTGTACGACTGCCTAAGTGTAATGGTTGCTTTGCGATAAGGCATCTCCAAGAAATGAACATAACCCTCCTTGATAAATGGCTATGTTGTATTGACGAGGAAGACAGTGCTCTTTGGGTAAAGGTTTTTGGCTCCAAATATGGTTTTAAATGGGAGAGAGTGGAAGATTAGGTCCAGAGTTGAAGCAGTGTCCGAGTGGTGCTATGTTGTTTCAGTAGTTAAAGAGGTGTTCTCTGAGTATATTAGATATAGAATGGAGAATGGTTGTCACATCTCGTTTTGGAATTTCATGATTCTTCTCACTCTTGACTTCCCCAAGCTTCAACGTCTCTTTGTCTAGAAGGTTTGCCATTTTTAGCGCCGTGCCTAGGGAGGATGATGCAGGATAAATCGCACGCAAATCCTAAAATAGCATAAATCTCGCACGATAGGGGTTAGGGTTCTCAATCTTCAATTAAAATAAAAAATAAAAGAAGAATAAGATCGAAGATCTTCGGATTCGCTTCAAAGAGGCTTGTCAGCTTCCCACCAATAATAGCTTTGAAGAATTACTCCTCAAAGGAGAAAACTCTTCGCAAGTTTTCTACGAAAGATTCACTCTTTCACAAGATGCACAAAAGCAACCTTAAATTTTTCATTTAACATTTACTATCTAAAATAAAGTTTTTACATGCCTTTATATAGGTTAAGAAAACCTTAACTAAACATAAAGTTCGCAATAAGAAAATCTTAAAACAATTAAAACTCTAAGAGTGCCTTTATATCCACCCACCGAATCTTTGAGTTCACCCACGCTGAAACCCATTGACTGCTTTGAATCTGACGATGCAGATCGTTTTTCATCCCAATCTTTCACATGATGTATCTTGAGATGATCCTCTTACCATCCACCGTCGGTTTTTAATTTCACATGGCATCCATTCCAAAAAAGTGACCTTAACATCACGTGGAACTCATCATGCTAAAAAAAAATCACTTTTTGGTATGTGTACCACATGAAATAAAAAATCTGTGTAGCTGCCAATTTGCAGACGACTTTCACGGGCGCCCGTCATATGACCACGAATGTCCGTGGACACAAATATCCTTGGGCACGAATGTCTTTGCCTTAATTTTCAGGACGCATTTATTTTTTACGGACATCCGTTTTGAAGTCACAGACGTTCGTCCTATAATGATGACTCTTTCACGGGTCGTTTGAAAGCTCATTCATGGGTTCACTTTCTCTTTGATCTCTTCTTCTCGACTTTGCCACGATTCCAACATGCGGATCTAAATTCCGCATCAATCCCTTTTACTTTGAAAAAGTTCGACCTCGAACTTTGGCCGAAATTCATCTTCTGTGCAGAGGTCAAGAACACTATGTTGGGAATCTCGATCGAACACGGCTTAGATAAATAAACCGGATTTGACTTGGGTGAGATCAACACGATCCTGGGACCTGGGGGTCATGCAATCGATAGACATTATCATGGATACTTACTCTTCATCGATCTCGGACTTTTCAACGGTCTTGGGCTCGGTAAGGCCTATCGCAAATACTCAAGCTTCAACGGTTTCGGGATTGTCAACGGCTTCATCAATCGGGTCTTCCATAAGGATGGAAGTGTACTCGGATTCACCATGGGTACGGTATCTTCCACAGGCGCAGGTAGAGGAACTCTAACCAGTAAAGGTAATCTCACAGATACGATTGTGAAGATGAAACTTATAGCCTTCGGTCTCAAAGCTTGAATCATTGCCAATACGTCTTTGGATAAATTGTAAATAAAAGCTCTGATAAGTATCTTACTGATATCTTCACGCCATGCAACCGCTTTCTGATGCAATCTTAGCAACACGTAGTAAACATTCTTAAGAAGCGCCATATGCTTGAATATGGAATCATGTTGATCGGATGATCTACCTTTCTCCTCGCACCATAATTTTTTCACTATCGCCATCATTGATGCACCATATTTTTTTCACCGTTTCACGAGCGTTCTCATAGAAATCATGTAATGTTCAAATCATGAAGGGCTTCAAGAATTTGATCTTTACTCATGATTTCGATAATCTACTTGCTGAGGGTTTAAACATGCTCTGATACCAATTTGATGCAGGATATATCGCACGCTAACCCTAAAATAGCATAAATCCCGCACGATATGGATTAGGGTTCTCAATCTTCAATTAAAATAAAAAAATAAAAGAATAAGATAGAAGATCTTCGAATTCGCTCCAAAGAAGCTTGTTGGCTTCGCACCAACGATAGCTTTAAAGAACCACTCCTCAAAAGCGAGAACTCTTAGCAAGTTTTCTACGAAAGATTCACTCTTTTACAAGATGCACAAAAGCAACCTTAAATTTTTCATTTATCATTTACTATCTAAAATAAAGTCTTTACATGCCTTTATATAGGCTAAGAAAACTCTAACTAAAATAAAGTTCGAAATAAGAAAGTCCTAAGACAATTAAAACTCTAAATGATAAGTTTTGCCTAAAATTCGTCTAGCCACCAATTTGCGGACGACTTTCACGGACGTCCGTCATATAACCACAGATGTCCATGGGCAAGGACGTCCTTGGTCATAGATATACTTGCCTTAATTTTCAGAACGCCCTTATTTTACGAACGTCTGTTCTTAAGCCACGGACGTTCTGAAGCCTCTTTGAAGCCACGGACGTTTTGAAGTCACGGACGTTCGTCGTATAATGACGACTCTTTCACAGGCCGTTTGAAAGCCCATTCGCGGACCCACTTTCTCTTTGATCTCCTCTTCTTCTCAACTTTGCCACGATTCCAACATGGGGATTTAAATTCCGCATCAAAGGATAATAGGGTGGTGTGGGATATTTGACTTGGGATGAACTTGAGGGATAGAGAAAGTTCTTTTTTATCGGTAAAAAGAATGTAATACTAAGGAAGAAAGAATATAAACTTGTACAAAAATGAGCAAAGGAGCAGCAAGATGTTAGAAAAAAAGACACCCCCAAGCAGCCCAACTTAACACTCACAAAACTTACCAAACCCAAGAACAATCGAAAAGAGCGAAAGCCATGGAAAGAACCTCCCAAAGCTAGAGGCATAAAGGTTAAACGTGCAAGCTATCTCATTCATTTAAGTAATCCCTGCCCTCAACTTGGTTAGCCGTGGGAGTTAGCCTAATCCAATTTATAGCTAAATTGTGAAGACGCGAACGCCTAACAGGATCATATTAATAGGCCTCCTAGTGCGTCTGAATATCCTATTATTTTGTCCTGGTCAGAGTGCCCACATCAAGGCAAGAACTAGGAACTCCCAAAAATCCCCTGTAACACCAGTTACATCAACCCATCCCAAGCTGCCAAAAGCTCACCACACTCTTCCAGGAAAACCCAACACATTTTAAACATTTTCAAAACTATGCTCCACACCTCTCAAGCCACCCATCCCACACTCCCACCAAATAATTTAATTTTCGAAGGAGCCCTTATTTGCCAGACTTCAACCCATTTGTGTTGGATCAACGGCCACCTACTCAGAAACATACAAAACGACTTCACAAAAATCCTACCTTTAGAATGAGGATACCATATTCGTAGGTCTCTATCAAAATGAGGGACAGGGAAATTCATAGGCTCATCATTCTCTTTAGAAGGTTAGGATCGATGTGTGTCCCCGGCAATAGGTTCAATAATCAAGATCGGAATCTAATGGGTGTTTTTTTTGTTATTTCTCTTTTTATGCCGCCAACCACTCATCAAAGCTCCTTGATACATGGTTGCACTTGCTTTCATTTGGACAGTGGTCAAAGATAGCGTTCTCAAGATTACTCGGTGATGAATATGTCGCGCATCTCCTATTGCATTGCAAGAAGGTCAACATGATTTTGGTCTTTCTTCTTAGCTCTCTTCAACATCAAATGGTGTTTTCCTAATTTGGTGACGAACCTCATTGCGGGTCAGGATTGGGTCCTTCCAAGACGGTGTTTGTCTTCTTTGAGGGATGGTCCATAGCAGTTTGTTGAGAAATTTGATTGGAGAGAAACAATAAGACCTTTAATGATAAAAAAACGATCTACTAGCTCTCTCATAAGTAGCATCACAGAGACTGCCATCTCTTGGGCATTAGAACTCAAGAAGTTCATGGAGAACGAAAGGGGGTGATCTTCAAACTTCAAAGATATTGGATAATATGTTAGCAAATGGGCACAGATTCCACAAAGACAGAGGCAAGGGGACTATTAAAAGGGTTGAATGTGTTAAGTAACATCTCTCATGATTCAATGATTGCGGCGTTATCAAATGGTCTCAAGCTAGCGATTTTGTTGATATTTTTTACCATATTGTTGATTTATGCTCATCAAGAGAATATATACTTCAATGCATACCAAGGGTGGAAAATGACAAGGGTAATGATGGTTTGGCTTAAAAGGGGGGTCTCTCTTGAGCATCTCATGATCGGAAACCTTGCACTTGATCCTCAATTTTTTTTTTTCTGCTTTTGTGTTCTATCCCGTATAATCAATGTAGTTAAATGGCATATGCGACCCTATATGACTGCATAACCCCATCGCATATATGGGTCGCATATGCGATTGTGCCATGGCACAAAATTTCTTCTTTTTTTTTCAAAAAACCCAAAAAAAATCCCAAAAAATCCCGAAAGTTCCTCATATTGAAAAGAAATATGTTTGTGTTAATTTTGTGCTCTATTAATTTTGTAGTGTCTAAAATGAGAAATAAAAGTATATAATATAAGTATATAACCCACTAGTTAGAAGGGAAAATATAAAAAATAAGTCCAAATAGTACAAAAATAAAGTGGACCATACAAAAGAGAAGGAAAAAGACCCAAAACATACCTTTGAGAGTTGTGGTATGCATTAGGAAGAGAAACCCCCTATTAATAGGGCTTGGGGAAGCCTAAAAAGCTATAAAAAAAAAAAAATCAATATTGGAAAAGTATGTCATGGCATACACTGTATGCAATGGCATACTATCGCATATACAATGGCATATAATTGTATGTGATGGCATACTTCCTGGATCGCATATGCCTGCATATGCGATCCACCCCTTCTTGATGGCATATGCAATCACATATGACAACACTATGTGTAATATTGGTTTAGCTTGGCCAATTGCACCGTAGCCTTCAACCTTTTTTTCCTCTACTTGTCTAACCTTTTTCCTTTTTAATGGACTTGGACATACCCACAAACGTCTCCGATTTTTTCAAGAAAGCAGAAAAGGTCGGTGACTTGCAATCATCCCGAATTTATCGTCGATTAATCGGCCAAATCGCGACTCAGCCAATTAATTGGCGATGTTTGTGATGTTGTTCATTTTTTTTTTCGGATTTTTCACTTATACTTGAAGGAAAAAAACCTTTAGGTTTTGTACTATTTTGTTCATAAAAAGCCTTTAGGTTTTGCCTACTTTGAACTATTTTGTTCATTAAAACCTTTATTTTTAACTTGAAATATATAATGATATATTTTTTAAATTTTTTAGTTTCCTCGATTTTTTCCGACTTTGACCGATTTTTCCCAAATCCCAACTTAGACCCTTGCCGGTTTATTGCCGACTCCCTCCATTGTGACTATGGATTTGGATTGTCTGATGAGAAAAAAAAAAAAAAAAGAGTTTAAGAACTGATTAGCACTATTAAAACTAAAATATACGTTGGCTCCTAGTTATAGAATAGAAGAAATAATTAGCTTGACTCATTGCTGCTGAAAGCATACTTCAGAAGCAAAAGCACTACTTAGCTCCATTAAAATCAAAACCATAGTTTGGGGCTATAATTATAAAAGGCGATTTCTTTCAATGGAGAAGCTAAATACAAGAGAGACTCAAACAAACAATTAGCTCTATAGAAAACAAAACACACTCTAGGTTCATCATTATAGAAGATAACTTTCTTTGAAGAATACACTAAAAGCGTGATAATGATTTAGAAGAGATTATCCATCCAAATGAAACCAAAATCATACTGTGGCCTAATATTTATAGAAGATTGGTTTCTATATACAATCTAAGAAAGGAAATGTCTGAAGAATCAGTAAGGCCATGATTCGAAAAAACTTATTCAATCAAATAGAATTTTGCATAGGAAATATTCTAACTTAAAGACAAATATACAGTGTGAACTAACGCAACAGAAACAAGACGAATATGAGCACACACACCTTTAATTGAATCTGCATTGTATGATTTGTGAAATCTATCAACTAGTGAATCATAGAAGGGCTTCGCTTTCTGAGGCGGCATAGCCACATGAAAATCTGGCTTGTTACCCTTGAGAATGCCGAACAAAGTAAACTGACTCACTGAGAAATTAAATGAAACATCAAACAAAAGCATCAATGTTATCATCCCAAGTAACGAGGACTTAACTTTTCACTCCATTAATGCCTAGAAATATTTGGTGTATAGGTTAGGCCCTTAACAAATGATATAAAAGTCAGCACCACATCTCGAGTTCAAATCCCAGAGAAAAGGGGCTACCTAGAGGCTCAAAAGGGACTACCAAAGTGAAAGTTGTCACAT
Organism: Chloranthus sessilifolius; assembly: GCA_021018995.1. Classification (NCBI taxonomy): domain Eukaryota; kingdom Viridiplantae; phylum Streptophyta; class Magnoliopsida; order Chloranthales; family Chloranthaceae; genus Chloranthus; species Chloranthus sessilifolius. Next base: position 132,781,648 of record CM037591.1, on the reverse strand, counting down.
CCCCTAAGGATCGTCCTTGGGGAAAGGGCTACTTGGGTCTCAAAAAAGGATGGCAGAGTGAAAGCCACCATAGAGTGAGCCGCTAGAGTTTCCTAAGGGACAACTTGGGTCCCACAAAAAGGCTATTAGAGTGAAAGCCATCACAAGGGTGGGACACCAAGGACGTCGAGAGTGGTGGAATGTTATGACCCCAAAGTAATAAGAGCTTAACTTTATGCTCCATTAACACCTAAGCATTTTTGGTGTATTGGTTACTTCCTCAACAATGGGAAAGCAAACGACTACTTATATAGTAAGAACTCTCGATGGACCAATGTCACAAAACCATAATGTAGAAAATGAAGAGTGTGTCAAATACCCAAGAGAACTTCGAGCTTCCTCTGCATGACCTGTAAATAATCCACCAGTACAATTACACGAATTTTTCCGTAAATTATTAAAATTCACTATTAGGGAACAGCTGGATTGAAATATCTGGTGCGAAACACACACATGAATTATTTTATCTATCATCTATCAAATGCGATTTCAATTCACCCATCATGTGGGGGTGAAATTGTACTGTCAATTTAGAGCTGTGGTGAAGCTTACGTACGCTTTGATCCCATGGTTTCCCAGTCTTGTCATTAGGAAACAGCCTCATGTTCAACACCTTCCTACAACTGCAAAAATAAAATAAATTTGAATAAAGAGGTATATTTAAGTTTGAAACAATGAATGAGGAACTTGGTTTTAATAGAGTAGAATAGTAAGAGCATTGAGTTGGGTACACCAGTACATGTACTCAGCGTCGGATTCGACATCGGATTCGTGAATGCCAACGAGAACTAGGAGGCCTGCTCCTATCTCCGATATCGTGCGCCCATCCACCTGCAATCGCTATCGTGCACCTTTTTAATTAGCCGAGAGAGAGAGAGAGAGAGAGAGAGAGAGGAGAGAGAGAGATGAGTTACCTCGACGCTCGCAGAGGCGACTCGCTGAACGATGGCCCTCATTTGTTTCCCGGGGGACGCTGATGTTACGGCACCACAGAGACTGCCAATATCAGGCGCCATCGCACGTGACTGGCAGTACCACGACGATGGGTGAATCTCTCATCACCTCTTGTGATTCGGTGTGAAGCGAACTCAATGGGTAAAATTGTCAAACCCCAAATTCCAAGGGTCAAAATGTGGAGGGCAAGGATCAAAATTTCCGGTAAATTTCGGTCTCCGGCATCACCGAAACCGAAATTTCGGTCATTTCGGCCTAAATTTTGATCCTTAGTGGGGGGAGCTCCAAATTTTTTTAATTGCATCACGCCATAGCCACCAAGTTGAGGTTCGGCAATAATTCGGGTGAGATTAAAATCTGAAAAATCCGACAAGTTTGAGAAAATATTTAGAGAAAAAATCAGTGAGAAAAAAAAATAATAATAATTAAAATTACAAAAAAATCACAAATTTTTCTAAAAATTTGTAAATTATTCACAAATTTTTTTTAAAAATTAGCAAATAATTCAAGATTAATTCGCAAAACTTTAAATTCACGAATTATTCACATATTTTTCAAAAATTCGAAGAATTGTGTGACTATGGCTCACACACAATATGTAGATGAACGATATTATATAGGGGACGAGAAATAACAAATCATTCAACGAACTGCTGAAGTGCTGCGATGCAAGCGAAATTGAGCCCATTGAAACGTCAGGCCATGGAACATGGGGGCAGCCACTTGTATTGTAGCTACTTACACCGTGCCACATAAGCATCCGTTGAATGATATGTTACTATATTGTCTCCGTTCGTTTTTTATAATTTAGAAATTCTTCTAAAATCTTCCCCCTCAAAAGTTACTTTTCTAAATCCTTTTCATATCTTTTTTAATATCTACTAAACCCCATTACTTGAAACTTAATTATCTAAATGCAAATTATGGGGAATAATCTAGAAAATGGGTTGGAGGATTGTGCCACTAGACCAATAAAAATTAAAAAATATTTATTTTTTTACATATCTTTATAAAGTATTTCTAAATTTTTAGATTTTTACTGAACTTTTAATATATTTCTTTTTTTTCTGGCGTAAAAAAAAGTAAATTTTTTAAATATAATTTATACTGTCCTAGTGGCCTAACCATCCAACCCATTTTCTAGATTTTCTCCCATTTAAGTGTAATTTTTGTATTAGGGGGGATATATACCATTGAGGATTTAGAAAAATATGGGGAGGATTTAAAAAAATAACATTAAAGGAGGGAGATTTTAGAAATTTTCCCTTATAATTTTCCCATGTACATCACTCGGTCAAAAAGAACACCCTCATCAGATGGTTCAAATTCTTTTAAAATAATATAAATAAAAATTTAAATGGAGCACGGGCTACGGGCGGGCTAGAAGTTGGTGAGAGTGTCGTTAGACTAGAATATCATACAGTGGAACTATTTCTAAGTAACACCTGACCTATAAGGTCATTATATGGACCGAATTTAGGCCCAAAATCGCAATGAAAAAATCACTTTCACCTGTTATGAGGAACCTACAAGTACTAGAAAATGAATGGTTGCAACAAACTCTGACAATCAATCACATGGTGTCCCATCAACTTTTGGGCGTTTCTACCCGATCTTTCATACAAGGGATCTTGAGATCATGGTGCACCTATTAAACGGTCAATTTTAGATTACACATGACACATATCCCGAAAACATAGCCCTCAAACATGACTTTAGGGCTACATTTTGGGATATGAGTCATATGGAATCGGAAACTGACCGTCTACTAGGTGCATCATGATCTAAAGATCCCTTGTGTGGAAGAACGGAGTGAAACAAGATCTCCATAAGCAATCGATGATTTTGGGCATAAGTGCCCCCGAAGATTATGTGAATGCTATTAAAGCTACCCTATTTTTTTATATAAATGATTTCTTAATGATATATTGGCTTGAATTCGATCTATATGAGGGTGATGCGAACCACTGGCACCACATGAAGCAAATAATAGCTAGTGGGACTCTAAATTGGGTTCTACTTTATTTCTAACCATCTAAAAGAGAAGAGATATAACTTTGGGATTAATCTTGGAAACTAATAAATGCTTGTTAGAGAAATTAAAGGACCTTTTAAAAAAATAAAAAAAATTAAAGGAGTAAGAGAGAGAAAGTGATGTGGAGGAGAGAGAAAGGAGATATCTACCTGTTTGGTTAAATGTGCTGGGATTAATTGTTGAAACCAATAAATCGGTGGGAAAGAAATTAAAGGAATAAGAGAAAGAAATTGATGAAGAGGAGAGAGAAAGTAAAAAAAATTCAATCATTTCTCAAACCATATTTTAGGCAAAAAAAAGAAAAAAAAAAGATAGGTGATTTTGAAAGTCGGCATGGGGAAAAGACGATTTATGAGAGAGGGTGGGAAGAGAAGATTTAATCCATTTTCATCTACTTTTCTTTATGCTTTCAATAAATTAATCCTTTAGGGGTCGTCTTTTGCTTGGAGGTTTCGGCTCTTCATTGTCTTCTCCTTATTTTTTCTTATTTTAAAGTTAGAATATGAGAGTTTTATCATTTTCTTGGTGAGAATCTTCTTTAACGAGGAGATCGCATTTATGAAAGTTTTTTTACAGTCCATACTTATTTCTGTAACGGTTTTGGTCACGAGTTTTACCGACGTATTGATGGCTTCGTTGTTGCACGAACACATGCACTATATCAACGCCATGGGGCATTGTTTAAAAGCTTCGGTTGAAGTGATATATGAAGCTTTTAGTCGGTCGTTGCTCTCATTTCCAACGTAGTGGGAGTTTTTGTGGATCATGAGTTTGCCGATGGGGGTGGTGACTCTCTGGGTGGATCTTCAGTCTCGGTTACCAGCGGATATTCAGGATAGTTATGGATTCTCAAATTTTTACCTTACTTTGAAGGTATATAAATTCAGTGTCGTTATTAGATGGATCTTGGATGTCATTTAATTTATTTTAATGTTAATAATTGTAACTACCACTCATTGGATTATAGCCCTCTACTTTTTAATTGTTCATTTGAATTTACTTATTTTCCAATTTATAACCGTTCTCCAATTCTAATAAAAATGATAGAAGTTTTATCCAAAAAAAAATTATGATAAAAAATTAATTAAAAATTTTCTTTTTCATTACAACAAAATAATAGTCACTATTATATTTTGGCAAAATATAAGAGTACGTGCCTTTAAAGTTTGTAAAACGAGTTATATAGCCTCCTTTACCTTTATAAACGGTTATAATGAGGGATTTTTTTTTTCTACAATGAATGTGCCTTAATAAAGTGTTATAAACGCCATTATATAAAATTTTAATTCCAAGCAATTTTCATAAAAAATTCTTAGGAACTTCCACGTGGTGCAAATAAGAAATACTTAATTAATTTTGTTTTGTCTGAGCCCGGGTTCGAACCGGGGACCTCTAGTGTGTGAGACTAGCGTGATAACCAACTACACCACCCAGACTTTGTATCATTGTTTTGCTATGGTATTATTTAAAGATTACATAATTATTTTTAATGAAACTTTAACAAAATCTAATTTAAAAAGACGACATGTGTCTAAATCCTAACAATCAACTAATATAACAATATTTATTAAGATGATAAAATGAAAAATAAGCTATCGTAACGTAACCGTGTAAACAGTCATTTTACGAACAACGATTGAAATCGAAAGCACTTATCTACGGAATCCAAACACAAACCATAGTTTATTTTCTACAAAACTTCAATACACCAAAGAACATCCAAAATATCAAACATTTTGGTTATGCCTCCTACCAACACTATCAACAGAACATCAAATCAGAAAAAAAAAAATCAAGCTAATTGCAACTTTTTCAGTCGACGATTAAATCGTGGCTTTTTCATTAGTAAAATATTAATTTTTTTAGTTTTTTCCAAAAAAAATTATTTTCTTAAAATTTCGTAGTTTTTTGTTTTCTATTTTTTCTCAAAAAAAAATAAATTCATAGTTTTTTTGTTAAAATCTCTTTTAGAGCTTTTTTTTCAAAATTTTCCCTAGCTGATTTCTTCCAGAACCCAATCTTGTTCATATTACTTTGCTTAAAAGCGACTTCGTGAGAGTATTAAGGGCCCCATCATATAAATAATATATATATTAAGGACCCTGATGCCCAAAAAGTCAGCTTTTGATAGGATGGATGGGTAAAATGCCTTCATAAGCTCATGATACACCCATTGATCAAGAAAAATTTGCAATAAGTGTAAGATAACGGATTAAGAATCCGGTAAAGGTATCTGCAGCCAAAACATTGATCTCCCAAGCATGGGATTTCCACCATTAAAATTGTTGACTGCCTTAAATCAAACAGTAGAAATCATTTTTTCATCCTAATTTTCAATACAATAAATCTTAATTGAGATCATGGCCCATCTATTAGACAGTTAAATGTTGATTCCGATCCCCAAAAGTGACCCGAAAACCCTTCTCATGGTATGCTAATGATTACGATAACTTTTGAGGATGTGTGCATGTGGAAACAACACCTGGCTGTTTGATTAGGTCTGTTATGATCTTAAGATCTCTTCTTTTGAAGATTGAGAAAAAAATTTGATCTCTATATCTAATTTAAGACAGTCAATTGTTTTAAGGGAAACCCTAGGTTGCAAAGAAAAGATCGCTGCAAATACTGATACCCTTAAAAATCGGTGTAGTGACATAGATGCTTATAGAGATAACACGACCCAAAATAGTAACATGTCATTTTTTTATGCAGGATTGACACCAGATCCAAGCCCTGAATCATATTAGAAACAAACTAAGGGCAATGGTGTTTGCAAGAGAAAATTGGTTTCCGCAACTAAGTCATTTTTGACTATTTTGAATGAGACAATGGAAATAGTTTTGGACCCAATCTTTCATAGAATGATAGAATTGATCTCCAGATAATAACACGCCTATCAAATGGTCGGCCGTTGATTCCACATGACACATCCAAAAAATGACCTGAGTAACTCTTCTCATTGTACACCCATAATCATAGTCATATAAGGAGATGTATACAGCGTGTCACGTAAAATCAGAATCTGATTGTCTAGAGATCAACTATGATCTAGAAATCATTTGTGTGGAAGATTGGGCCGAAAAATCATCTCCATCATCTGACTCAAGATAGTCCAAAACCCTGGTTGTGGACACTGAATCTTCAGTTGTAAAAACTGGTACCCTCAAATTTAAACAAGAAAAATTGGCGTTACAACCGTCCCTCACATAGTACGCTTACTGCAGTCCCTCCTAATCTCCCCTTGCGAGCCCATCTTCACACCAATCGACCCCATCTTATCCATCCCCAACGAGAAACCCTTAAAAAACCCCACCTTATCCTTCCCAAGTGCCTCAACCAGTGGCCGAGTCCTCGGGTCCAAATATAGACCTTGGTCCGTAGCCAACAACCCCATCTTAGCCTCTACATTCAAATAATACATGTGATCAAATGAGAAGGGCGTTTTCACATCAAACGGTGCCACGACATCCAGATTACCTCCATATTGTGGGCATGACATTTTTAGAGCCTTTAGGAGCGTTGGATCCATCTGCGGGTCCGGTTTTTTAGTGCCCCGAAAATCGTATAATCGGCCTACGAACTGGTCGCAGTGTGAGAAACCAATTGTGTGCGCACCCGAAAGAGCCACTAGGTCCGCCTGGCTAAGCCCTTTGGAGGCGAAGAGCTTAAGGAGCTCATCCACCGTTGAGTTTGAACGTGGGAGATTGGATTTGACCCTTGATGCTAAAGACATCCGACCATCCCTCCTCCCTTTCTTAACAGCATAATAAGGGCCACCTGCCTGACCAGATGAGAGAAAATGAGTGCATTGAATAGCCCGGTAATTAATTTAATGGTTATGGATTTGGGTATGAGTATTTGCAACAGAAGATTCAATCTCTGCAACTGATGCTATCTACCGTTAACATTTGTCCTAATATTTCATATAATAGATTTTGAGATGATGACCCACCTATTAGACGGTGAGATGTTATTCTAGTGTTGTACATCTCCAAAAGTGATCATGATCATAATGTACCATGAGAAAGGTTCTTGGATACTTTTGAGGGTGCGTGCCAGATGGAATCAAGATCTAACTAATAGGTTGGCAAGGATCTATTGTATGAAAGATAATCTCCATTCAAGGCGGTCAATAATGGAAACCATAAGTAGAATAGAGCAAGGATCAAATCTTCGTTTTCAATATCTGTTTTGGGAATGGCCGAAATTTTAAAATTTCGGTGGATTAGTTGGAGCTTGGCAGAAACTTTTACCCCAATTTCTTTGTGCTTTTTACACCAAAAAAATAGTGCAGACCGTAAATTATCGGCTGATAATTTATAGTCTTATATATTTGGCCAATATTTTTATCATATCATTTCGGGCCTTTATGAAACCGACTCATATCAGCCGATAATTTCAATTTTCGGGGGATATTTCGAAGCATGATAGAGAGATTGAATCTTTGGTTGTAAATACTGATACCCTTTTCTGATGAATTGGTACGATGAAAACTGCCCTTCGATGATCTAAAGAGTTATAGTTGGAAGATGAAGAGGAAATAAAATTTGATTTTTGTAACAAATATACCCTCATGATTTTATCTATTACCAGGTCAAGCTTCAAAATCTCAAAAGTTGGAAACAGTGTGCTGTGGTCAGCTTGTATTATTTAGTTTTGTCGAAATTTGTGTGGATTCAATCGTTTCGGGCCATCCAAACAGCGAGAATTATCATCTCAGAAATGGCTAAAATACCCTTTGTGAGCTACTTGTCTTTCTCACCTGAAAGAACTGGATCGACCAGAAATTTGAAGATTCCACAAAAATTGGTTTGTCTGCTTAAAAGGATAAAAAATATATGTGAACCCTTTGACCATTATTGTAAATTTTCCGGTGTTTAATGGTGTTAGATCGACAAGAGAAGAATATATATATATATATATATATATATATATATATATATATATATAAACTCGAATTTTTAATTTTATTTTAACAGTGTTAGATGATGTACCACACTATGTACAGTGCTAACGCTCCACGCTGAAACCCACCATCTTTTAGAAAAAATTTAATTTTTTCTATATCAATATTAGACTCATTGCAAAATATTCGTCGATACGATTTCAACTATATATAATTTATTAATTGTTGACAAGAATATCAAAAGTTATGCCCAAGAGCTAAAACATGTTACAAGGTATAACTGTAATTTTGGGAGAGAAATACCAATTGCTTCGGTGCTTAGCGTTGGAATGAAACTTTTTCTAAAGTCGAATTCTTAAACTCTTATTGTATTAAATCTTTTACGAAAAGTTTTAATTAGAATTAGATATCAACCTTTTCAACTCGAACAACCGTAGATCAATCGTTCACGCTTCAAGAAGTGGGTACCCATCAATTCATCTTGTTATTCTCAGATCCCGTCGGGTAGGATACGTTCGATCGCGTATTGACGGGTTTAAAGATCTTATTTAAACCTTAATACTTCATAAATTAATAGATCTCTATATTTAATATTATGTTTTCCTTTGAAAGTGTATATTTTGTATGTCGAATTATATTTTATTTCTCTTATTAAACAATTCCCTTTGTTTGATTATTTAATATTTTATTTATTTAAACTTTAATATCTTTTAATTCTGATAAATCTACATATTTAATATTATAGTTTTCCTTAAAGTTGCATAATTTATAAGTCGATTTATATTTTGTTTCTCTTTTCAAACGATTCCTTTGTTTGACTCTTTAATATTTTACTTTTCTATTAAACCCTAAAATACTATAAAAATAATATATCTATATAATTAATAATTTACCCTTCTACTAAAACTGTAATGATATATTTTTGTTGCTAGTTTATATTTTTGTTTAATTAAGCCCTAAGATCTAAACTTCAAATATTCATATCTTTATATATATATATATATATATATATATATATATATATATATATATATATATATATATATATTTATTTATTTATTACCTCGACGCAAACACCATGATATCATGGAAACTTTTAAATTATAAGGTCAAACTAGAACCTTTCATGTTCTCAATCACATATATACTAAGAACTGTACCATTTTGACGTTCTGAATTCGAACTCGCGGCCACGAACCCGAGATCACGACCATCTATGTACTGATCTCGATATTTTGGCTATAACTTTTTATTCTGACATCGGATTGACGAGATTCTTATAAAATTAGAAATAAAACTTTGAGCTTTACAACTTTGTGTGAAATAATCATATCACAAATTCGTTGTTTTAGAAGTCAAAATAAAGCAACTAGTCGAACTCAATTTTGAATGACCAAATGTTGCACGAATTTAATATTATTTTTTAATTTTCATGACCAAAATTTTTGTATATATTAAATCTTACTTAAGGTATTTCGATCCATGATCATGATAAATCACAACTTAGTAATTATAAATATCATTCAATTTAATTATCTAATTATAGTAATATATATATATATATATATATATATATATATATACAATCTTTTCGCTTCAACGCGACGACTTCGAACTTTGACCTTCACGTTTTAAAATCACACTAATAACTATATTATTCTATATTTGTATTGATGTAAATGTAAATAAATATATGTATAAAAATAACTAAATTTAAATCTAAATTTATGTTGTGTGTATGAAAGTTTTGTGCTTCCATCTTGATCATGATATATGAATTATGAATATGTTAGGTCATATATACGAGAGTATATGAGATCATGTCTATGCTTGGACGCGGTAATTCGCCGAAATAACATTTAAATAATGAATACATCGTATTCACATGCCTTACAACTCATGGTGATATGAAATATCATGACGAGTAGGGTGAGTGTGAATTCAGTTTAACCTTATATAAGGTGGCATATATGATGACTCTATCACCCTAAGTTTTAATATGAGATGATAAGATATGAGTTATGATATGAGATCAAAGCCTTAGGCTTTAGTTATAGTGAAATCTCTTTACGGTCACGTGAAACTCAAAATATAAATATCCATCTACAGATACAATCCCTCTATGGTAGTTCAGAACTTCTATGGTAGAGAGACTTCTTTTCTTCCACATGAAGTGTATCCAAGTTACTACGAAATTCTTTCCTTGAAAAACGTGATTTAGTGAGGTAAACTTTAGCTCATCTTAAAATTAAGTTATAAGAGTATGTTATGAGTATGAGATAAGATAAGTTATAAATACGATAATAAGACATCGCTGTATAGGCTAGCAAAAGATTAAAAACTTAAATCTGTACGTGTCGTTCCTTGCGTAGCCACTGTAAGGGTAACAATGCCTTACAGTCAAGATGAGTCTCTCAGAGATAGTGTGAGTGTGTATGAGTATGATATGAGTTATGTTTTACCATTATATCTCTCCATTAGGCTGTGAGTGTGAGTATGAGTGTGAGTATGAGTATGATATGAGTTATGTTTGACCATTATGTCTCCCCATTAGGTTGGGTGAGGAGTATGAGTAGGATAGGGAGGGTGATTAGATAATATTATAATATGGTGATATGATACTATGGTGGCTCTCACATGGTAGCTCAAGCAGCGATTCTGATACAGGTTGTATAAGATTTATAAGTATGATAGCTACGCTCATGCGATGCTATTATACTATTATGTTACAAGAATGATAAGATATATTATATTACGAGATATAATGAGGTACATTAGGATATGAGTGTCTAGATCATGATCATACATTTATGTTATGATATGAGTTTTATATTATTCACATGTTTTAATTATATTCTCTTTCAGTTGTTTTGTTATATTATGTTTATCATTCACATGATGCATTCATATTGCACCTGAGTAGCATAGGGTGGATTGATGGTGTATCTACTGAGTTTACGTGACTGAGTAAACTCATCCTACAAAAATCTAACAGTTACAAGTGATTATATCGACGGAGCAGACACTAGCTATTCTGATCCTATTGGCGTTTATTTCATAGACACTGAGTACCATGAGGACCTCGGTATTGATTTTGATTTCAGCACCGATTATTGATATTTGTGGACTCTGTACCGAGTTTAGTTTTATATTATTATTGTTGACTCTATGGTTTCTTGTATTGGATTTGTCTCCGAGTTTCATTAGTGTTTTATTTGTGGATTTATTGAATTCATCATTTTTATTTATATTTATGGTTGCTATATTAGTCCATTTTTATTTGTTGGCTTTCACGGAATTTATATAATCAGAATTGCGCGAGTACTCTAATTATTTGTATGTCCGCTTAGCGTATCTGGGATGTATGCGGGGTCATAACTCGAAATTCTAGGCCCTCGGGATGGAATAAAATTTCAGGTCGTGACAATATCCCTTTAAGTAGGGATGCAAGTTCACGTATCCAAGTAATACCCATTTTTTTTATTTTTCGAGTTGATTCAGCTAAAATCGAAAGCGAACCAAAATGAATTGGTTTGGTTTGATTCTGTATTTTTATTTTTATTTTAAATCGAAATTGAAATATTTTGGTTTTTTCGGTTAGGTTCAACTTAAAAAATAAAAAATTAATGCACACTACAAAAAATAAGACTATTAGCGGCAGCCAAAAATTACCGCTATTAAAAAAAATTTCTGCTAATAGTCTTAATAGCTTTTTTGTTAATAGCGGTAATTTTTTATAATAAAAAATTGCAGCTAATGGTCTTATTTTTTGTAGTGGCATTCTCTCAATTTTTTCGAAATTTTTTTCTTTACTCATTCTATTCCCTAGGGCTGTGCGAAAACCGACCCGAATCGACCAAATCGACCAAAACCGACCCGAATTTTGGTTCAATTTCGATTTTGAGACATATCGGTTCGGTTTCAGTTTTAAAAAATAGAAACCGATAGTTATCGGTTCGGTTTCGATTTTAACATTAAAAAATCGAAACCGAACCGATAAAAAACAGATAGTGGTGCATGCCTGAGATTGGGGTTTGTGAAGTTATTGGGATTTTGATATGATTTTTCTATTATCTGCATGCATGTATTTAGATTGATCTTATTCATGCATTGCCTTCTGAATTAGTCTGTGAAAAATATACTTCAATCATTTAGATTCTCTATTTTGATTTATGTTTCTCTCTTTATGTTAAAAATCTGAATATATATACAAGTTGTAATGTAATGAAAATATGAAATAGCTATAAAAGGTCATGCGTCATGAATCTGGTCGATCTAAACAATACATGTTGATAACCCATATCATGCATTTGAAAAATGCTCGACATTTCACAAATCAGAGGATTACTAAATGGATGGTTAAAAATTTTATGATCAACTATCTAAAATTTGACATGCAATTAGATGGTTAAGATTGTTTGGCATTCTACTTTCAGGTTGTCTTCTATAGAATGGCGGCCTACTTGTGGATGATTGGATTGTAATACTGTATGGATTCGTGCTATCGAGACCTACCAATGTATATTAATAATCGGTGCATCTTCCCATCGATCTGAACTATCCGATAGGTGCATTAATTTCTTGGAAATGTTCTTAGCCATCTGATCAATCACCTACTTTTAGATGGTTAATAGCAAATTAGTACATAGGCTACAACCTACAGAGTCTTCAGTAATGTGACTTATAAATTAGCAATGGCTTCCTAATAATAAAAACTTAAAAAATTGAAGTTTAGAAATCGAAAACTGACCGAACCGATAGTTATCAGTTTCGTTTTGGTTTCATAAAATAGAAATTGATAGTTATCAGTTCGGTTTCGGTTTTACCCCAAAACCGACCCGATAACACCCCTACTATTCCCCGATTTTTGGTTTTTGCCACCCTAAACTGAAACTTGAATTGGAGCCGATTTTTGGGCAGGTTCGATTTGCTCGATTTTCTGTTCAGTCTCGGGATTCAGGTCCACGCTTGCATCCCTACCTTCAAGACAAACCTTGAATACGAAGGGAAAATTGCGAGTATGCAGAGAAGGTTAAAATATGAGAGGAACCCTTTGACCATTGATGCATGCCGGAGTATGCAGAGAAGGTTAAAATATGGCTGTCTATTGATGCATGCCGGAGACACATCTCAAAAAGGTGATCGCCAATCTAAATTGTTCAAGCTTGACAAACATGATATGAAGATTTTTTAAGTTCAAACTAACGAGTTGATCTGAAAAATTGACCGTTTTTCTTATCTAACGTGCTTGGAATCGATGGTGCAAATTCTCAAAAGATTATATATTTTGGGACGGCAAAAAGGTTATAATTTTTTTGTAATAAGATATATTCTGCCACTGAAATCACTAGAAAACGTAACTTGATAAAAAATCATGTCACTTGGCACTTGGTAACATAAGACTTACAAATTTAAAATTTAAAATTGAGAAGAAGAGAGCTTTATTTTTGTTTTACAAAAATAAAATAAAAAAGGCTTTATTTTTAAGCCTAAAGTGATGAGAGTTGGGTCCCTTATGGGTATCATTAGTCTCACCCGTGAAACTTCGATTTCACCTCATCTCGGCTATTGATTGCCCTTGAAGCAGACGATAGAGATATTTTTTATTAAAAAATTATAAATATAGGAAATGTTTGTTGAGGAGACAATGAAGTACATGTGAGATAAGGTGCAATGCGGCTGATTACACCGATCTGTATTAATTGAATCCATACCTGTCGCCATCATAAAAGTTGTCTTTTATTAGTCTTTATTTTTTTCAATCTTTGGACGAACAATAATCTCTATCGTCTAGTTCAGAGATAGTCAATGGATGCCGTCAGGAGAGGGGTGAGACTACATATCCACGGACTGGAGGCTCTCTATAACCACCAATCTCAGCCGTTGAAATTCTGTTTATCAGTTGATGAGACACATCACGAGAGGTGGATAAGACCATCAACCCACAGGGCGCGCGCTCGTTAAAAGAAGAATTTAGGAACTATAAAAATGCCTACCAGGTGGACGAAATCCCTCGCTGCGATGGCTAGAATGTCTGCACATGACACAACGCCAGGGCACTTGCTTTCTACCAGCGCCTTAGCTTTCTTTATGCTATCGAACGCCTCTACCGCCAGGTTCTTGTTATCGTACGCATCCCTCTCAGCTAAATCTATACTTCCCAGTTTGGCAGATAGCAAAATCGACGCATCACAGCCCTGAAATCCAAACAAAAGTGTAAGAATACATTTTTGGAATAGTGCGCACATTAGCATTCGCATTGAATTAATTATTGATTACTTCGACAAAGCAGTCGTGGAAGAAGAGGCGTATCGTAGCAGGTCCTGAAACAGGTGATTCTCTGAACTGCTGGGCGGTCGCCGAGGCGACGATGTGCTCGAGCTGCGGGCATGACTTTGAGTAGAAGTCGAGAGAGAGCTGATTTGCTGTGGTGTTGGACGTATGAGATGGCCCGAAAAAGGCGAGGAAGATAAGGAACCATGATGATGAAACCCATGTGGTGGAAGTAGACATCTTCACGGCTTAGAAAGCCAAAATAAAGAAAGATATAAATACGAGCCATGCCGAGAATCACACACCCGTGAACGCCAAAATAAAGTTGGAGAGAGAGAGAAGGAAAAAAAATTTGTTAGAGGAAGACGACACATTAAATTTGGGGTAGTTCTAAACGCGCTCAGGTGTTCTCTAGAGACTCCTTAAACCCCATTGATTAGGTCGGATCAGATGATTGAAATCTTATTTCACCCCTATAGTCAGTACAAAGGATATTGAGATTACATCATACTTATCAGACAGTCAATTTTTTATTACATGTGTCATAGATTCCAAAAAATATGGTCCTACAATTAGGTTTGACCGTGACATGTGTCATTGCACACAAGGGGTATTTTTTGGAGATCCACCGTCTGATAGGTGAGAAATGATCTCAAGATCCATTATGTGAAAGATCATGATGCATGAAACACGATCTCCATCATCAGATCCAAAACAATCAACAATTTTTAAGGGATTGCACACGTGGGCGCTTTCAGAGATCGCATGAGCACGAACAGAGCTACTCTAAATTTGGACTAGAGAAGCTAAACCCCCTAATGATATATGAGTATTGTTTTAAAGATTAGGAAAATTGCAAATGGCAGTCAGATTTTGTGCAGGCGGCTGATGTCACGCGACATGATTAGTTGCCCCGACATGCATTGCTTAAGACCTACTGCACTTGTATCCAATTGCGTCACGCCATATCAGCCGCCTGCGCTAAATCTGTAGGGCATATAACACTATCCTAAGATTACTCCCGTTAGAAGGGGTTCTTGAATCACTTTTGGGGTGTCACATGGAGTCAATATCTGAGCGTTCAATAGTTAGCTGAAAAATATCTTCATCGACTGTTTCAAGGCAGTTAACAGCTCTCACAAGGAAAAACTCCGGTTGTCCTTACCAGATATTTGATTGCAAATATCAATATTGATCTCAAAATTTGTGTTTCATGTGAAATCAAAATGTTATGATAAGTACATGATCTCAAGTTTTAAAGGGTCGAAAATTGGGATGAAAAAATGATGAAAGAATCTTCATCGTAGCATTCAAAGTAATCAATTTAAGAACGTGACACCAAGGTTAAAAAGGAAGAATCTTCTTTGATGGTAATAAATAGATTCATTTTAAAAATGATCAACTCAATTTTTAGAGACCGACAAAAATATAATATTTTTGTTTGTGGTCTCAATTTTGCCCTTCTCGCTAAGTACAAATTTTTTTTTTTTTTTTGAAAAGCTAAGTACAAATTATTAGTAGTAGTAATAATAATAATATAATAAAAAAGGTTCCATGATCAAGGACCACCTTCACTGTGGCCTGAAGTCTCTTGAAAAGGTATTGTCCGAAATAAAAATTATTATTTTAATTCACAAGGATTAAAACATATTTTAGCTTACAAGGATTAAGAGAATATTACATAGACCACTTAAAAAAATTACAGAAATCTTTAACAAATTGTCGAAGGAAACTAATATTGTCAACTAATTCGAATGATTTATTATTAGATCATGCAATTGTTTTCGTCAAATACATTATTGTTGCATACTCTTTCACATATTTGATGTAATTGTGTTGTTTTTAACCTAGTCTTTGGTTTTTTATAATTGATCTTTTCTTTTCATTAATCAAAACGTCAAATATTGGATGTTGGCTATACCCACTGATAAGCTAGAATTATGAAAAAAATTCTTCGACTCAAGCGATTTGAAAAGTATCAAAACAAAGATGGAATATGTGAAATGCAAATGTAGTACACATAATTGATTGAAATAAGATTTAGTTAAAATAAAAAATTATTAAGTGTTACATTATAATATATTTCATCATTCATGTTGTACTTGATAATCAAATAATAAATTTGATGAGAAGGTCTCAAATAAGATTAATGCAGTTTAAGATGAAAAAGAATCACAGACAGAATACTAATTGACTTGGGAGCTCCACTGAAATTGAAGAGGCGATTTTATAAGACTGCAAGTTTATATTTTATGATGAGATAGATAAGATAAAATACAACATGGATGAGATGTATTTGTTAAGATGAATGTGTGATGCACAAAAAAAATAAATTAAAATAAGTATTAAAAAAAGCATCTGCGTCTTACCTCTATAAAATAAATATATATATATATATATATTAAAATGTCACTTGAGATTTGAGATTTGATAATGGTATCAAACATTATAGTCAAACAATCAACCATCAACGAGATATTTTTAAGATGCAATTTCTGACAGGACAAATGTAAGCATCATGGTCTTGATGAAAAATAATGCCACGTGTCTCACATTTGCGGCTATTAAAAAGACAGGTCGGTTGCCTATACCAATTCTGTTTTTCAAAATATACGACCCTAGTAAATGAGGGTGAGCCCCATTCCCCAGTCAAACCCACCAAGGCTGCCTAGGGTGTAAATGGACAGCATGTGGCGCTAGTGACCTCAGACCCTGATCTAGATATAGCCCAACCATGAATATTTAATCCATTGGTGTGGATTGATTTTCCAACATACTATTTGTGATGGATTTTTATTATTAAAAAATTAATAGTGTCTTTATTTGTATTGTCGAACTTGGTGTAGTAAAAGCTGTGGACCCATCTTTCATTCCCTTTAATAAATGCACAGCTGAATAGATGACATCGCTTTCGACAACGATATGTTCGTTAATGGAATCGAACCCAAACCTCAAATTTCAGATTTCGGGTCGGTTCACCCTGAACAAAAACGTTGAACCGAAACCGAATCAATCCAAATCAGTTTAATTTCCTTTCTGTTAAATTTTGGAACCTCGAAACCAAAACCATAAAAACGGTTCAGTTTCAATTTGGGATTTCCTTGCTTTTTTTTATTCATATTTTTTTTGTTTTTTCGAATTTTTGCCGGTTAAAGGTCGGTTTCTAAACCTAGCCAATTTGTATTAAAGATTATGACACATTTCTATTGTGTGGTATTAGGGCTGTGCAAAAAACCGACCAAACCGTCCAAATCCGATCGAAATTTTGGTTCGGTTTCAGTTTTAAAAAATAGAAATCGAAAGTTATCGGTTCAATTTCGGTTTTAACGTTAAAAAACTGAAACCGAACCGATAAGAAACCGATAGTGGTGTATATATGATTTATAATATGTCTATGTTTGAGTTTGATGGTGTCTGAGGCTTATTGTAAAAAGTCAACTACTACTGCTTTAGTTTGTTAATCACCAAAAGTCTTAATATCAGTTGAATCATAGGAGTTTGCAAAAACAGTTTGTATAAATTGGTTCGATTTGTATAAATTTTGAAAACTTTAAGTCAAAACTGAAAAAATCGATTCGATTCGGTTAAATCCTACAAATAAAAAAAAGTTTTAAAAAATGAGGTTTATAAACCGAAAACCGACCGAACAGACCGAACCGATAGTTATCGGTTCAGTTTCGGTTTCATAAAATAGAAACCGATAGTTATCGGTTTGGTTTCGATTTTGTATGAAAACCGACCCGATAACACCCCTATGTGGTATGACATTTCTTCTCGAATCCATGGGGACGTGTCACGTTTAGAATCTTTCTGCAGTGTACTCAGTTTACTTTTCTTTCATACTCTCTTCTCTTTACCACGCGATAGGTCAACGAAGCGTGAGCGGGCACGAAGAAGGAAACGCCAAACACTTTGGCTTGACGGGAATGAGCAACGACGAAATGACAAGATGAGGTCCCCCAGGCACCCCCAAAGAAGGGTCTAAGGTTTCGAGCCTATAGCTTTCCCAGTCCCCACTTTGTCAGGTGGTGCTTTTATGGGGGGTGTACCACCAGAAATCAGGTTTGAAGCTCTCACCTTACCAATGAGTCGATTGGTGAACGGAGTTGGTTACGACTACTACCAAAAAGCTCCAATAAAGATTCATATGTCACACGGAGAAGTGTGCATCTTTATGTTGGGTGTTATTCAGTCGTGCGACCCGACGGCTTATGTAAAGAGGGTCGATATCCTACGTTCCTAAAGGAATGGGTCTATAATTATATTGGATATCCATCTTCCAAAATTTGGTGATTTAGTAGGTAATAAGAAAACTTACGTCTAGAAGCAACAGGTTGTGGGTTCTAATCTCCACACTTGCTCCCGTCTTTTGTGCGAGTCTTCTCCTTGTGTACAAGTTTGCGGAGGCACTACATCTGGGTTGTCTTCTATGTCCTATGGCATCCTCAAAATAAATAAATAAAAACGTCATATTTATATCACTATCTAATAGAAAATTTGAAATGTAGGGGTGGCATGAGGGTGTCTGGGGTTCATTGATTCCCCTTTGACAAAAGGGAAAGTGTAAGTTATACACCAAATCACAAGGCTTTAAAGAATTCTAATAATATCAAATATGTTGTAACAAACTGAAGAGAATATTTTGTAGTCTATAAGGGTTTATCGGTTGTATAAATATAAGATAATGTATGGAAAAATGGAGTGGAAAGAAATGAGATTGAAACGGAGTGGAAAGAAATGAGATTGATCTATTTCTGTTTTAAGTGAGTTAACATGGTATTAGAGATCGGTGGTTCTATGCAACTTTCATCGCCGCTGATCTCGCTCGCCTGAGCTCCCTTCGATCCTAAGACTTCGCTTCCTCTATGGCTTCCATGGATTTCTCTGTTCTATCTTCATCTCCTTCTCTTCCCCTAGGTCTCTTATTCTTTGTTTCAAACATCCATTCTCTCATTCCCATAAAAATCGATGTTACCAATTTCTCGATCTGGAAGATGAAAGTGCGAAATGCCCTACCTGCGAACATGCTCTTTGGCTACGTAGATGGACGTCTTCCATGTCCAACAGCTGAAATCATCAATTCTGAATTAGGTTTAAAAACCCCAAATCCCCAATATCTTCTATGGAATTCTATTGATTGTTATCTCCTCACAAGTCTCTCTGCTATTCTTTCAACTTCTGTGCTCGCTCATGTAATGCATTTTGAGCATGCTTGTGATCTTTGGGGTGCATTGGATGCTTGATATGCGTCACTCTCTCTTGGTCACATATACACGAGCTTAAATCTAAGCTATTCAATTTGAAGAAAAATGACCTCTTTGTGTCTACATATCTAGATTAGATTCATGATTTAGGGGATAAATTGGCTTCAGCTAGGTCTCCTCTCTCTGAAGAGAATCTTGTCTTCTATGCACTGCAAGGATTGCCAAGTGATTATAATCCTTTCAAAACTTCGATCAGGACCCGTTCATATTCAAAATCCCTACTCGAGCTCAACACTCTTCTAATTTCTGAAGAAATTCAAATTGCAATGGATGTTCCTGATTCAAAACCCTCTGAGTTTGGTACTGCTCTTGTAGCCACTTCCACCCGTACTGGTGGTAATTTTCGATCTGAAGGCCGTCACTTTCAACCACCACGGGGTGGTCGATCTCGGTTCAGTTACAAAAATCGCTCAAAGGGAAATCAACACTATTCAGCACCGAGTGGATCTTCAAAGCTGATGTGTCAGATCCGTGGGAAGTATAATCACTCGGCTTCCGAGTGTTGGCATCGTCCAAATCTCAGTTATCAAAGGCCTTCGTCTGCGGATACATTTCAAGCTTTTGTCGCTACTTTACCATCATTGCCCGATTCCAATTGGTATGTCGATTCAGGAGCCAACAATCATATTACCAATGATCTCTCGCATCTGTTGATTCACGGAGATTATCACGATTCGGATAAGATCAGTGTGGGCAATGGTAACCATCTTCCCATTCAACATCAAGGCTCTGGTTTGCTCCCTACCCCCTCGAAATCTCTGACCCTTCCTAATGTTTATCATGTGTTTGGTATTTCTCATAGTTTACTGTCTGTACATAAGCTTACTCGAGATAATAACTGCTCCATTGTTTTTAATGCTAATGGTTTTCTTGTTCAAGATCGCAACACAAATTAGATTCTCTTTCAAGGCCCTTGTGAGTAGGGCCTCTATTCATTCAGATCATCGTCATCTTCTCCTGTGTTATTGTGTTCCAGGTCGACTTTATCCACGTGACACAACCGCTTGGGTCATCCCTCCTCTCAGGTCTATAACATCTTGGTTTCCAAATATGGTGTTCCCAGTTTAAAATCAAATAAATTTCAATGCATTGCTTGTAGTTTGGGTAAGAGTCATAAGCTGCCATTTGATATTTCTACATCTAAGGCTCCTTCTCCTTTCCAATTAGTTCATAGAGATGTTTGGGGTCCATCCCCAATTCCCTCTTTCAATAGTTTTAGGTATTATCTTCTTTTAGTTGATGACTGTACAAGGTTTTTGTGGATTTTCCCAATGAAATACAAATCCGAGGTTTATAATAAATTTCTGCCTTTTAAATCTCTTGTTGAACATCATTTTTCCTCTGCTATTAAATTTTTTAGATCCGATAATGGAGGTGAATTTGTGAATCGCCACATGTCTTCATTACTTGCATCAAATGGGATTGCACATCAAGTAACTTGTGCTCACACTCCGCAACAAAATGGCGTTGCGGAGCGTAAGCACAGGCATCTCATTGAGACTGCCATTACTCTTCTCACTCAAGCTTCGATCCCAACGAAATACTGGCTTGAAGCTTTATCTACAACTGCCTTCATTATAAATCGGCTTCCTAGTGCACCATTGTAATACAAAACTCCTTATGAAATGCTTTACCAAGTCAAACCTGATTTTCAGTTGCTAAGGACATTTGGGTGTGCATGTTTTCCATGGCTTCGCCCATATAGTACTCATAAGCTTCCCCCGAGGTCTATACAATGTGTGTTCATTGGATATTGTGCTACTTCCAAGAGATATCGGTGTCTCGATCTACTCATCGGCAGGGTATATATGTCAAGACATGTCACATTTGATGACGATTCATTTCCATTCTCAACCCTCACATCCAAGTTAAGAACCCCTATGAGCCCTCAGCTAAATCCTCCTACTTCTAGCTCCACTAAAGCCCCCACCTTTCTAGTTCCATCAGCCACTTCTTTCCCTGCCTCCCAATCAATTACCCCACCCCTCAATAACAATCTTCCACCCACCACTGCCTCTACACCTATTCATCAACCTGCTCCTACCACTACCCCTGCTCCCAACTTACAACATCCTCAAACATCCCCTATTTTACCCACTGCAACAGCCCAAATTTTAGCCTCCAGTGAAATCGACACCAATCCACCCAAAACACCATATCTCTCTTCACATTCCATGGCCACTAGATCCAAATCTGGTATCTTTAAACCTAAAAAGTTGTTTTTCCTTCTGCCCATTTCCTCCTCCCAATTTGAGCCAAAGACCTACACCGAAGCAGCTAAGCAGCCCTCTTGGCGACAAGCAATGGCCGATGATTTCTCAGCTCTCTTATCGCAAAGAACATGGACTCTTGTTTCGCCACCATCAAATCAGACGATTGTGGGTTGCAAATGAATCTTTAAGCTCAAAAAGACTGCCAATGGGTCTATCACTCGTCACAAAGCCCGCTTGGTCGCGAAAGGTTACACACAAGAAGAGGGGATAGACTATCAAGAAACCTTCAGTCCCGTGGCGAAGCAACCCACCATTCGGGTTGTTCCTTCTCTCGCCTTACACTATAATTGGCTGATTAAACAAATGGATGTCTCTAATGCCTTTCTTCATGGAATTCTTGGAGATGAAGTATACATGGCCCAACCCCAAAGGTCACATTGATCCTCTATATCTGAACTATGTTTGTAAGCTTCATAAAGCAATCTACGGGCTCAAACAAGCTCCAAGAGCTTGGTATGACACTTTTTCAAGGTTTCTTCTCTCCATTGGATTCATCAACAGCCGCAACGACCCATCTTTGTTCATTGTGCATTCCCTTGGTGATATTACGCTGGTTCTTGTGTATGTCGATGGCTGATATGTCCTTAAATTTGTACTCGCAAATGCACGAATCGTGATATAGTCAGTGGGTGCAAAGTAAGAGATCGATCCCACGAGGATTGGTTAGAAAATTTAAAATCAAAAATAGAAATTAACTAAAAGAATTTCCACAGATCTATCACAGTAACTAACAACTTAGAATTTTGAGAACTTCTGATAAATGAGATAAATGCTAGCAGATAAATACTAACTGAATTTAAGAATTAAACAATTAATGAAAGATAAGGATTGGGATGCTAAATCCTCCCATCGTAGGTTTATCATTTACAGAATATCAATCTGTGGATTGAGATGTGAGATCTTTAACAGATTTCTCAAAAGAAGCACTGCCCCATACACACGTGAGTTCTAAAATATAGATCTGAGATCACGGAGATGTATGATTAACATCCCATGAGTGTATGATTAACACTCACACCTCGGACAATATTTAGAACCCAATCTCTAGGGTAATTTCCAAAGGACAATTTAAAATCAAGGAGATGTATGATTAATACCCCATGGGTGTATGATTAACACCCACACCTCAGATCGTGATTGGAACTCACCACTGGGATAAAGTCATACTATCAATCCGAGATCAAGGAGATGTATGATTAACGCCTCATGAGTGTATGATTAACACTCACACCTCAGATGGCAGTAAAACTTTACCCCGAGATGGATAATAATTAGGATAAAACTATTATTACAGATCTGAGATCATAGGGCATGATTAGCTCCTAGATCTCAGACTAAAATAGTGATTTCACCATTTTCAATGAATATTAGGGTCTTAAAAAGTATCTGACATCTCAATCACACATATTTATATTAATATAAATGAATACCTCCGATGGGGTTCATTAGATCCCTATCCTTAATGAAACTAGCCACACATAACTGAAATAAGTAATAAAATAAATGCAGAAGTTGAAAATGCCATTAAAATATCGTAAAAAATTATCCACAAAAATCCACGAAAGCTTTAATCCAAAGTACGTACACCTCCTTCTTGAAAGTGGATCCAAATCAGAAAACTAAGACTTATCTTCTCTCAAAATAAATATTAAAAAGATAGTTCAAGAAACTGAGACTCAATGCCCTTACACGATGAAAAGCAGAAGACTAAAAAAATAGAAGAATGCAGTAAAATAAAAACTCTCAAAAACAGAAGTCTCCCCCCAAAACAGAACTCTCCGAATGAATATAACTCCAAGAATATCTTTTTCCTTAATTGCTGAAACGGAAGCCGCTTTTTCCTCCTTGAATCCAAGATTTTATTCTGTGAAAAGAGTACCGAAATTCTCGCGGCCAAACAAAATTTCGAATTCAAATTCAAATTTGGTCGATCGATCGACTAAAGAGGGTCGATCGATCGACCATATCAGATTCTGTTTTGAAATTCCAAATCTTCCGGATTAGGTCGATAGATCGACCAAAAAGGGTCGATCAATCGACCCCCCAGATTTTCGTAAATTCCCGCTACACTTTGCATTAGACACTGTCTCGGTATTTTAGCCATAACTTTCTATCCCGAAGTTAGATTGAGGCGATTTTTACGACGTTGGAAAGCTGACGACGAGTTCTACAACTTTTGTGTTTTGACAATTTCCTGAATCTAACGTATTGAAGGTCCAAATTGAGCACCAAGTCAGGATAAGTTCTGAATGATCCAAGGTAGCACGAATTTTACGTTATATTCTGAACTTTTAGGTTATTTCATGCTCAACGCATCTCCCGACCTGTAAATCACTAAAAATCTATAATACATGTTAAATGGCTTTCATCGGGTAGTTAGATGTAGGTCTTTAGGGGTGAAATATCATCATATTTCACTGCACATCAATGGCATAATCATCACGGGTAACAATAGCCTCAACATTAGATCACTTATGACAAAGCTACACAATTAGATCGCCATGAAGGACTTAGGTGTGATCAACTATTTTCTGGGCAATGAAGTGCTTCCAGCTGCACAAAGAGTGTTACTTTCACAAATAAAATATGCATCAGAATTGCTTCATCGAGCAGACATGGCCAATTGCAAACCTTGTGCGACCCCCATCTCTAAACTCAAGCCTTCTTCAACTGATAATGAGTGCTTCCCCAATCCTTCTTTATTTCGGCAATTGGTCGGGGCACTTCAATATTTAACAGTTACCCGTCCAGACATTTCATTTGCAGTTAATATGGCTTGTTAGAAAATGCACAGCCCATCAAAATCAAATTTCATTGCAGTCAAGAGAATACTCCACTTCATCAAGGGATCAGTTCATCATGGGCTACATTTCCAATCAGGCCCTCTATTTTTGCATGCTTATTTGGATGCTGATTGGGCTGGTGATCCACTAACCCGACGCTCCACGACTGGCCTCTGTGTTTTCTTTGGCCAAAACCCAATCTCGTGGTGTGCCAAGAACCAACAAACGGTGGCCCGTTCATCTACTAAAGCTGAATATAGGGCTCTCGCCCACATAGCTGCAAAAATCACTTTGGCTATGGATGCTCCTTTTTGAGATGCGAGTTCCTCTAAGGCAGCCACCACTTTTATGGTGCGATAACATTTCTACACTTTCTCTCGCTTCAAATCCAGTTTTTCATGTGCGCACCAAACACATTGAAGTAGATTACCACTTCGTACGCGAAAAAGTCATAAATAAGGAATTACATGTTCAATACATCTCCTCCGTTGATCAGGTTGCAGATATTTTCACCAAATCGCTCTCTTCGCAACGATTCAACTTCCTTCGATCCAAACTCATGGTCGAGATGCCCATTTGTTTGTAGGGGAATGTAAGCTATACACCAGATCACTAGGCTCTAGAGAATTCTAATAATATCAAGTCTGTTGTAACAAACTGAAGAGAATATTCTATAGTCTAGAAGGGTCTATTAGTTGTATAAATATAAGATGATGTATGGCAAAACGGAGTGGAAAGAAATGAGATTGATCTATTTAGATTAAAATATTGAACTACAGTTGCTGGAAAATGGAAACCACGTATAGTTAGGTACCGAAAGTAGCTATTTACTAGTCGGCCTGTTAGGGCTTGTGCCTTTTTTTAGAGTAACTTTTCTTTTAAATTTTTGTGTTGCTTGTTTCTCACCGAGTAAGAGAAAATCAAATTTCAAGAAAAGAACTCGAGTACTGATAAAAGATACATGATGGCCCTAAACTCTTAATACTCCCTTTTTAAAAGTCACATTTTAAGTCGGGAGTTTTTGAAAAGATTGTGAATTTTGTGAATAAAATATCATTATTTTTAAAAATTTTATAAATTGTCTCAATTATTTAAATTTTTTTTTTTTTTCCTCTACCTTTCCAAAAGATATCGGCTGGGTGCTAGACCAATACATATCTAATATATCGGATATATGTCAGGCAGACCGACCGATATTTTAGCTCTTTTTTATTTTTAAAATAATAAAAAATTATAAAAATGACATTTTTTTTATTTTGTCCGAGTCATACGATACATATGAGTCGATATACCTTCATATGAGTCGATATTTGACCCAATATGGAATCGGGGAGTATGTCATATCGACATCCTAACCTGATACATATTAGCCGATATGTAACGAATATGCCTGATGAGTAGTGAAATATGATGATATTTCACCCCTAAATACCTACATTTAGCTATCCGATAAAGGCTATCTGATAAGAATTATTAGATTTGAAGTGTTTCAGGTAAATACTAGTCAAGTGCAGAAAATAGCCCAAGAATTCTGAAAATAATGTCAAAACACTGCAACTTTGGGTCATCGAGAACTTGGAACGACTTACATCTCAATTTGGACCTTCAAGACGGCTGAATTGTAAAATTGTCAAAACACAAAAGTTGTATATCTTTCTGTCAGCTTTCCAATGGCGTAAGAATCACCTCAATCCGAATTCGGGATAAAAAGTTATAACTAAAATACTAAGGTAATATCTGATGCAAAGTTGATTTTTGGAGGGTCGATCGATCGACCCTATAAGGTCAATAAATCGACCCTGACTTTTCGAGTTGGGACACTTCTGCGGCTGGGAATCCTATGCGACTTGGATGCTATTTAAAGTCAAATCAAACACTTCAATGGAGATTATTATTTAGAGAATTAAAGTTAGTTTTAGAGAGTTTTTATTTTTTAGAGTAAAAGTAGAGATAGAGAGTTTTTATTTTTCCTTCTTTTTGAGAGCTTTGTTCCTTTAATTTTTCAGTATTCATTCATTCAGTTTATTATTTTTGTTCAGTTGATTCCTACATTAATTTCGTTTCTGAAGATCATCGTACTTGTAGATCAAAGAATTTTTATTGAAATTTGAGGTATTTTTAATTCATTAAATTAATGTTATTTTTCCTTCCTTATTTATTTATGTCATTTAATTACAATATGCGTAGCTAAATTCATAGGGATGGGGATCTAATGATTCCCATCTGAGGGATGTACTTTTAATAATATAAATTTAGGATTAAAATATGAGATCTTATTTTATGGTTGTTATACTATCACGAACGGATGAAATCCCCGCCACTAACTGGGATCACGTGTGCCGAGCCATGCCCTGGATCCTGGATCTGTAATGGTAATTTTATCTTAATTACTCCCTAATCTGAAATGGAGTGTGCCGAGCCATGCCCTTAATTTCAGATCTATGGTGGTATTCTTGTTGGAATTTTCACCCACTTTGGGGATGATTTTTATTTGAACTTGAGATCAAGTGTGCCGAGCCATGCCCTTGATCCCAGATCTATATATGAAAATATCTAAGTCCTGATTGCAGGGATGCAACGTGGAACCTATCGGGGTTTTGACCATTTATCTTTTATAAAAAATATTTGCTCTCAATAGTATATCTCATAGTTTAATCCTTAGATTTGTATTATCGAAAGAACAGACCAAAGATGAGAGGATTTAGTATCTTCATTTCTATCTTTATTTTTGAATTATCAGTTAAGTTTTAGTTTGTAGTCAGTAATTGTCATCTCACAAACCGCTTAAATCATAAAACTGGTAGAATACTGTTAGATCTTGATAGGTTTCTTGAATTACTGTCGTGTCTTTTTAGATCTTTCAAAAATAGTCCTCGTGGGAACGATCTCGTACTCCGCACCCACTATCTACAATTTGATTCGTGCGCTTACGAGTAAAACATTACAATTAAAAATCACATCAATGCCCCTTGTTTAAAACCACTTTAGAGAAACATAGAGAGTACACAAATCTTAGGTAGTGTTTGGGAACATGGATTTGGACAGTTTGGCTCCACCTGTTGGTATTTGGATTTGATAAATCTACTGGAATTTAGAAATCCATGTCTATATTATAAAAAAGTGGATTTGTAAACAACACCTCCTAGGCATTATTTGAAAATCCAAATCTTATGCCGACATATAATTTGGATTTGAGTAAAAAGTTGTTACTCAGTGCTATTATAGGTACGATCAGACCTGATACTCGACCCGCCAGAGCCGAGTATTTTTAAGCTTGATCGATCTGGTTGGGTTGGGCATGAGGCAACCCGAATTAAACCAAACCGAATCGGGCTAAACCGGTGGTAAATGGACCGGATTGAATTGGTGCATGACCGAAGTAAACTCGACTCGACCCGAACTGACCTAATCTAAGCTTAAGTAGTTACTGCAACGGCTAGAAAACTAGCCGTTGTAGTCGCCGTTGGGCTGCACTGACTAGTTTTTGGCCGTTACAGCCCACCATTATATAGTGCACCCTGTGTGTGCAACCAAAAAATTGTTGGTTGCAACCATTGTGAGTTTTTTTGTTGGATACAAACCGAACAAATCGAACCAAACACTGAAAAATTTAGTTCAGTTTGGAAGCAGTTTATGTGTTGGAGAAATTCAGTGTACCGAAATCAAATTTTTCGGTGTTCGGTTCGGTTTGCTTCGGTTTGGGTCCGGGAAAAAAAATTTGTTGGTTGCACCCATTTTTTTTTTTTTCTTTTTTTCTGTTCTTAAACCCAAACCAAACCGGACTGAGCATCAAAAAATTCGGTTCTGTTCAAGAACGGTTTATGCATTGGAGGAATTTGGTGTATCGAAATCGAATTTTTCGGTGTTCAGTTCGGTTTGGGTTCAAAAAAAAAAATTGCTGATTGGACCCATTTTCGAATATTTTTTTCCCCTAAACTCAAACTAAAGCAAATTGAACTGAATCGAACACCAAAAAATTCGGAAACGGTTTATGTGTTGGAGGAGTTCAATGTCACTACAAAAAAATAGATTATTGGCGGTAACCAAAAACTACAGCTATAAACAAAAAACTGCCGCTAATACCCTTGCCGCTAATAGTCTTAATAGGTTTTTTTATTAACAGCGGCAGTTTTTTGCTCCAAAAAATTGCCGCTAATAGTCTTATTTTTTGTAGTGTGTACTAAAACCGATATATTTTGGTTCGATTTCAAATTGTGATGTACTGAACTAAAAACCCAAAAAATCGAACTCGGTTCGGTTCGGTACACCGAATTTGCATCCCTACTTACATAGAATATATAAAAGAAACTAAAGAAATATAAATTCTTTTTTATAAAAAAATAGCCAAATGAAGTATCTATAAATCATTGGGCTAAATCTTAAGGCAATGCTTAAACATCCAAACAAGAGATTTGCAAATCTAAATATTCCAAATTCTGAATTTGAAATGCTTGAATATGAAATCCTCAAATCCAAATCCACGTTCCTAAACACAGCTTTAATCTTTTCCTAAAACTCGAAAACAGTCGGGCCTAGGAGATAAGTGTAACACAGTTGTCATTCTTTTCACCATAGTTCATAGTATCGGCCGATAGATCAAATTATCGGCTGATGTTTGTCGGTTTCGGGCAAGCTCGATACAAAAACATGAAGTTTTCGGGCCATTTGTATAAGCTTTGAAATTATCGGCCGATAATTTCAAGGCATACCGTGCAATTATGAATTTATGTATTTCCGAACTGTTTTTTTTTTAAAATATATTCAATGACTCAAAACTTCACATGATTTTGATCCTTGCTTTTCACCCTTCAGTGATTTAGAGCTAAAAAATATCCCTACAATTTTAAAGGGTTGCCATGGGAGAACAAACAGCAAGAACCACGGTAGCACTCCAGCAGGGGTCTCAATGGGCTCGACCTTAAATGGGCCTTTTATAATCAGGCCTCTTAAAACTAGCCTGACTACTAATCAGGTCAGGCCAACCTACCTCAGCCCATACCCAGTTTATTTCAGGTCGAGCCAAGCTTCGAGCCGCCCAACAATTTTTATATAATTTATATAAAGATTATCTCAAATGAGCGGACCAGACTGAATTGAAGCAAGCTTAAACAAGCTGATTTTAATCGGGCTTTTGGGACTAGCTCATAGACTGACATGGCATATTCATCGGGCCGAACATTTTATATTGCAGGCCTACCTACGTTAGCCATTTCTTACTCTAAATTATCGCACAGTTAGGCCTTGTTTCACAAAACTCATGGGAAAGTTTTTTTATTATTTTTTTTAACTTTACGTTGATTTGTAAAAATAAAAACTCATAAAAAGTTTTTATCAAAGGTTTTATAATGGTTGTAATTATTATATTTTCAACCGTTTGGCAACAAAATGTGTAAAATATGATTTTTTTCAAAATATTTGCAACAACCTCTACAGTATTATAATAACTTTCACAAGTAAACCTCAAGGGATTAGGCGAGCTGGTCAGGTACTTGCTTCCAAAAAGCAAGAGACTTGAGTTGGAATCCCCTCCCCTCCATGAGGCCACCTTAAGAATTTATATCTTGTGCTTACTAGCAATTTAAGATGACCATTTTTTAATTCACACGACATCAATCACCAAATGTGGAGGTAAAATCACACATCACACATCAAGCTTAAACATGATTTTAGGGCCAATTGATCTAGGATTTGTACCATGTGGAATAAAAATGACCGTCAGATAATAAGATCATGCTCTAAAGATTAGTTGTGTGGAAGATTGACATAAAAAACGATCTCCATGATCCAATTCCAAGCAATCCATGGGTTGGACGCGGTTTCAGATGTAGGCGCTTTAGTAAACTCATAGAGGTACCTGCCCTTTTCTTTAATACCAAACAAGCCAATATAAATATTACCGTTAAAATTGTTGACAACCTTGAATAAGACGATGGAGATTATTTTTCGTTCTCATCATACACCATGATCACAATCACTTTTGAGGATATATGCCATGTGGAATTAATACTTGACCGACTCATAAGTGGGTCATGATTTCAAACTCTATTGTCTGGAAGATTGGGATAAATAATGATCTCCATCATTTGAGTCAATGCAACCATCGGCTTTAAGGGTGGAAACTTAGGCTGCAAAGAGCCTTTGCAATTAGCGTAGTATGTGCAACTGTCAGATCTAACCACCGAAAGATGTACGTTTGTTTTTGGGTACCTCAATTTGGCCCCAGACATTATCTGAAAGCACCCACATCTTAGACCCCTTGAAAATCATTGATTCCTTATAATTAGATGACGGAGATCGTGTTTCACCCCCGATCTTCCACTCAATATGATGCACTTATTAGATGGTCAAACTTTTAATCCATGTGTCACAAATCCTCCAAAAAAAACCCAAAAATCACATTTGAGTGTGATTTGTGTCATATGATTCAAGGGCTATTTTTTTGGGATTTGTGACACACGGAATAAAAAAATAACCGTCTAATAAGTGCGTCACGATCTCAAGATCTATTGTGTGGAAGCTGGGGGGTGAAACATTTTCTCCGTCATAGAATTATAACGAATCAATGATTTTAAAGGGGTCTGCCAGTCTGGGGCGTGGGCGCAAACGGAGGTACCCTTTGGTTTTTTTCACAACATGGACTAAAAATATTTTCATGATAGATCTTGAGATCATGGCGCCCTTATTAGACGGTCAATTTTTATTCCATCTGTCACAATTCCCAAAAAAATGGCCATAAAATCACATTTGAGTGTGATTTGT
Source organism: Chloranthus sessilifolius (assembly GCA_021018995.1). Taxonomy (NCBI): domain Eukaryota; kingdom Viridiplantae; phylum Streptophyta; class Magnoliopsida; order Chloranthales; family Chloranthaceae; genus Chloranthus; species Chloranthus sessilifolius. The sequence continues at coordinate 132,750,362 of CM037591.1, read as the reverse complement.
GCCATATGATTCAAGGGCCATTTTTTGGCGATTTGTGTTATATGGAATAAAAAATTGACTGTCTAATAAGTGCGCCATGATCTTAAAATCTAAATTGTGTGGAAGATTGGGGGTGATACGTGATTTCCATCATCTAATTAGAATAAATCAATGATTTTCAAGGGTCTTGTATGTGGGCGCATGGGGCTGCAACAGAGCTGAGCTAGATCGATAGCTCGGCTCGGCTCGCCCTGAAAATGAGAGCTTTTGCTCTCTTAAGCTCGGCACGAGAGTCAGAGTTTTTTACTTATAGCTCGGTTGAATTAGAGCCGAGCTAGAGCTTAGCCTGTAAAGCTCGGCCAAACTCAACTTGATTAATAGTATATAATACTTTTATATATAATAAAATATAATACATATAATTTTGATTTTTCTTTTATTTTTCCCCCTTATGATAAGATTCATCTAATTGTTACTTTATAATGGATAAATATATAATAAATATATAATATTTATAATCTTCTATTGAAGTTTTCTCTCTCCTTCTCCAACTATTAAAGTTTTCTCACTTGTCTATGAATAACAATTAACATGATAATTGACCAACCAATCAATACTTTTGCTCTTAATCAATATTTAACTCATTAAATTAAAAAACTTTTTTCTCCTATTGATCGGTTAAATTCAAAAGAACTAAGGGAATAAAGATATTAGGGTTCTCATTTCTTAAATTTTATTAAAACTTTTATCTATTAAAAAAAAGATAACGTCCAAAACAATATTAGAAAAAATAATTTATAATAAAATTTATTTAGCTTGAAGCTATGCTCGGCTCGACTCGACTCGAGCTCAATAGAGCCCCAAGCTAGAGCTCCGACTTTTCAAGCACGGAGAGCATAGAGCCAAGTTCCAGCTCGGCTCATATTAGATAAAGCCGGGCTAGAACTAACCCAAGCTCAGGCTTGGCCTGGGTCAATTGCAGCCCTATGTGCGCAACAGAGGTGCCCTTTGTTTTTTTTATGTAATATGGGCTAAAAATTTTCACAATAGATATTCAAATCATGGCGCGCTTATTGTACAGTCAATTTTTTATTCCATTTGTACAAATCCACAAAAAATGTTCCTATTATCACATTTGAGTGTGATTGGTGTCATATAATTTAAAGGTTATGTTTTGGGGATTTGTGATACATGAAATAAAAAATGACCCTTTGATAAGTGCACTATAATCTCAAGATCTATTGTGTTTGAAATATTGGGACAAAATACGATCTCTATCATCTGATTAGAAGTAATCACTGATTTTTAAGGGGTCTCGGACGTGAGCAAACAGAGGTACCTTTCTTTTTCTTCCCAATATTTCACTTTCTGTATTCATCTCACAAAATAATAATAATTTCGCTTTCTGTAAATAATCTGGTTTTTCCACGTGTTTTTGCTAGAAGCCGGGTTGCCAAACAAGCCTTATGGTCGATGAATGATGAAGCTAGATCGGATTTAGGTCGGACCCTTCGAAGTTCTAAACCTAGTTCGGCTTTAATAGAAGAGCGAAGCTCTTGGACCCATCTTACTTTGCAAATCATCTGATACAACGATGCAACGTGTATCATCAAGAATCCAACGGTCCGTAACGTCTTTGTTTCTACACTACCATGTATCTTCTTCTTCTTCTTCTATCCAAAAACTCTCTTACAGCACCTTCTCTCCCCAAACCCATCTCCAACAACATCTTCCCAGCTCCTTCGTGACATGGGGCTCTCATTGTTTCATCAGACGATTGAGCTTCGCCACGGGTTTCTCGCCTCTGCAACGCAAACCATTGGATTCGATCATCGACCTCGATAGGGCCAAAAGCTGCTCCCCCGAGGATCTCGTTTCCATATGGGATGATGTAAGCCCTAAAAGCGTTTAAATTTATCTCTGCTTATGATTTTTTTTAATGGGTTTGTATATTTATTGCATTTTGAAATTGCAATGTCTATCTAGCAAAAAATATAAAATTGCAATGTCCAGTCGGTCGTTCAAAACAATTAAAATTTGACTGAATCTAACAAAATTTCTGAATAGAATTTCAGTAAATCATTCAACTTCATATTCGTTCAGGGAGTCATCAACCGATATTTTAATGGGTAGCTCTATTTGCACCTACCGAATCTCTAAGGGCAGCAACTCAAAAAACAATTGACTGCTTTGAATCAGACGATGAAGATTGTTTTTCGTTCCAATCTTCTACACAATGGATCTTGAGACCATGGGCATAACAACAAACAGTCATTCTCGGCTCACTTTTTGGAATGTGTGTTACATGGAATCAAAATATGACTGTGGTACGCCCGTGGTCTCAAGATCTATTGTGCGGAAGATGGGATGAAAAAAATCTCCATCATCTTTCAAAGCAGTCAATGGTTTTCAGAATTCGTGCCCTTAAGAGACCCGGAAGGTGCAAATAGAGCTACCCTGTTTTGTTGAGCAGGCAATTCAACAGTAATCTACAACTGAGGCTCTGGACGAGTATTGGAATCCAATTGGAGTAAATCGACAGTTGCAACTTGCAACACAGCTAGATGCAGGGAAACTAAATTAAGGTAAAAGATATTCTGTTTAATGGTTTGTTTAAACAGTTTGATGTGTGGCTTGCGAGAAACATTGATAATGCATGGGTTGGACAGCCTTTAATCTGCACATAGAACCAGGTCTCAACAAAATTGCTTTGTTAATTTGTTGCATAAATTTTGATATGTAGAGACGTGTTGACTATTAGAAAACCAAAGAGAAAGCGGCACAAATACTTTTAAACAAAGGTTGGTTGCTCTAAGATTAGAGTTCCTGGGTGCACATGACTCTAGGTCTTGCCTTCTGTAGAAATCCAACAGGCCTAACTCAACCTCACAAAACCGGCTTGTTAGGTGAGGTTTGCCCAAGATATAAAGAGCCCAAGAAGGGCCTGCCCACAAACGATGTGGGACAATTCCAACACACCCCCGCACGTGTTAGCGAGATTGAGCCAAATCACGTGGACAAGAAATGAGTGACGTGGGGAGAAAGAATGGCTTTGATACCATGTAGAAATCCAACGGACCTAACTCAACCTCACAAAGCCGGCTTGTAAGGCGAGGTCTGCCCAAGACATAAAGAGCCCAAGAAGGGCCTGCCCACAAACGATGTGGGACAATTCCAACACGCCCCTCCACATGTTGGCGGGATTGAACCAAGCCAAATCACGTGGACAAGAACGGGTGACGTGGAGCAGAGAAATGTTAGCTTTGATACCATGATAAAATTCCACAGGCCTAACTCAACCTCACAAAACCGGCTTGTAAGGTGAGGTTTGCCCAAGATATAAATAGCCTATGGTGGGCCAGCCCACAGCCGATATGGGACAAATCGAACAGCTTCCTGATATGCCACACGAAGTGTTCGAAGGTCCTCTTGATAAAGGAGCGAGCAAATATAAGACTAACTCAAGCAATGTGTGCTAAAGCATCTCAACACAATATTGAACTTACACAGAAAATTTAAAATGGAGACATAAGGCTTAAGACAAGGAAACAAGTAAATCATAAGTTCGAACTTTGGTGAAAGGCCTTAGAATATAAGGGTTTAAAAATTAGTAGAAAAGAGATAGAATACAAGTATTGAAACTTTAGCGAACATGGATGCCTTGAGGTTGATTTGGTCAAAATAGAAAACAATTTAGTGCCACAATGTTATAAATCTTCATATTGGGGTCCTACGATACAACTTGATGGTGTTGGGTTCAAGGAGGACATCTCCAAACACGATGAATGCAGGGTGAGTGGGCGAAGTGGATACAGGCATGTGGTTTGTTGTTTGATCGGAAAGTGTCATTTCAATTGAAGGGATGTTTTTACAAAATGGCAATAAGACCTGCATTATTGTATGGCGCAAAGTCTTGGGCTGTGAAGAATCGACTATAAGGCAAAGCTTATGTGGTTGAGATTCATATGCTGAGGTGGATACATGGAATAACAAGAGAAGTTAAAATTAGAAATTAGTACGTAAGAGGAAGTTTAGAAATGGCTGGAGAGAAGTATTGAGAAACAATATGAAAAATTGCGGAGTGACAAAGAGGCTAATCCTAAAATGAATGGACTGGAGAAATAAGACTTGCAAAATGACCCCAAATAGATGGGACAAGGTTTTGAGGATGATGATGAAGGCATGGATGAATAAAACATACTTTAGTCCTGTAAAATTGTCCAATGAATCCAAACTGCTTTTCTATTGGTAATCCGCGGTAGACCAGGGTGTCTGGGTTTGAAAGGCTCAATTTTGAAGTATTACTTGAGATGGATTTGTGCATGCAATGCTTCCAAAGTGGAGAAGGTGGTGCTTCTTACTGGCATCCAAACTTTCCTAGCTCATTTATAGGGTTCACTAGTTGTTGACGGTGACTATATGAACATCATTGGGTGGCTGAGCATAGAGACGAACAGCTCATGGAGGTCAGCCAGTTGGGTGGATGAAGCTAGGGACTTGCATAGATCGTTTTAGGATTTATTTTTTTTCTCTCGTTTCAAGGGGACCTTGATTCTTCATAAATTACTCCATTTATGTCCCACTAAAGTATCTCAACAAAGGAAAGAGTAGAAAGACTTGACTGTAAATCTTCCTTTCTTTGCCAAACTCCATAATCTGAAATCCCTCCCCACTCTAGTCTTTCTTCTAGACCACTGTAAGTCCATCAATTTATTAAAATCTTGTATTTCATCACTTCTCAATCTCCTTGTAAATCTGATGTCTCATTCACAAGATCCAGCTTGATCTACGACAAGGTCTACTGCATTAGAATTCCTTCTTCTTGAAATCTGATAAAGCTTTGGGAACTGATTCATAAGGCTGCCATTAGAGGCACAAACATCCCTCCAGAATTTTCTATCCCCCTTACCCCAACTACACCACAAGCAGGATTTGAAAGTGCTATCCATACTTCTCACACCCTCACCACCCAGGGTCCCTTTATTTATTAACTCTGATACTCCAACTATTAATTCAAATTATCGGCCAAAATTTCGGTTTTCGGTTTCGATCATGCCCGAAACCAAAATCCAACCCGATATTTTGATCCTTGGCTCAAGTTACCAATAAAATAAAAATAAAATAAAAAATGGTGGTTCAATTCCTATGTAATGTAGTATATTCTGTTTGTTTTCCCCTCCTCACTATAGTAACTTGCTTTAATTGCTGTCATTATGCTTATTGTAGTCTCTGCGGCCCTGGTGACGTTAGTAAATTCTGTTAAAAAATGTTGACTTTATTATGAAAAAAGTGAAATGCAAGGTGTGAGGCTCAAGAAAAATACTTGAGCCCAGCAGCTGAAAGCAAAACTACTTAAAATTTATAAAAAGAGGCAAGATTGACCCCAGAAAATTGGTTAGCTCACTCTTTAGCCAACTTATCGGCTTTGAAATTGCCTCCCCAACATACACCAATGAAATGGCACATCCGAAGACTTGTGATAGCTTCTTCAATAAAATTTGTCCACTCTCCAAGCGAATCTTTTTTCCATTACCATATAGTTTCAGAAATGAAACATGCATTGTATACAAATTCGCTTCTTAACTAAAATCGTCCACTGTACAAGAGAATCTTTTATTCTTTTCCTTTGAGTTTCAATAAATGAAACATGCAACTGTAAAAAAATTCTCTTGATTCCTGATGTGTTAAAGACATTTCATGGGGAAAAGATCACTGAATACATTTTAGCTAGAAAAGTAGAGAAAAGCTATAAATGAGATCATCTGCTCTAATAAACAATTGGTGTGCGTAAGGGTGATATAGCAGAAGGATGTGTACCATACTACCATTAACAAAATCTGGAGAAGACACACATTACTAAAAGAGGGCTCGAGTACCTTGGTCTGGAGTTTCTAGAAGCGGACTACTTGTACAACTTAGCTGAACAATATTACTTAATTTTAATACAACCTCATAATATGCAACGGAGATGCTTGAAGCCAAATATCTCAAGCTCATCTAGTCCAAACACGTGATTCTATATAGCTCATTTCCACAGAACTTACTTGGAGTGCGAGAAATATGTTATCAATTTAAAAGAAACCTGTAACTTCGTATTTTTTTTTAATAAATTTTTTACTACTTTTGCAGACAATTGAATCTCTTGTGGTATGCTTACATATTATAAAAATGTTAATCTCTGCCGACCATTATGCTTACTCATTGGACTGGAAGATTTTTCCCCTCATATTGCTCTGAATTCCCATTGCTATGTGTTGGTTTTAGTATTGCATTACATATTGGGCTGATGGAGGAGCTGATTTCATTTTTTGCCTATATACCAGTATCACTTGGGAAGAAGTCACATAAGTGCATCCATGAAAGGGAAGTTATATCATCTATTGGAGCAAAGAGCCACGTCTTGGTACCACGCTTGTCAACCTTTAGCTTGATGGTGTTTCCCATTAATATATATATAATTTTCCGTTTCTTATATATCCCATATTTTTGTAGCCGCCACTTTGTCATTCCTTTGTGGAGAGGAAGTGGTTATACAACAATGTTCATTCAAGGTTTCATCTCTGATTACTTCCGTCATCTTCATTATGCATGCTTTAACTATTGCCATATAATATGTTCTCAATCAAAACTCGATTATTTGCCAATAAAAGAGTTCCTCTTTTCCCTTTGCATGCTAACGGGAGACTCGAGTCATATGCCAATTTCTCAATTTCTAAAGTCAATTTTCCTAGAATTTGAATTATATTTTACCGCCTTGCTTTGCAGTTCAGATGCCGCACATGATTTTCACAAGTCTCGAGGATTACAAGGCAAGAGGAACACAAGCAGCACCCTATTTCACCGTCACCTATTACAGTGAATTTGAAGAAAGCAAGGATGTAGTGCTCATCCGGGGGGATATCGTCTTCACCAGTAAGCTTAGTGATTCGGAGGCAAAATGGCTTTTGGAGACAACCCAGTCCTTCTATCTGAACGACGCTAGGTACAGATTGGTCGAGCAGTTGAACAAAGAGACCCGTGACTTCGATTTCAAGGATGTCCTCCAGGCTCTCGACATGCCTGTGGGATGATTTATGCTGCAAACACACCCATCCCTGGCATCCAATCTTAATAAGAAAATAGAAAATTTCTGCCCAAAATGGTGATCGCTGCTTCCTATATGAAGTTCATCTGATAGATATAAGTGAATCTAGACATCTTTCAATCGTAGATTAGCCAGCAGAACGATCAGGTGATCCGGCATAAGATCGATATCCTAATGTGACACATTGTTAGGTTCTTTTTATATCCTGTTTCCTGTTAGATGGGCTTCAAATCTACAGACATGCATTGAGCAAAGAGAACCCAAATTCAGGAGAGAATTGGGTTAGAGGATGGAAACTGAAGTGATTTAACAATGTTTAAAATAGTATTTTGGACATGTATTATCCCATGTGGTGGTGGTAAACAAATTATGAGATGTTTTGTAGGTGGTTTTAGAAGACAGGGATTCTAGGACAGCAGCCAGCATATGAACTCTAGGTGAGAGCCAGATGAGTGGCGTCTGGCACCAAAGCTTGTGTTCCCTGACGATCTAATTGTGGTCAATGGAGTAAATTTAATGAACATCATAGTTTGGAGGAGCCTTTAGTTAAAATAAAAAATCATTTAGCGTCATAATATCATAAATTTTGGTAGGTAAGACCAAGGATCAAAATATCGGGTTTCGGTTTCGGTCATGTCCGAAGCTGAAATTTTGAATGTCGGCCGAAATCTACTCCTTAGTACTTTTGAGAACCGCAATTATGGTTCTCAGTCCCGATTTGGCCGAAATTTTAATCCATGGGTAAGACTATATTTTGTGAGAGGGTTGGGACTGTGCCTTTGGACCCAAGGATCATCCTCGCGTCCATACCCACTTGGCATCGTGTGACATCCATTATCAGGATTGGGTGCCATGATAACTTGGATAAGAACAATCAAGTGCTATCGTTTAAAAGGTGGTCAAACGGGGCTAAATTCAATACACCACTATTGTGGGGCATTATGGCATCTTTGACCCATCAAATGAGGAACAAACAAGTTCAAAATGTAATTTCTTTTTAATATTTAAACCACATCTCCCGGTTGATCAATCCAAATCGTATGTTCTTTAGGGTTGATCATGTCACGTGGCATGTGAAAATGCAACCGATCGCAGGGATGAACCATTCTAGGGATCATCCCTGCAACTTGGTGCCTATTCTCTAATCTCATTTTGTAAATATTAGTGGTGGGTACCAATGTTCTTAAAGTTGTCCGGGGATGCCGTTCGGGAGGTTCGGGCCTCTGGGCGCCTTGATTTAGGCCGGAGCGTCTCGCTTGGCGGACCGGATTTGGGGCTCCCACCATAGATCAAATTCGATACATTCCATACAATTGAATGTATCGAACGATACATTTAATGTATCGTTCACGTCCAATACCGATACGTATAGGTATCAGACGATATTTTGATCCATGGCGCCCACCCTGCCCTAGTCCCCATATTTTTGAAAAATATAATATAATATAATATTTTTTTCGGGAGTTATTACTAGGCAAATTTTAAACGTTTGCCCTTGCACCGACTTTAAAGAGAGACTTGGTATTTTAGGGACATGTGAGGATTATAGATGGCGTTAGATCAGATGACAGAGGTCGTGTTTCATCTCAATGTTCTGCACAATAGATTTTGAGATCATGGTACATCTATCAAATGGTTAGTTTTTTATTTCATGTGTCACGTATTCCTCGAAAATGACCCTCAATTTACGTAATCAAGTTTGACTGTGATGTGTCATATGATTTAAGGGCCATTTTTTGGGAATCTTTGACACTTGAAATCAAGCACCGACAGTATGATTGGTGTGCCATGATCTCAAAATCTAGTATGTGAGTTTGGGTTGAAACAAGATCACCATCATCTAATTCGAAGCAATCAAGGTGTCTCTAAAGGTGGACGCAAACATAGGTGACACCACCCTAAGTTATAAATTGGGTGGTGGTGCAATTAATACATGCCTAAGTTATAAATTGGGTGTACAAAATTCACCCTTAAAGCATCTCCAGTAAGCAGAGCTAAATTTGGATAGCTAAATACCACTTTAACTACTCCTACAATATTTTAGCTACTGCTACAGTAAAAAAAATTACTCCACCATATCTCTAGTTTAGCTACTCATTTATTTAAAATATTATTTTTCATTCTTATATTATTATATTTTACTACATATACTCAACTTTTACATATTTTATTCTTTAAACAGAGAAGAAAGAAAGAGCTTTGTACTTATAGTGACAAATTTTTCTAAAATTCTCCAAAATGTCTTCGAAATTTATCAGAATAGGGGTCATGGCGAAACTTTTGACAAAATTTCGATGATTTTTTCGAAATCGCTGAAATTTCATTGAAATTAATGAAATTTCACTGAAATTAATAAATATTTTCTAAATTTTGTCAATTTTTTAAATAATATGTAAATTTTTTATAAAGTTCAAATATAATTTATATTTAATATTTTTTGTACTCCCCGAAATTTTTTCGAAACTTTTAAAATTTTTCTCAAAATTTATCCGAAATGACCCCCTAACAAAATTTTGCCGAAAACAAAATTTGTCACTATACTTATGATTAGAAATAATATTTTATTATTTTACCTCTCTTGCTATAGTAATAACTAAATTTAACTATTATTGTAGTAAGAAAGGTATTTTAGTGTTTTGGATTGCTCTCTTGTTGGAGCAAAGGATCAAAATTTTGGCTGAAATGATCGAAATTTCAGTTCAAATTATCAATTTCGGTCTTCACCGAAACAATAATTTGGCCTGAATTTTCAATCATACTTTGTAGGGGATCAAAATTATCAGCTTTCCGCCAAAATTTGGTTGGAGGACAAATTTGGGCGTTCGGAGAGCTATAATAGCGGTTGATTTTCAGCTCTCGCGCAAGGGATGCCCGTAAAAAAAATGACGTCTGCCTATTATTTTTTACTACGAAAAATGCCTAAACTCTCAGACAACCTTAACCCCTCTTGCCTTATACCCACGACCTGCCCTTTCGTTTACTCAGGCGGCAGGGATGGCCACAGGTGAGGGTTTTTTTTTTTTTTTTTCCTCCTGTGTTTTTCTTCTTCTTCCTCAGTTCTTTTTCTTTTCTTCTTCTTCCTCGTCTGTTTTTCTACTTAAATTAAATACCTTTACGTTGAAATCATTTTTCGTTCTAATCTTCCATACAACAGATCTTGAGAGTCTGATGGGTGCGCCATGATCATAAGATGTATTGTGTGAAAGATTGCCACGAAAAACGATCTATAGCGTCTAATTGAAGGTGATCAACGCTTGCGTTCGAACGTTTCTCCTCACTCTATAGATTCACATAGTAATTGAGTTCAAACTTCAAAGCCATGAAACTCTGCAGAGCTCTCCGACTTCTCCACACAACCACGCCCTCCGAAACCCTCCAAGAATCAATCAGAACAGCAATTCAAACCAAAAGCTACCCTCAAATAGCCCATCTCCTCTCCTCAGCTGACCCTAACCATAATCCCAACCCCTTCTCCTTCCTCTCCTCCTTCTCCCAATCCCACCAAACCCTAATCATCGACAAAATTCTCCAATCCTTCATCCCAATCAGACCCCGCTCTCTCTCCCACCCCACCTACTCTCTCCTCCTATCACAAACCCTAACTAACCCCAGTTCCCTCTCCCTCTCCCTCGCCATCATCTGCCGTTCAATCCGATCTGGCTTCATCCCCGCCCCACAAACCCGTCTTTCCCTCTCTGCGTCCTGGCTCGATCGCCGCCGCCGCAACTCCATCGCCGAAATCCTCTTCGAAATGCGTGCAATAGGGTACAACCCCGACCTCAACACGGTAAATTACGTACTCTCTTCGGTCTGCGCTGCGGATGAGACGGATGAGGCGATTAGGATTTTGAAGGGCATGGAGGAGGGCGGAAGCGCACCCGATACAGAGAGTTATGGTGTGGTGATAAGAGCATTGTGTAGGAAGAAAAGAACGGATGAGGTGGTGAAATTGGTGAGAGAGATGGTGGGGGATCTCGGATTGGTGCCGAGGCAGGGGACAGTGGTGTGCGCTGTGGCTGCAATGCGTGCAAATCGGGAGGTTCGGAGAGCAGTCGATATGGTCGGCTTTTTGGAGAGAGAGGGTTGTGTTGTGGGGTTTCAGAGTTATGAGATGATTGCAGAAGGGTGTTTGGAGAGATGTGAATATGTGTTGGGAGGGAAGGTTGTGATGGAGATGGTGGAGAGAGGGTTGATACCGAGTATAGGCATTAGGTTAGGGGTCGTTGAGGGGCTTTTTAGTGTTGGGGATAGGGAGATGGCGGTTGCAATGAGGAGAAGGCTCTCAGAGTTGGGGACTTAATGCCGCAAAAGATATAAGGGTTGTAGAGATCTAAGTTGAAGGAGAAAGAATGATTTGATCTGTGCACATTGGGCCAATGGTTTGTTTTGATTCGTTGAAGCGCTCAAGAGTCGGTAGTTTGATCATTGTCGAAAGAAGCGGCTTTTGCTCTGTGAACTATCTAGTTGCCTTCCTCTTCAATTGAAGAAAATCACCTTGCTGCCAAGTGATCGTAACTCGGTAAGAAGTCAAACCAAGCAATAGTTCATTAAAGAACAAGAGGTCAGCATTAATCCCCTAAAGAACATACAAAATTAAACGAAGCATTCAATCATCTGAAAACCATTCTACATTCTAACATACAGCTGAATCCAACCATAAAAATGCTCGTTATTGGTGGATGAAATTGGATATGTGTTAGCCACTTAGCCCCATCCAAATTTGCTAGCAATGGCAAGTCTTTTTATCCAATTGCAAACATGGTAGGCAAGGCGTCACCATGGCGACGGATTTCGCCATATGTACTGATATGGCGAAACTTTTAAAATGGCGACGCCATGGCGGTATGGCGTCATGGCACCGCCATATTCGCAATATATATATATATATATATATATATATATATATATATATATATATATATATATATATATATATATATATAACTTACCAGTAACTTATATAATTTTAAGTTTTAATTTAATAACTTATAATCTATTAATCTTATATAAAAAGGGATTCTAGGGCACTCATCTCTCGACTTAGCTCCTCTCCTCAGCGAAAAAACAGGTACGTAGCTTATTTTTTTCCTCTCAGTCTCTCGTCTTTCTCTCTCGCAGGCTCGCAGTTATTTTTTTTTCTCTCAGTCTCTCGTCTAGTCGTCTTTCTCTCTCTCTCACCTCCCTTTCTCTCTCTCTCGCCTCCCTTTCTCTCTCGTCTCTTTCTCACTTAACCTCTTATTTTTATTTTTTGTTCTTTTCTCTCGACCAATTTTTTATATATATATTTGCACCTTCGCAAGCTCCATCGACGATTAATTGGCAACGAATCGTCTTCATGCCTTCACAAATCACAAGCTGTATACTATCAATCTCCTTTGCAATTGATCGGTTCAGTCGGCAAGCTCAGGTACGACTTTTTCAGTTTTTTTTTTCCTGTGTTTTTTTTTTTTTGTGTTTTTGTGTATTTTTCTGTTTTTCAATTTTCTGCGTTTTTCTGTTTTTCTGTTTTTTTTTTCATAATTTATTCTATGTACATATATTTTTTCTATTTATGTATGTGTGTGTGTGCGTGCGAGCGTGAAACTAGGTATAGCTGAACCCGTTGACTGCTTTGAGGGGACAATAGAGATCATTTTTTTTTCCAATCTTTTCCACAATTGATCTTGAGATCATTAGAATATTATCATTCATTAGATGGTCAGTTTTTCATCCCAAAAATTAATCTGTGAGCATGTGTGCCATATGGAGTCAAAAACTAACCGTGGGATAATATGCCTATGTTCTCAGGATTAGTTGAGATAATTGGGTGAAGTATTGGGGCGAAAAAATTCTCTATCGACTGATTGGAAGCATATTTCACAATTAATACTTGCTCTCTATTTATTGATATTTGTCTATGCCTGATTAATTAGTTGAATTTTTTTCTTCCTCTAGAAAAAATATATGAATTAAAAAATAGTAAAAAATAAATAAATATTAATGATTAATAAATAAAAATAAAAATAAAAATATTAATATATTTAAAAAAAAAATTATAAATAGCCTCGCCATGGCATGACGAGCCTCTTCGCCATGACCTCTCCACAATGGCTTAACTACCTTGATTGCAAATAATTAAATGTCAAATGCATTTATCAATTAAATAGTTATATGTACAAACAAAATTTACTAAGTAGGGACATCCGTTATAATTGTTTAGTTTGTTTCATTGGGCAAAATCTACTTATCTTGAACCATTAAATACCAAAATAAAGTTTTAGAAAAACAATATGTATTTCTTTAACAATCATTAATAACAAATTTGGTAGAAGTCTTAATTCCATTGATAAAAAAGCCGAGTGAAGTATGTCTTCTTATGGTGTTTTACTTGGTGTAAGATTGTCATTTTGAACACAGAGAGAGAGAGAGAGAGGGGTGTTGCGACATGCGCTGTACTCGAGTAAGTTGGGTGCCATATATACCTGCATGGAGTTGGTCAATGACCATTCAAAAAAAAAGAAACAAAGAATATATACACCATCAAAATCATGGTCGACAGTATTTAAAATTAATGGTGGAAATTTCTCAAAGAAAACCCATAAGTTGACCGGTTAAACCAAGGCCATACACGGATTTTGAAAGAAAAAAAATCCAAAAATCGAAGGGGATATTGAACCCCCTTAGAGGGACCCAGCCACATGGCGCATGATATGGAACTTAGGGGTAGCATGAAAACGTTACACTCAAGTGTATTATCCTATTCCCCATATATATATATATATATATATATATATATATATATATATATATATATATATATATATATATATATTGGTAATGATCCTCTCACTCGAGTCATGAGATATAATCCCATAACTCGAGCTACCATTGGCTGCATGTCTCATCAAGTGACTTAAAAAGAGACCTTGATATGACATGCAACCAATAGGAGCTCGATTCATGGGCCTATGGCTCATGACTCGAGGCATATAATCATTTCCCTATATATATGAGACTCGAGTCACGCTCTTATTGGCTGCATGCCACATCAGATGACTTAAAAGTCAACCTGATGTGACATACAACCAATGATAGCTCGAGTCATGGGATTATGTCGCATGACTCGAGTGAGAGAATCATTACCGTATATATATTGTCACACCCCAATATTCAAAACACGAATCTCAAAGCCTAACAGATCCTAGTCAAAAGTCAATATTTACAAAACTAAGATAAAATGTATATTTACATTACTAACACCATCATACAAAATAGCCCTGGAAGTGACTATTTATAGTTCTTGCTTATTTACAGAGCCCAAAATGATACACATACAACCCGTACTGGAAATATACAGTATGGGTTGTATGCTCCACAAAAAATATCGTCCGAGCATGGATCAAAATATTGTCTGATACCAATACGTATCGGTTTTGGACTTCACCGTTACGGTACATTCAAGGTACCGTATCGGTGCCTCCCATACAAAATAGCAAAATACCGAACGATGCATACCAATGTATCGTCCGGAGCTGATACATTTCATCCAGTACGTATCGGTTTTGGAGCTGACGATACGTACCGATTTTTTGAATTTTTGACCCATGCGTCTGAGTCCCAAAACCAAGAGTTTCTGCAATCCCGGAAACTCTTGGTTTTGCGACTCGGATGGCATTTTCTGTGGAGCATTTTGTCAGAGTATTGTAGATAAGGGCAAGGTAACTTTTTGGAATTTGGATTATATGGTGGTGTACACAGTACGGGTTATATGTGTATCTTTTTGGGCTTTGTAATAAACAAGAACTATAAATAGTCACTTCTGGGGCTATTTTGTTTGATGGTGTTAGTAATGTAAATATACATTTTATCTTAGTTTTGTAAATATTGACTTCTGACTAGGATCTGTGGTGCCTTGAGATTCGCGTTTTGAATATTGGGTATATATATATATATATATATATATATATATATATATATATATATATATATATATACACACACACACACACACACACATTATTTTTTAGGGAAAAAAATCACTTTCTTTCTCTCTATTTAAATTTTGGTTTTTAAAACACACGGCACCTTTGGTTCTCTCTTCAACCCCAACCCAACTCTTTTGATGCTCCATGTGAACCAAAAATCACGTCTCTAGGTAGGCGACCACTGCACCAAGGGTGGCACATAGATCAATCTCTTTTCATCCCACTAGCGAAATGCACAATTATTTTTAAGCATCTGGTGATGAATCAACCATATTTCCATTGGTTTGTGCACTCATAAAATATGTGTCTACCATGTTAGTGAAGGGAGCACCGACTTTGGTGCATACTAATGCAACTCTTTTGAGGTTTTATGCAAACTAAAAAATCTGGCTAGCTTACCACCTTTCACTATGCAGTTTCTTCTGGAAACTAACAAGTGTGAACGTTGGTAACTTTGCTTATTCGGTTCTTTTATTTCTTTTAAATACAACTCCTTGAATTTTATCTTTCTCCCTCTTCATCTTAATATAGTTTTTTATTTGGTTGGAGTGTTGGGCTTCTAGTAACTTCATACACCTTTGCTGAATACTTGGAATTGTCTAAGATATATTACACTTGGCGCCACATGGTTTCTGCGTCAACAAGTATGAGACTTTATTTGTCACAAAGTTGTAATAAATTATTCGCTATGCTTTATCACAAAATACAATTACAATGGACAAGCTAAACACACTAATTCCAATATTTGGTCAAATTATAGTTTCATTTAAGTTAGCGAACGATTCAAAAATAAATAAAAAATCCTTTTAAATACCAATTTAGTCAAAATGAATTTAAAACTTAAATGACGTTCCCATAGAATTGTGCATCCAAAATGGTCACTAGTTTTTAAGGAAAGAATCGGAAATGTCATCATGCACCGATTGTAGGTATTCCTGCTACCAAGGGTCTGGAAGCAATTTGATTCTAGGAGCATAATTGTAGGTATTCCTGCTACCAAGGGTCTGGTGTCCATCTCAGAAGTTAAAAATAACCGTTGGCGAAAGAGGGGCAGGATGGCACTGCCAGAAATATGTACCTCTAGGTTCAAAAGATATACTAGATGAATTTGAAACCTTCTATAAAACATTTATTAAATAACACAATCACAAAAAGAATATGATAAGAAGAGCATTGTTAAGAAATGACCACCAGCAGGTAAGTAAATTCAAACGAAAAGATTGCCTATTGATAGTAAATAACATAACAATGAATTTTAGCAGCTAATTACATTCCTCATTCAGTTAAATTAGCTCTCAATAGTATGGAATAAATAGAGAAGGAATAGTGTCACTAAACTACAAGTAAAATCTCAACCGACAAAAATCCAAGGAAGAAAGATGCAATTCCCAGCATATCAATTGGTAACAGTGATATTGCACTACTGTAATGCGTACTACCCTTCTGAAGCTGTTTGAAAATTTCAGCTATTATTTAATCTGCATGGATTTATTCAT
The DNA here is from genome assembly GCA_021018995.1 of Chloranthus sessilifolius. Classification (NCBI taxonomy): domain Eukaryota; kingdom Viridiplantae; phylum Streptophyta; class Magnoliopsida; order Chloranthales; family Chloranthaceae; genus Chloranthus; species Chloranthus sessilifolius. The sequence goes on along the minus strand of CM037591.1, from coordinate 132,733,839 downwards.
TTGTTTCTTAAGCTACAGGTAGTTTTTAAGTTCCAACATGTCTGGTCTGTGCACTCATTCATATTTTGTTAGCAGATCCAGATAATTCTATAAAGCTGAAAATCCATCATGTTTCTCCTTGTGTGAGCTTATAGCTGTATGTTTTTCCATATTTTCAGTGGTTGCAGAAAGCACAATGGAACCCATTGAAAGAAAATTAAGTCTGACCTCTGTTATTAGTGGAATCATATTTATTATGTTTTTTTTTTCATCGTTCTGTTTTGTTTAATCATTTCTATGGTTTTGTTCGCTGCAGAACTGATGCTACTAGGCTTTATATGGCTCCTTCTCACAGCCACTTCAAGCTCGATTTCAAATATTTGTATTGAGTCAAAGTTCTATAATGGTAGCTTCTCTCCATGTAGCAGGTCTGAGGTTGAAGGTACTAAGGAAGTTGAAAATAAAGCACCCCAAGACCGTAAGCTGTTAATGGAATCGGTTCTCTATCACTCATTTAGAAGGGTGTTGAGGAGTCTGGACCGAAATACCTGTAAAGAGGCATGTGATTAGAAATACTGAGATTTTTTGTACATAAACTCTGATATTGGTTGCTGCTTTATCTCTTCTCTATGACAGATTAATTACCCATGTTATTCATAAATATTGGATAATATTTATGGATGCTTGATAGTGTTATTAGTCTTTTACAGAAAAATACTCGTTTTTTTCCTTACAGAGAAATAGTTCTCTCTAGTTACTTTCTTCTATGGAGCTGGTTTGAAGGATTTTCGCTTGGATTTTGATCTGATGTGCAGGGTCATGAGCCATTTGTTTCATATGAAGGTTTGGAGCAGCTTCATCGATTCATCTTTGTCATGACAATAACACATGTATCTTACAGCTGCTTAACAATGCTGCTTGCAGTTGTAAAGGTTAGGAAGTCCTAAAGTTGTTCACTTAAACCTAATTGATAGTGTTAGTTCAAGCCCATCCATAATGCTTAAAGACACAGCCTTTCTTCAAATCATAATTATTTGATTATGTTGTCACGGATTTGGTAGCATAGATGCCTACTAACATATATTGTGTGCATTGTAAGTAGATCCATTCTTGGAGGCAATGGAAGGATGATGCTCATATGGACCATCATGATTCATTAACTGGTAAGCCTTTTGGTGGTGATGGAAGCATAGTGCTTTGCTTAAATATAATTTTTCTCTCGTGTAGGTACAAGTTTATAAATTGATAATTAGTTCAAGCTCATCCATTATGCTTAAAGATGCTACTTTAGATAAATCCTAAATCAGAATGTTGAATACCAGCTGTAGGGAATAAAGAATGACTTTAAGCACTGTACATCCCAGTTTAAATTCTTTTCTCTTTTATTCAGTTAATTCCAGTTTACTGTGTATGACACTGTCCCAAATTTTCAGTTATTTTCTTGGTGATCATTAAATTATATTACAATGGCCATAGGAAATTATAAGTTGTAGTTGATCTGTTTCATTATCTTGCTGTTGTTGTTTTTAATTATCCAAATTCTTTTACATGTTGTTACAGAGATCACAAGATAGTTGACATTGAGAAGGATGGAATTCAACCGACAAAAATCCTCCCCAAGAAAGATGCAATTCCCAGCATATCAATTGGTAACAGTGATATTTCACTATTAAAATATTAACAGTGATATTTCACTATTAATATTTTGAAGTACATTTTTAGGAGTTAGTAATAATACCACGATAAATCTTAAGAGATGACTAATAGTCATACTGGATTTTTTTTGGTGGGATTCCGTGACATATTATCACTACCAAACAAGGAAAAAAATAAGGTACCTTCATTGAAAACAAGAAAGGTCCAAAAATACAAGCCCTAATCTGCACTAGGGGTTCGAATCTTACAAGCGCTAATATGCAAATAACAAAAATATCAACTCTGGCTGAAGGAATCATCACTGTCCATCGAGATGAGGGAGTCAAGTCCCTCTCTATTCTACGAGAAAAAGGTTATAGAGGATATATATATATATATATATATATATATATATATATATATATAAAGAGAGAGAGAGAGAGAGAGAGAGAGAGAGCTTACACGAGAGACGGAGAAGACCGGTTAGTTCAAGAGAAGGGTACTTCTCTGTAGCGCCGAAGGCAAAAGCCCATATGACATATGTAACAGAATTAATGCATATGATATTTGTATAAGGAATTACTCTTATACACCTATTTGTTGTATATGGTCCCCCAAGTCTACCATGTACAAGCCCCTGGTATTATGGGGTAATCAATTGGGATTTTTATTGGTTAGTTAGCGTTATAAATGGGACCGATCTCCTTAATCTTATAGGCCTTTCCAGAAATGATCTTACATACTTCAAAGTTAATAAAATTATAGTTTCTACTGTGATTATACTAGTTGAGATGGTCTTAGAAATTATACATTGCAGTGAAAATAATAAATTGTTTCATTGACTGTGTAGGGAAGATGGTATATCAAAGCATATTCTCAGTCATCGACATCATTGCTACTAGCGTCATTCTCGTTACCCTCGTTCTCATCGGTGTCCTTGTTCTTCTCGTCAGCGTCCTCATTAGCTACCCTGTGTGGCATAAGCTCTCTCCCAAGGGCAACCATATCGATCAGTGCCTACAATCATTAATATTACGATTACAAGTTGTATCTACTAATGGAAATCGGTAAAATCTAAAACGTTAATGGTTATTTAGATGCTTACAATCCAGTCACGGTAATCAAAACGCAATACAAACTGAGTGTTTACGGTTCGACCGATACGGTAATCCTTCTCGGCCGGAGGTTCCACCAAGCTTACAAAACAGTTAGGCAAAAGCATGTGAGCTCTGTAATAATGGTAAAATCTCAAACAAGTTAAAATGAAGTATGGTCATTTTTTGAAACTTACTAACTATCATGACGTTGCTTGCATTCATCGTCAACGTTGCTCAACCCTGAGAAACAAGACACGACAGTGAATTAACGTTTTCCGCCGTCTGCCCAAATAAAAGCCGATTAAGAACCAAACCCTCAAATCTCACAGTCATCATTTCCTTCAGTATGGCTAACATGGTAGTCATTCGTATTTCATTTTCTGTATCAACGTTAGCTATGTTCGGATCGGCTAATATAAAAATCAAGAGACAACTTATGCAATGCTGTTCTACTAGTGGTTAACAAATTGATGCAACACCCGACCTTTAAATAAAAAATCCGAATAGCTTAGGTAATAATAGGGTACGATTGACATCATTAATAGCTATTCCCTCATCTCTTATATCCAACATATATGGACCACTTCTTGCCCGATTAAGGTGTTGTAGGTAATCCCTTCTCTGTTATCTGATGAGACAAGAGGGTCACATGTCAAGTATTCTTTACTTGTGTATTGCTTTAATATGATTAGACAAGAGAACTTGTTTTTAATTACCTAGCATATAATCTCGACTATAGCTGGGGGTTAGTGTTGAGGAAGAGGCAATGAAGATGATCGAGGAATCTCTGGTTGTGAAGCTGAATTTTTGCCGATAAAATATTTGGGTCTTCCTTTGGGAATTGGAAAGTTGAATGCTGGTATGTGGGATCCTATAATTCAACGGGTCCAAAAGAAGTTGGCCAGTGGGAAAAGTAAACTTTTGAGTAATGGGGGCAGATTAACCTTGATTAAGCCCACTTTTTCTAATATCCCAATTTATTGCCTTTCAATGTTCCTGGCTCCTATGAAGGTAATTAAAAAACTAGAGAAGATAGTGACTAGTGAGGGACTTTCTTTTGGAAGGTGGTAGTGATGGCCAAAAGATTCATTTAATAAATTGGGCGGTTTGTTGTTTTGCTAAAATAATGTTGGTTTTGGTATACGAAGACCGGGTCAGATGAATAAAGGTCTGTTGGGAAATGGCTATGGAGGGTTGGGGATGATAGTGAAAGCAATAAATTGTGGTGGCAAGTTGCGTCTAACAAATATAGTAGAGAGGTGAATGGTTGGAGCATCAGGGTTAATAAACAAAGTCCTTGGGCAGTGAGGGGTATGAGAAGTATGGATAGCACTTTCAAGCCCTGCTTGTGGTGTTGTTGGGGTAAGGGGGATAGAATTAAATTCTGGAGGGATGTTTGTGCCTCTAATGACAGCCTTATGAATCAGTTCCCAAAGCTTTATCAGAGTTCAAGGAGTTTGAATATAGTAGACCTTGTCGTAGATCAAACTGGATCATATGAATGAGACATCAGATTTACAAGGAGATTGAAAAGTTATGAAAGGCCGGATTTTAATAAATTGATGGACTTACTGTGGTCCATGGATCAAAATATCGTCCGATACCGATACGTATCGGACGATACGTATCGGTATTGGACTCGAACGATACATTCAATGTATCATTTGATACATTCAAATGTATTGAATGTATCGAACGATACAGACCGGTACCGATACGTATCGTTTTGGAGCTCGGACGATACGTATCGATAACCCGATATTTTAACCCATGCTGTGGTCTAGAAGAAGGAACATAGTGGGGAGGGATTTCAGATTATGGACCTTGGCAAAGAAAGGAAGATACAGTTGAGTCTTTCTACTCTTTCCTTTGTCTACAGCCTTTAGTGGGACATAAATGGAGTAATTTATGAAGAATCAAGGTCCCCTTGGAGATCAAATTCTTTAGGTGGACCGTGGCTGGGTCGAATATTAACACAGGATCAGTTAAGAAAAAGGAATTTCAATGTTCAAAATTTTATGTGTTATGTGCCTGCAAGAAGAGGAGAATGTTAACCACCTTTCCGTTCATCGTTGGGTGGCTATAAGGGTGTTTTGAGATGTTGAAAGTGTTTAAAGTCAGTTGGGTCTTTCCTAATGACTGTGTTAGCCTAACAGTGGAGTGGGATGTTGTGAGAATGGAAGGTGTTAAAGGTGAATTGTGGAGTGTCCTGATGTTTGTGGTTATATGGGCCATATAGTTAGAAAGAAATGAAAGAATATTTAGGAGAGTTTCAGAATCCGGTTCATATGCTATTGAAACATGTCAAGGAGTTGGCTACGCATTGGGTACACCTGGCTCACCTTAAGGAGAGGAGAGAGGGTTTGACACGGAAAAAGAATGGAATGTTATTTGTGAGGCTTAAGTTCCTGGCCTAAAAGGGACTTTTCCTGGGCTTTGTTTCTGATTTTCTCATTTTAGGGGGTGAGGTTTTTCTTTTGAGAGTCCTTGTGTTTTTGGACTAGCATCGGTCTCTTTAGCTTGTTGTACTTTTCGGGTTCCTTTTAACATATAGCTCACGTTACCGATAAAATAAAATAAAAATAAAAAATGGTGGTTCAATTCCTATGTAATGTGGTATATTCAGGTTGTTTTTCCCTCTCACTGTAGTAACTTGCTTTAATTGTTGTCATTATGCTTATTGTAGTCTCTGCAGCCCTGGTGACGTTAGTAAATTCTGTAAAAAAATGTTGACTTTATTATGAAAAAAAGGGAATGCAAGGTGTGAAGCTCAAGAAAAATACTTGAGCCCAACAGCTGAAAGCAAAACTACTTAAAAATTTATAAAAAGAGGCAAGATTGACCCCAGAAAATTGGTTAGCTCACTCTTTAGCCAACTTATCGGCTTTGGAATTGCTGCCCCAATTTACCGATGAAATGGCACATCCGAAGATTTATGATAGCTTCTTCAATAAAAAATTTCCACTCTCCAGGAGAATCTTTTTTCCATTTCCATGCAGTTTCAGAAATGAAACATGCATTGTATACAAATTCTCTTCTTAAATAAATCGTCCACTCTACAAGAGAATCTTTTATCCATTTCCTTTGTGTTTCAATAAATGAAACATGCAACTGTAAAAAAATTCTCTTGATTCCTGATGTGTTAGAGACATTTCACAGGGAAAAGATCACTGAATACATTTTAGGCAGAAAAGTAGAGAAAAACTAAAAATGAGATCATCTGCTCTAATAAACAACTTGTGCGCGTAAGGGTGAAATAGCAGAAGGATGTGTATCATACTACCATTAACAAAATCTGGAGAAGACGCACATTACTAAAAGAAGGCTCGAGTACCCTTGGTCTGGAGTTTCTAGAAGCAGACTGCTTGTACAACTTAACTGAATAATATTACTTAATTTTAATACAACCTCATAATATGCAACAGAGATGCTTGAAGCCAAATATCTCAAGCTCATCTAGTCCACACACGTGACTCTATATAGGCATTTCTACTGAACTTACTTGGAGTGCGAAAAATATGTTATCAATTTAAAAGAAACCTGTAATTTTGTATTTTTGATTTTTTTACTACTTTCGCAGACATTTGAATCTCTTGTGGTATGCTGACATATTATAAAAATGTTAATCTCTTCTGACTGTTGTGCTTACTCATTGGACTGGAAGATTTTCCCCTTTGTTATTCATCGTATTACTCTGGATTCCCATTGCTATGTGTTGGTTTTAGTATTTCATTACATTATGAGCTGATGGAGGGGCTGGTTTCATTTTTGCTTATGTCACTTGGGAAGAAGTTACATAAGTGCATCCATGAAAGGGAAGTTATGTCATCTATTGGAGCAAAGAGCCACGTCTTGGTTCCACACTTGTTAACCTTGAGCTCGATGCTGTTTCCCATTAATGTATATAATTTTCCGTTTCTTATGTATCCTATGTTTTTGTAGCCGTCATTCCTTTGTGGAGAGGAAGTGGTTATACAACAATGTTTGTTCAAGGTTTCATCTCTGATTACTTCCATCATCTTCAGTATGCATGCTTTAACTAGTGCCATATAATATGTTCTCAATAAAAACTCGATTATTTGCCAACAAAAGAGTTCCTCTTTTTCCCTTTGCATGCTAACGGGAGACTCGAGTCATATGCCAATTTCTCAATTTCTAAAGTCAATTTTCCTAGAATTTGAATTATATTTTACTGCCTTGCTTTGCAGTTCAGATGCCGAACATGAATTTCACGAGTCTTGAGGATGACAAGGCACGAGGAAAACACAAGCAGCTCCTTATTTCACCGTCACCTATTACAGTGAATTTGAAGAAAGCAATGATGTAGTGCTCATCCGGGGGGATATCGTCTTCACCAGTAAGCTCAGTGATTCGGAGGCAAAATGGCTTTTGGAGACAGCCCAGTCCTTCTATCTGAACGACGTTAGGTACAGATTGGTCGAGCGGTTGAACAAAGAGACCGTGACTTTGAGCTCAAGGATGTCCTCCAGGCTCTCGACATGCCTGTGGGATGATTTATGCTGCAAACACACCCATCCGTGGCATCCAATCTTAATAAGAAAATAGAAAATTTCTGCCCAAAATGGTGATCGCTGCTTTCTATATGAAGTTCATCTGATTGATATAAGTGAATCTAGATATCTTCCAATCATAGATTAGCCAGCAGAACGATCAGGTGATCCGACATAAGATCTTGATATCCTCATGTGACACATTGTTAGGTTCTTTTATATCCTGTTTCTTTTAAAGAAAATTAGTTCAGCTGTTTATGTATTGAATATGCTGAAATGGTAAGAGTTTTCTGCTGTATCCTGTTGGATGGGCTTCAAATATACAGACATGCATTGAGCACAGAGAACTCAAAATCAGGAGAGAATTGGGTTAGAGGACGGAAACTGAAGTGAGTTAACAATGTTGAAAATAGTATTTTGGACATGTATTATCCCATGTGGTGGTGGTAAACAAATTATGAGATGCTTTGTAGGTGGTTTTAGAAGACAGGGATTCAAGGACAGCATCCAACAAAAAAAATCCAAAAATCGAAAGGGATATTGAACCCTTAGAGGGACCCAGCCATATGGTGCATGATATGGAACTTAGGTGTAGCATGAAAATGTTACACTCGACTCGAGTGTATTATCCTATTTCCCATATATATATATATATACATTATTTCTCACGAAAAAAAATCACATTCTTTCTCTCTATTTAAATTTTGGTTTTTAAAACGCATGGCACCTTTGGTTCTCTCTTCAATCCCAACTCAACTCTTTTGAGGCTCCGTGTGAACCAAAAATCACGTCTCTAGGTGGTCGACCTCTGCACCAAGGATGGCACGTAGATCAATCTCTTTCCTTCCCACTAGCGAGATGCACAATTATTTTTTAACATCTGGTGATGAATCAATCGCATTTCCATTGGTTTGTGCACTCAGTTTCTTCTGTAAATTGACAAGTGTGAATGTTGGTGACATTGCTTATTTGGTTCTTTTATTTCTTTTAAATATAACTCCTTGAATTTTATCTTTCTCTCTCTTCATCTTATATGGTTCTTTATTTGGTTGGGGTGTTGGGCTTCTAGCAACTTCAAAACCTTTGCTGAATGCTCGGAAGCGCCTACTTAATTTGTCTCAAAATTGTAATAAATTATTCTCCATGCTTTATCACAAAATACAAGTACAATGGACAAGCCAAACACACTAATTCCAATATTTGGTCAAATTATAGTTTCATTTAAATTAGCTAACGATTGAAAAATAAATAAAAAGAGTCCTTTTCAATACCAATTTTGTCAAAACGAATTTAAAACTTAAATGACGTTCCTTTAGGATTGTGCATCCAAAATGGTTACTGGTTTTTAAGGAAAGAATCGGAAATGCCATCATGCACCGATTATGAAGTCGATGGAGACTTAAAACCATTAGGTTTTGTGTTGGTACCTAGACTAATTTTTGTAAACTCGAGATTGATTTTGAACTTTTATAGTTTCGTAAGAGATGCATGTCTCTTATCACAAATCCAGATTCTAGAATCATACGTCTTCTTATATTTGAATGGTGGGAGATTTGGAATCATTATAATTAGTCAGTTTCTACTCTATAATTTGAGAGGGTTGAGTTGGTAGGTATTACGGCTGTATATGACATAACTCTCCGTTAGCCCAAGCCACAATAGAGGTCACTTGTTTTAATTGGTTCTCATTCTCTTTTCTAACTCCTTGTAAATGATGATTTACCTGCTCTAGCAGCAATCTCCCCGCTCTCTAACTCCCTACCATAGCAGACTTTATCTGCTATGACAAAGAGTGAGTAGAGAGGAGAGTAGAATTACTGAACAGGTAAATCCTGCATAAATTCTTGCTATGCAAGGAGTTATCAAGAAGAAGGGATATCTACTAAAGCAGGTACCATGATGTTAGCAAAGAGGATGAGCACTTGCTAAAGCAGGTGAACTCCACTATGGCAGGGGCTAGCAGAAAGCTATGCCATACCCAACCTACGTACTTGACCCATTTACCAATGCCGATGTACTAGTCAATATTCCTCTACCAGTCTCAAGCTTTGCACGGATATTATTTTTGTGTCAAAGTCAGCAAATTCCAAAATATAATTCACTGATTTACATGTTCACAAATTGTGTACAAGTCTCAAGGTATGACCAATTAAGGAAGATTGACTCATGTACCAACCTTGATTTACGATGTGGGTAGTACTACAAACTCTTTTGAAGCTTCATGTTACGCTAACTTGCTAATTTGAAAAAATGCACCCAACCCAAATTAATCTCTACTAGTGTAATGAGAGATGACCGAATGTCACTGGGTTTGAAATTTGGATAATACAATAATTAACCCTTTTAATAATTTTTTTTATATAAAAACGACAATTTTAAAATATGAAGCCTGTAAATATATTTATCATATTAAAGAAGGATCATTAAAGGAAGAAAAAAACTATATAAACCGAATCTTCCTTTCTCTCTCTCATCTTCTAGAATTCATCTTGAGCAGGAAGAGAAACTTTTTAAGAAATCTCTGTCCCTATTTTTTCACATATCCTCTAGAGAAGATTATCGGTAAGGAATAAAACACTTTTGAAATCCTTGTTTATTCTCGCCACTTAGAAGATATCCTATTTGTTAACCATGACTTTGTTGCTATTATTGATAAAAATAGTATTGAAAATGACTACGAGGCATGTAGTTTACTACAATATCTTAAAAACAATAGACCCCTCCTACTCCGTCAAATAAACGAAGATGCAATATGGTTCATAACGAATCTGCCTTCAGGATACAACCTGTGATATATGGTGTATAGGCTCTAGCATGGATCAAAATATCGTCCAATACCGATACGTATCGTTCGATACGTATCGGTATCAGACTTGGACGATACGGTACATTCAATGTACCGTATCGCCATTTTGTATATAGAATCGTCCGGTATTTTACTATTTCGATACGTATCGGTTTTGAGTTCAAACGATACGTATCCAATACCCGAAATTTTGACCCATGGGCTCTCATATAATTAATTAAAAAAATTAAGAAATTTATTACGCATAACAAGGTTTGAACCTAAAACCTAACCTTCACAAAGCACTAAGTCTACCACTAAAGCATTTCACTAGATATGTAAAGAGTAAAAAAAAACTTAATACATATATAATTTCATAAAGACATCAAAATTATTAAATAAAAAATTGTTGGGTCTTCCCGTTCATCATCGGGATATGTTCAACAGCTTCAATGGTCTGCAACGTACTGCCACATCATCCCACTCTTTGGAGGATGATACTATCTCGTAGTCATTCTTCGAGGAAATTTTGAATTAGGCCAATTTTGTTGAAACGACCTAATCAATATGTATATGATTTTCTTTTATTTCGTATCTAGTTTCATTTGTAGATTATTTTTTTGTAGCGTTTGCTTTAAAAAAAAATTATACAATTTTTTAAGATTAAATGATTAGATGAACACCCTGTGAAAAAATTCTGGCTCCGCCCCTAGATACAATAGAGCCCGGTCTTGCCAAGACCTATATGTTTTTTCTAGATTGTACTTTCTAAAAAAGAACTTGTCACACATATTTTCTGTTACACAAAAAAAATTCTTAAAAAAATAAGAATGTAAGAGAAAAGAAGAAATAGATGTTATTATAATTTATGTTGTGTCTTTTTAACTCGGATCTGATCTCTATTTATAGAGAAAATCTTGAAAGATTATCTTTTTTTAGATAATCGTGAAGTAAGATTGTGTCTTTTTAGATAATCGTGAAGTGATTTGTGTCTTTTCAATTCTTAAAAAAATAAGAACATAAGAGAAAAGAAGAAATATATATTATAATTTATGTTGTGTCTTTTTAACTCGAATCTGATATCTATTTATAGAGAAAATCTTGAAAGATTATGTCTTTTTAGATAATCATGAAGTGAGATTGTGTCTTTTTAGATAATCGTGAAGTGATTTGTGTCTTTTCATATAACTATAAAGAGATAAAATTGATTCACTTGTGTCTTTTCATATTTATGGTGAAAAGATGCAAGGCTTGTGAAAAAGAAAATGGTAAAAAGATAAAATCGATTCACTTGTGTCTTTTCAGATTTATGGTGAAAAGATGCCAGACTTTTTGATTCACTTGTATCTTTTCAGATTTCCGGTGAAGAGATGCTAGACTTGTATTTTTTCAACTAACGGTAAAAATATAAATCAAAATTTGAAAAGACATTTGGAGAGAAAATATTTACAACTTTGCCATTGAATTATTTTACAAGTTTACCATTGAATTATTATCAATATATAATAATAATTATAAATTTAATTTTGAAACAATAAAATATATATATTACCAAACTAATATATATAACAATCCTCCACTCGTTTCAAAATAAAATAAATTTTTAAAAAAAAACTAAGTATCAGAGCAATCACACTAAGCATCATCAGAGATACCGATCGATTTGAACCTTTGACTAGTACATACAATTCAAAGTTTGTAAGGACTTTAAGTAGCTTATAACTTTGAATTTAAAACATGTTTGATAAACTCGAATTACATATACAGTTACTATGACCTAAATCATTAGTGACATAAGGCCAACGTGTTATAATCATGCACTAAAATCCTAATTTCATGAGTATCTCAGAGAGATGAGCGAATCTCTGTTGAAGCGGTTTCACTTCCATACTTATGTAGATGAATTTTTCATAGGTTCTCTCGTAACTGCTTTATCACCCCAATAAATGAATGCCTATAAAATCATTAAAAGTTAAACTCACCATCTCACATTACAAAAGATGTGCACGAAATTTAATACCATAGGGATGACCAATAAGTATCATACTTTTGTGTACTTTTAAGGGTCACATAGTAGTTTCTTATCTCATTGAACTTAGGATTTGAGATCTCTAACTCGACTAAGTTGAGGTTCAATTATTGTGCCTTTAAAAATATCGGTCTTAGGCTCACCCCCCTTGATGTTTTCAACACTGTATTTCTGGGTAGTATTTTTATAAGCTTCGAAGTCACTTTGCCTCATTTGCTCCCACAAACAATTTTATATACTCTGATTTCATACTTGAATAAGAAAGACATGTTTGTTTCTAAACTCCCACGATACTGTTCCTCCTACCAAAGTAAAAATCCACGTGCTTGTGGATTTTGAATAAGAGGAGTCAGAAATCTAAGTAGCATTAATAAACCCTTCTAAAAGTTTAGGCTTGCCACTATATTGTAAAATTGTAATACATAGTTTCTTTCAAGTATTTTAATACCCTACAAATAGATTCTCATTGTTCTGACCCTGGGTTACAAGTAAATCTACTTAATACTACTACTATATATGCTATATTGGATCTAGTATGCTTCATTAAATACATAAGACTTCTATCTCAGTGATGATAAAATGTAATTCTTAAACTTGTTCAAGAATTGATTTATCTCCAACCATTATCAAAATATTAGAGACTAGAAAAACTTTTGTACTTGTATCCTCAATTAGATACTTTTTCGCTAATGAATATTAAAACATTTAGTAATAGTGTATTTACAGAATGTGTTGAATAACCTATCATTAAATGCATTGAGGATGTTGTCCCAATAATCCTGATTATCGTACAGCCATTTGATTCGAGCATTCGATCCTCCACTAGTCATACTTTCTGCTACAAAAGTTGATGGACATGGTGTAGTGAGGACGTAAGCAATCTTGAATTATTGTAAGTAAACTACATATTTTGTTGTCATATTTTAAAATTTGACTCACCAAATCGGTCAAGTTTGATGAGATTTTAATTCATGCACTTAATGCTCTTAGCCATTAGAACAATCTATTTATTTAAATTATTAATAAAAATGATATTAAAAATGACTCCGAGGCACACAGTTCACTACGTTGATAATAGACGTCCCCATTCTGTCGGATAAATGAAGATGTAATAGGGTTCTTAGCGAATCTGTCTTCATGATACAACAGAGCCTGATTTTGTCAAGAACCGTATGTTCTTTTCTAGATTGTACTTTCTAAAGAAAAAACCTGCCACACAGATTTTTTGATAAATAAAAAAAAAATTCTTAAAAAAATAAGAACATAAGAGAAAAGGAGAAATAGATGTTATTATAATTTATGTTGTGCCTTATTAGCCCATATATGATCTCTATTTATAGAGAAAATATTGAAAGATTGTCTTTTCAGGTAATTATAAAGTGACTTGTCGATTCACTTGTGTCTTTTCAGATTTTCGGTGAAGACATGCAAAACTTGTGTTTTTTCAACTAACCATAAAAAGATAAATCAAAATTTGAAAAGACATTTGGAGAGGAAATATTTACAAGTTTACCATTAAATTATTAGCAATATATAATGATAGCTATAAATTTAATTTTGAAACAATAAAATATATATATTACAAAACTAATATATATAACAATTATAATGAAAAATTCACAACTCCATGTCAAATAGATGATATTTGAAATCTTTCTCTAATTTGTTTATTGTATCACAGGCAAGGATTGCCCCTTTGGCGGCCCAGGTTGAAGATAGAGAGAAGGAAAAGGAGGAGTGATCTTATTGAGCACAATAACGAGTCAAGATATTCAAGGAGGTGCTCCTTAAATCAAAGGCAAAAAATATTGATATCTAAAGTTACCCCCGACCAAGAAGTTAAGGCTACGTATAGCATAGCTCTCTGCTAGCCCATGCCATAGCAGAGTTCACCTGCTTTAGCAGGTTCCCATCCTCTTTGCTAACATCCTGCTACCTACTTTAGTAGGTACCCTTTCTCCTTGATAACTCTTTGCATAACAAGAATTTATCTAAAATTTACTTGTTCAACAATTCTACCCTCCTTTCTACTCACTCCTTGTCAGAGCAGATTTTATTTGCTCTGATAGGGAGTTAGTAGAGAGTAGGGAGTTTGCTGCTAGAGCAGATAAATCCTCTTTTGTAGGGAATTAAAAAAGAGAATGAGAATTAACTAAAGCAGGTAAACTCTACTGTGACAGGGGCTACCAAAGAGCTATGCCATACACAGCCTAAATCTTCACATAATGGAAAATAAGCAGGAAAAAATAAGACTTCAAAGTCAAATTCAAGTATTTGTTTATTTGCTTGATTATCAAATAATATCTTTCTTACAATCCATTAGATATAGAAAACAAAAATAGGTAGTTATGGATACCTCTAAATCTTTCTTTTTCTTGGTAGTTTCATTAATTTCCTCGAGCACCTGAAGGAGTCTGCAACTGCTAGAAGCTCAAGATCCTAATCAGATTCTAACTCTAAATAAGTGGAACCAACTCTGTTTCATAGCATGAATTTGGGACGTGCATGGAAATGCACTCATTCTCGCTTCTAATTGAAATGAAAGGGAAAAAGGAAAAAAATTAATGATAGACCTTAAGACTATAGTTGGATGACTACAAACTTTGTCCTATTTGACAAAGTTGGTTTGGAAAATGACTTTTCAAGGTAAAATGTTGGGTGAGAAGCATTTTCCACTTAAGCGACATAGGCTGCTTCTCCAAATATGCACCATTTTCTATTACTGGTGACCAAGCTCCTGTTGGCAAAGTTACATCTGAAGAACACTTTTCAGAGTAAGGCATACGTTTTAGTAAGATAAGCTTGTCTCTAAAATGTTATGCACCTCTAGTTGAAATAGGAGTTTCAGCTTCTAAAATTAGTGTTTTGGAGAAGCAGCCCAATGTTGCTTCTAAATATGAGTTTGTTAAAAGAAAGAAAGACTTCTCAACCAACACAACATATTGCTTGTCAAACAACATTTTCTCCTGAAAAGTGTCTTTTTAGGGAAGTGCTGCCAAATAGCCCAAGTCTTCGGGTCAAAAGTGCTTATCACTTCTAAAATTCACGTTTAATAATGTTTTAAGCAAAACTTAAAAGCCTTTTAAATATAGGAATCATTATTTGCACTCGGAAAGTTGATTTTTGCATCGAATTTAAAGAAAGATTTAATATTTTAGAGACATGTGGCATATGAAAACACAATCTGGGTCGCCTGATTTGAAGTTTATGACCTATAGTTCTTCGGTGCATAAGATTGTAGCAGAACACAATATTTTTCATTTGATCTATTGTAGTCAACTGTTGAATCTGATGATAGCGTTCGACTATATTTAATCACATGATGAAAATTGTATTCCGTGCTCATCTTTTGCATATCTTCAAATCATGGCCTTCAAAAACAAGTGGTTTAGATGGTGTATTTACGTAATAGAAGTTGTCAAACTTGCAAGTCTTTCTTTTTAGATTCCGTGCAAGGTCTAACCTTTTGTGAAAGTAATGGCACCCTTTAAATATTCAAGTGTTACTTTTTGGGAGTCATTACTTGCACACGCTTTTCAAGTGATTGTACCAAATTTAAAGAAAGACTTCGTATTTTAAGGACATGTGATATGTAAAAATGCAATATAGGCCGCTTGATTTGAAGTTCATATCAATAGATCTCTGGAAGATAAAATTGGAGCAAGACACATTACTTGTCATATGATCTATTGTAGTCAACTGTTGAATGTTGAATTATATAATAGCCTTTGACTCCATTTAATCATATGATGAAAATTTTATTTTGTTCTAATATTTTGCAATTGATATTTTTAAATCATGGCCTTCAAATCAAACGGCTTAGATGTTGTTTTCACATAGTAGAGGTTGCCAAACTTGCAAGTCTTTCTTTTAAATTCAATGCAATCCGGTGCAATCACTTGAAAAGCGCGTGCAAGCAATGGCTCCCTACTTTTTTTGATAGGTTTGCTACTTGAGTAATAAATTAAAATAAAATAATAGTATACCACGGGTTATGTCTTGACCATCTACTTGTTAAGATGGTACATCATTTGTTAAACGAAAACGTGCTCAAACTTCGTATCGATTGGTCAAGCCCGTGATGGGCTTATGACCCTAAACCTAATCCCTAGCCATCAACAACTTTCAAAACGCAAGCCTGGCCTGGCTCATTTGTTTATAAATTATTTATTGATTTACAAAAACTAGCTAGTATGTTCATAGAAATGGAAACATTTATATATTAAAAATATATAATAACAAGTTAATATCTATTTTCATGACAGTATGTAGTTTAAAAATTAAAAAAGTATAATTCTTTAAGGATTTTTTATTTTTGAATATTACAAGTAAAAATTAATATGCATATACTATATGAGAGCCCAACAAGCCTAAGCCCGGCCCATTTAAATTTTGGGCTTAAAGTTCTTGTCCAAGCTTGATCTGCAGGCTTTATGTTAAGCCTGAACGCTCTTTAAATCAGGCTGGGCCATACTACCAAGCCCATTGCCACCCATATACATGTACCACAGAGACTAAGAAAACCTTATTTGCTTTTGAATTTGGCAATAACATTAGATTCAAGTAAGGGTGAACTTAGGCCAAAAAAAGTTCCTTCTCTCATGATTTGTATTGATGCTTGTAACTTCTGTGTAGCTCTCCAACATGAGCTCCTAGGAGCTCTTTTGGTGCATTCCAATGAAAAAATAAATAGTTAAGGCTTGTTTGTTTTTTAGAATCCACATAAAATGTGAATGTTTTCCTAATAAACCATATGTACAGAGTTATACAGTGGACAATTTATTTATATTAGATAATGTTGCAGACAACTTATGTGGCACGATGTGACTGGCTGAACACATAATTGGGCCCAAGCACTACAGCTAGTCATGTCGCGCCACATAATCTGTTTGCATCATTGTCTACCAAAAATTGTCCACCGTTTATAATTTTCCTAAACTGCATAAATTATAAGAAAGCTGTAATGGAACATATTTAAAAAATAAATGAGACACACATCTTTTACTCTCTGTATATAGTGTTTTAGGTAAAGCAAAGATTGACACACATCTTATACTATGTACATAGTGTAATTAAGGATTTTATTAGTATCTCTATTAATGAAATAAATAAAATCCATTATGAAAATGAAGTCTTTAGAATTTCTTTATGGTATCATAGCCATGACCGACTCCGATCTTATGATTACGTTGGCCATGATCCTATGATCTACATCCTATAAATCTATCTATCATTTTTCTCTACTTTTTGTCTTTATTTTCTTAAAAAAAATATTTCAATAAAATCTCTATCTACCTTTTTATCTCTACAAGCTTCCTTGATTAATACATTCATGACACATGATCTCATTTTTTTATATATATTTAAGACCTCCAACGAGAGTTATCTTCATGTCGTATGATCCCACATCGTAAGTTTCTAGGAGAGCTCATGACATACCTGATCTAGTGAGCCACCGGTTTCGACCTACTTAAAAAAAAGAGAGCGGGATGCAATAGTGATGGACTTCACAGACAGGTGGTGACCACTAGCAACCAGGTTTGGACTTATGAATCAGTTATCGACAAGCCACTTTATGAAATCGAGGGCTAATTATTCATGTAAACAATCACACGTTTTTTCTTCAGAGGAACATGTGTTGTGGGAGAGTTATATAGAATTTTTAATAAATAAGTGAGATAAGCATCCTATAATGTGTATCTAGTGTTTTATGCAAGATTAAGAGTGACTAGGATTTTAGGAAGTTTGTTAGATTATTACAGATCTCTTGAGATCTTAATTGATTATTTTTCACCTCTATTTAAAGAGGTTTCTCCATTAATAAAATATAGAAAGCCCATTTTCTATTTTTTTAAATTTTTTTATATTTTTATAACTTAGGGTAATCCCAAAATTACACTTAGACTATTCCCTAAGGGATGCCCTCGCCCCACCGTGTAACAAGTATTTCACGATTTACATACCCTACAAGGCATCTTGTTATCGTAGAAGGGAAACACCAACATTCGATCCCATTATATGTTGATAACAAACCAAAGTCCCCTACCAACTGCGCCAACCCCTAGTGGGTTATAGAAAACCCATTATCAAAATGCAATCCTTAGAATTTCTTAAAATGAGGTTTGTTGTTCGCTGCAGAGAGGGAGGCTCACTAAGAAATAATACATCCAGAAGATTGTACCAAATTGGTTTACCCAATATTATGAGTTTTTGAGGTTTAGTTAGGTGTTTATAGAATTTATTTTATTTTACTTTGACGAGTTGGGTTTTAATGAGCATTTTTGATTGTTTAATGAGAATCGTTCCCGACAAAACCTTAGGTTGCGTTTGGGTTAGCTCGCTCAGGGTAAAGAGCAGCTCTTTTGCTCTTTGGCTCCATCAGAGAACTGCTTTTATGTTTGGTAGCACAACTCCTTGTCCTATTTACTTTGGCAGGGAGCTGTTTTAAGTGATAAAATTGGTCTCTGTCTGCTCTTTTCCAGATCAGATTTTATTTGCTCTGACAGAGAGCAGGCAAAGAGTTGCTTCTCCTCTTATAAGAGCTAACGCAAATACAACCTTAGAATCGTAGGCATAACCTTTCTCAATTCTAAATTTTTATTAGAATCACTGTACTTAAGTTAATTGGGTTCCAAGTAGCGCTTAATCCACGGATCAGGTGCCGCAATAACATGCATAAAGTTGATGAGATTCATCCAAACAAAAATTAACAATACATCTTGTTTGTACAAATGTTGATCAAAGTTGAAAAAATCTAATGCACCAAGTTTGGAGGGCGTCACATGATATTTAACCTGTGATTTGAAGGCCGATTCAATCGAGAAAAATACCTAGAGTAGGTGAACCTTCCAAAACGAGCACCCTTTTGGAAAAGGGGCATCACTAGGCATGTGATCTCCACTCGAATGTAGCGAACCCTAAAACTTGAAGTCCAACACTGTTTAACCCTACATTATTTAGTTTATTTGAGATTAAAACTAGATCCGACCCAAATCTAAGCTTCACCCGATTATCAATGGGTTGGAGTGGACCTAGCTTGACCCGAACTGGCTTAGAGATAAGTTTAAATTTTTATATGGACACACTTCAACTCTATTTGGTAACTGAAATCCAACTCTTGGAAGTGAATTAACAATTTTATGTTCACTTCCTTGGAATTGAATTCCTATGAAAATGAAACTTTTCTTGTTTGATTATGTTGTATGGGATCACTTCCCTAGAATTATATTTTCACTCTTTGATTAGATTATTTAAAAAATAATTTTTTATGAAATTGAAATAAAATATTTTTAACAAATACAAATAAACAAATTGAATGTTAAAATGCTTCACTCTAATAATTTCGTAACGACTATTTCCCCTTTTGGAATTCGCACTTCTACCAATGTATGCATGGAGTTGAAGATTAACCATGATGGAATTAATGCCGCAAAGTGTGTGAGTCCCACATCAATTCACTTGAGGAGGTGTATATGGCAGGTAGGTTTTGTACAAGCAAAGTGCGATGCAATTGGCTACAAGTATAATGGGGCCCAAACAATAAAGGTCAGAGCAGCCAATTACATCGTACCACGTCAGCAACCTATACAAAACATGCTTGCCATTTACAATTTTCCATTCACTTCACACCTTCAAATTCCTATCAAATAAAAAATGTGGAATTGACGACTCAATTTCATCCTAAAATTGCCACTTCATCAAATAGAGCTAAGGTAAATAAGTCCGGTTCACCCCAAAATTGCCGCTTCATCAAATAGAGCTAAAGTTAATAAATAAGTTCGGTTCACCCCGATCCGAGACCCCACCAATTTGCACCCCTAGTCCCATTTGCACCTTCTTTGAGGGTGATCATACGGTTAAAGTCCACTCCACATCATGGATCGCCAAATGGACAGTTCAGATTTGATGATCACATGTGCCGCTTATATAACATAGATGTGACAACTCACAAAATCAAAGCCACCCAATTGGGTATCGACTACATTACGTCCAACTCGCACCTCCGCCCCCGCCATCCTCTCAGAACCAAAGCCAAGGCCGCTCATTTGCTTTTTTGTCAACGTTCCGAAGCAGAAAAGAGCACACCACCGGTGCGGCGGTGCGAGAAGCTCTATCATTCATTACTCCACACCATACACCAGATCAAACCCTTCTTTCTTCTTCTCTTCTCCGTTGAGACTCTTCATTTCTCAGTCCCCTAATTTAAAAGCAAAACCTAAACCCCTACTGTAAAAAAATCTCATCCTCCTTCGTCTTCTCTCTCTTCAATCCCTTTCTTCAGCGGCAATGAGTGCCGTGATCGAAGAGGCGAGCGACGTCGAGCAGCTTTATCAGTTCGGCGAACGCCTTAGCGAAGCCAAAATTAAGTCTGAGGTTAGGTTCTTCCTCTCTCTAGGGTTTTTTTTTAATCATATTAGGGTTTTGGTTTGATTTTGATATATATGTTTCTGCGTGTAGAATGTTAGCGACTACGAGGGAATTATAAGAGCGGCAAAGGGCAGCATTAAGGCGAAGCAATTGGCTGCGCAACTCATCCCTAGGTTCTTCAAGTTCTTCCCAGTCCTCGCCAGCCAAGCATTCGAGGCACATTGCGATTTGTGTGAAGAGGATGAGCTTGGAGTGAGTTTGCTTTATTTATTTATTTTCTCCATTTTAGGGTCTGTGGATTTGACATATTTTGAGTTTGAATTGAATTGAAATGGGTATTAGATATAAATTGGGTATAAAGTTAGTTGAAACGGGTAGGTTGTTTTTCTTAAAACTGGGAGAGGTATATAGTAGTTGGGATGCTCTGTTTTATTAGGTAGTGGAATTTGGTACTTCATGGAAGTAAGTCAACCAAAATGGATTTTTTTTTGCGTTCGATAATGAATGGTGTTTTTGATGGCCTTCGATTCATGCTTAGAGCAATTTAGGTATATCTATAGGTTGATGGCATATATCCACAATTTATACTTCCTTAAAGTTGGAATAAATTTACTTTGGAAATAAGTGGAGGAAGTCCATCTCATTGGTGGTTACTTATACTTCATTATCATCATCGTCTTCAACATGTTCCATCCATGAGGAAGATGTTTTAGAGCTAAGCTCTCATTTACTCCACAATCCTTCATGTTGTTTCTCAGTACTTCCTTCAAATCTTTATTGGTCTTTCGTGCTAAAATCATTTTAATCGTTCACACATGGGTTCTTTCAGGTCTCCATTAGATATACCTAAATTATCTCATGCGACATTCTATAATTTTCTCTTTTATTAGGGTCACCCCTAAACTTTCTTTTATGTACCAGTTCCTAATTATATGATTATATCCATTCGTGGTACTCCATGCATGCATCTTAGCACACGTGTACTTCATCTTCTTGTCGCTTCTTTGTAGCTTAACACTATGCATGATACAATAATGCGGGTCTTGCTGTTGTTTTGTCAATAAGTTCCTCGAATCATAGTGGCACTGATCACACTACTTGCTTATCCACTTTTCCCATACTGCATTGATCTGCTTTGAGATATCCTCCCCAAAATCACCATTAGCTTTGTATAGGGGAGCCTAGATACCAAATCTATGGCATTGTGTTATTAACCGGTTTTCTGCTTTTACCAAATCATACTACAGGTTGTCGTGTGTGCTAAACTTGCACTCCATATATTTTGTCATTTACATATCTTTTTTTTGGCCAATTAGCACTAGATCATTAGCAAACAACATACACCATTGGATCTCGTCTTATATTTCTGGTATTAGTTCATCCATAATCAATTCAAACGAAAAGGACTTAGAACATCCCCTTGATGTGACCCAAATCTGATAAGAAACTTAGCTCTCTCCATATGTAGTTCTTAACTAGTTATCACCCCCAGTGTTTTAAAAGGTGGTTGAGGCGTAAGAAAATGTGTGATGCAGGACGAACACTAAAACCCTAATTAATGTGAATTGGGATTAACTTCAGATTAAATTGAATAGCAAAAATATTTGAAATCATCCAAACACATAAAATAATCCAATAGGTTTAATTAAAACATCTAGGTTAACTCATATTTTAGCGCTCACATGCATCGAAATTTCCCAATCTAGAAAAACGGCTCCGATGAAGGAACTCGAGTTTCGATCTAGTTTAGGGCACCAAGCGACAATTACGGTATTGCCTCTTGACTCATTTAGGATTTGAATAATTAAAGCTCGAAGAATTAAGTTCCTCAAAGGGGAAGATCAAAAGATATCAATTAATAAGGGTTTGGGGTTTTGATTTTATCTAAGGAAATAAGGGAAAATATTACCTGACAATAATTAATGAAAAGACATAATAGAAAGATAGGGTTCCAAGGCTTCACACCAAGGGTTCCGAGGCTTCACACCAAGGCTGTACGTTAGCTTCGCACCAAGTCGTACGAGAAATGATGATTCACTCATCGAGTTTTGAAAGATTCACTCTTACGGTTGAAAATTCTTCACAAGTCTTCTAGGGTTCGCACAGAAGCAAGCTCTCAATTTCATTCCTTAATAATCAACTATCAGTTACAACGCTTATAAGGACCTTATATAGTAGGCCTCAAAAAAAGAAAACCCTAAAACAATTAAAACACTAAAAAGGACAAGTTTGCCTAAAAAACTAAAATTCCGTCTTTTGGCGGATCTGACTTATGCGTTAAATCGATCGATCGATTTATAAATTTATAAATTGCTCGAAGTCTCAATCCACAATCGATCGATCGACTGAGAAGAATAAATTCGCAAAAAGTTTAGAAGCCACCGTCTGGGATCGATCGATCGAGTAACTGAGATTGATCGATCGACTAAAACACTCTCCAAATCTTCAATTTCTTCTCAGTTCTTCAATTCTGGCTTCCTTTTCGTTTCTTCCGACACTGAAAAATCTGTTGCGGCTCAAATCCAACGCTCTCGATCTTGATGTCCCCATCAATTCTCCTCGGGTGGGAGAACTCATCTCCAATGAGTTGTAGAACTCACGTATGGGACACCGGGTGCTCAACTCCCAGTTTGCCCTTCCATATTGTGAGATACGCATGACGCTTGCCGCATTGGTAGTGAAGTTTGGAAACTCTAGAACCTCCTCATTCAACCTTTTCTCATATTGCACAGGTAGGGTATGAGTTATGAATTGGGTAAATGAGTTTGGTTCGATTGTTTGGGAAACAAAAAGGGGAAAGGATTTTTCACCGCAACTATCAGATGATTACCCTTGTTTAGTGGAAAATCTAGACTTCCATCTTTACCTCTTTTCAAGATCGAAAAAGACTTCATATGCTTGGAACTATCGTAAATTAACACAAAATTCTCATTATTAAACTCATTAAACAAATTCATTGTGTTAGGGACATTCTGTGTATTTTCATTATTCAATAAAATTTGATCGTTAATCCCATGTGAATTAGAATGCCTACACGTTTCTATCGACTCTAACAACTCATGTGATAAGGACACACTACCACCACTTTCTTCGGGAACAAAAACCTTTCTAATACAACTAACGGTTTCACAAGAATTTCACCCTCCTTGTCACTTGACATTTCAATAGGTTCGTGCACTTCTTCCAACTCATTTCCCTCTTTGTCGGTATACTCCTGAATATTAAAGGTTGTCGAGACATTGAGATGCGAAGTGACCAAAGTCTTGACACTTATAACACTGTTGTAGTGCGTGTCGAGAATTCTCGATCAATTTTCTTTTACCTTTATCAATTTGAGGATTCACGGGTTTTGAGGATTGACTATAGGTATCATTCACCCTTTCAGGAGGATTAGATCGAAAATCGGGATTAGAGGATTTAGATCGATCACTGATTGGAGCGTCGAGATACCTCTCTAACTCTTGCACTCTATTATAACACTCTTCTAAATCTTCAACAAGGTGATGGATGAGTTCTTTTCGTAACTCATGACGTAGGCCAGTGCGAAACCTAGATAAGGTGATATGTGAGCTCTCATAAGCATTAACCATAAGTAAATACTCCTCAAACTTATTGATATATTCATCAATAGACATGTTTCCTTGTTTTAAACCATGCCGTTGATTCATGAGTCGTTGGTTATAGGACATGAGAACATATTTATCATTAAGTTTCTCTTTCATGTTCGCCCATGTGACATATGCTCGTGTTCGAGAGCTTCTCGATGTCGTTCCACACTTGCCCAATAAAGTTTAGCTTGTCCCACGAGTTTCATCTTGGCAAATTGCACTTTTCGCTCATCCGATATTTCATACCATTCAAAATAATAGTCCATGGCGGCTGCCCAATCTATATAGATTTTGGGGTCTATCTTTTCGTCGAAAGTGGGAGCATCTTCCTTAACCGACTTTGTGACTCTCATTTGGGTCGGGATGATTTTCCCGCCTAGGAGGATCCCTCATTCTCTCATCAAAATTAACCTATGATGTTCACTGTGAGTCGATTTAGACAACTCTTGGAGTTGTACCGCTAAATCAATCCTTTGGGCTTGTTGGTTTTGCAATTGGGCTTGTATGGCAGCTATCTGGGTGTTAAAACGTTTCATGAAAGCGGTTAATTGTTCAAGATTCATTATGACACCTATAATAAAAGAAAACACTAACACACCTATGCAAAGGACACCTAAAATGTAGTACGGGTACTGACAATCCTAAACTAGACTGTTCTCTGATACCAAAACTGATGCGGGACAAATGCTAAAACCCTAATTAATGCGAGTTGGGATTAACTTCATATTAAATTGAATAGTGGAAATATTCGAAATCACCCAAACACATGAAATAATTCAATAGATTTAATTAAAACAAGTAGGTTAACTCGATTTTTAGCGCTCACATGCGTCAAAATTTTCTGATCTAGAAAAACGACTTCGATGAAGGAACTAAAGTTTTGATCTAGTTTAGGGCACCAAGTGGCAATTATGGTATTGTCTCTTGACTCCTCTAGGATTTGAATAGTTAAGGCTCGAAGGATCAAGTCCCTCAAAAAGGGAAGATCAGATGATATCAATTAATAAGAGTATGAGGTTTTGATTTTATCAAAGGAAATAAGGGGAAATATTACCTGACAATAATTAAAGAAAAGACGGAATAGAAAGATAGAGTTCCAAACTTCACACCAAGGGTTCTGAGGCTTCACACCAAGACTGTAGTCGGCTTTGCACCAAGTTGTACAAGAAATGAAGATTCACTTATTGAGTTTTGAAAGATTCACTCTTTCAGTTGAAAACTCTTCACAAATCTTCTAGTGTTTGCACAAAAGCAAACTCTCAATTTTATACATTAATAATCAACAATCAGTTACAATACTTATAAGGACCTTATATAGTAGGCCTCAAAAAAAGAAAACCCTAAAACAATTAAAACATTAAGGACAAGTTTGCCCAAAAAATTAAAATTCCGTTTTTTGGCGGATCTGACTTACACGTTAAATTGATCGATCGATTTATAAATTTATAAATTGCTCGAAGTTTCGGTTCACAATCAAGCGATCAAAATCCTAGATTCGATCGATCGATTTAGAAGAATAAATTTGCCAAAAGTTCAGAAGCCATTGTTTGGGATCGATTGACTAAAACACTCCCCAAATCTTCAATTTCTTCTCAGTTCTACAATTCTAGCTCCCTTTTCGTTTCTTCCGACACTGGAAAATCTGTTGCGGCCCAAATCCAACGCTCTCGATATTGATGTCCCATCAATGCGTAATGTCACGGAGGCGTACACCTCATCATATAAGGCATATGCCTCACACTGTTTACGCCTCAATGAGAGGCGTATGGTATTTTGCTAAAAGCTAATTTCTAAGTTTTGAAGGGGGCAAAATAGAAACTCCATATAATTTTTAAGTGCTTACATTTTTTACTATTTTGCCCTTTAAAAAGCTTTAATTATTTCCCCTTTAGAAGTGTTTTAAAAGGGTAAAATAATAAAAAAGGATTAAAGGTCTTAAGCTTAAAAGGGCTTTCTTTGCCCTGAATTGAATAAATTATAAAGAAGAAACGAGAAAGAAGAAGAAATCACAGCAAAAATCAAAGAAAAAAGAAGTCTCGCCTGCTATTCCTTCAAGTCTTGCCTGCAAGTCACGCACTGGTATTACGTATTGAATTCTATTTGTTTTGACTTTTCAGTTTCTGCCTCTATAATTTTAATAAGTTATTAGAAAATTGGTTATTTTTAAATATTTTAAATATTTTTATCGATATATATATATATATATTATAATTAATAATTCTATAAATATGTGAAGCTTACGCCTCATGCCTTGAGGCTTACACCTCGCCTTGGGGAAGGGTAAAACACCACTCCTCGCCTCGGGGAAGGGTAAAACTCTATGCCTTCCCTTTCGCCTTTGAAAACATTGATCACCTCTTCATACATGTCTTGAATTAACTCGATATATTCATTTAGAAAGTTTTTCCTTCTTATTGTCCCCCAAATTATTAGTCTTGGGCTCTCGACACCCTATCATAGGCCTGGTTTTTCTTCATCTCTATAAACTTTTGCATAATTTGCCTCACCCTTCAGTTGCTGATTTTCTTGGCATAAACCCAAATTGGTTCTCATAAATATTTGATTCTTGTCTTAGGTTTGCTCCACTACTCTCCCGTAGTTGTTATTTTATGCTTAAAGTAAATGGTGGGCATTTGGATTGTTGACTTTTTGGTATGTCTTGAGGTATGTTGAAGATAATGGATGCTTGCAAATTTTATTGACCCTCAAGGCTTATACTAAAAGCTTGTCTAGGGTTTTAAGGTGTTGGTTTACGTTGAATATATTAGGGTTGGATGGATGGCATTAGTGTTTCCTGGAAGGATTTAAGGTTATGGGAGAAAAGGACGAGGAAGAGAAGAAGAGATATAGAGGGAAAAAGAAGAATTATAGGAAAGCTTAACAAGGTAACATGCCCTCACTAGCTTTTACATTAAATGAAATAATTAATTACAGACTATATACCACATACCATTTCTCCATAACACAGACACAGACACCTACACAAACACTGCTCCTCAAGCTGGAGCATCAACATCTAGCATGCCCAACTTGACCATAACATTGTGGAGAAGACTTTGTCCAACTGCATTAATTAATATATCTGCAAGCTGTTGATATGAAGAAACATCTCAGCTTTAATGAACCATTCCACAGTTTTTTTTGAACAAATTGTATACCCACCACTGCAAGATGCTTGGTTGGCTCGTGTAGCATAGGATCAGAGACACTTTTTCAATTGCTTCATTATCACAATGTAGAACTATGGAGCCCTAATAAGAAATCCAAGCTTTGATAGGTGATAGCGGAGCCATAAAATCATAAACGTGCCATGAGCTATAGCTGTGTACTTTGCTTTCACACATGATTTGGAAACAACATTTAAAAAAAAAAAAAAACTTTTCCAAGCAGCCAAGTTGCCGCCAAGAAATCACAATTGCCTGATGTAGAATTGGGGTCTGCGACGGAGCACCCAATCTACATCAGTAATA
This sequence comes from Chloranthus sessilifolius, assembly GCA_021018995.1. Lineage (NCBI taxonomy): Eukaryota > Viridiplantae > Streptophyta > Magnoliopsida > Chloranthales > Chloranthaceae > Chloranthus > Chloranthus sessilifolius. The sequence continues at coordinate 132,706,358 of CM037591.1, read as the reverse complement.
CTCAGAAATTCTCATAAGATCATAAGATCGATATACCAAACCATACCACATACCATTTCTCCATAACACAAGGACACACACATGCTGGAACATCTAGCATGCCCAACTTGACCATAACATTGTGGAGAAGACTTTGTCCAACTGCTTTAATTAATATATCTGCAAGCTGTTGATATGAAGAAACATCTCTCAGCTTTAGTGAACCATCCCACATTTTTTTTGAACAGATAGTATACCCACTGCAAGATGCTTGGTTGGCTCGTGTAGCATAGGATCATAAACACTTTTTCAATAGTTTCATTATCACAATGTAGAACTATGGAGCCCTAATAAGAAATCCAAGCTTTGATAGGTGATAGCGATGCCATAAAATCTTATACGTGCCATGAGCTATAGCTCTATACTTTGCTTTCACACATGATTTGTAAACGACATATTTTTTTTAAAACTTTTCCAAGCAGCCAAGTTGCTTCCAAGAACTCACAATTGCCTGATGTAGAATGGAGGTCCGTGACGGAGCCAACGCAATCTACATCTGTTTACTCAGAAATGCTCATACGATCATAAGATCGATATACCAAACCATGGTCAGGGTTAGATTTGTTATATCGAAGAATGCAAGGAACAACAAGAGGATGAAAAATGCGAGGGGCATGCATAAACTGGCTTACTGAGCTCACAACAAATATAATGTCTAGTCTCGTGTGGTAGAATAAATCAAGCGTCCCCTTAACCGCTGCTAGTCGTGTGGATCCAAAAGTAACTCACCATCACTCTCATGCAAGGAAAGTTTTTGAGCCATTGTTGAAGTAGTTGGCTTACATCCAAGCATCCCAGTGTCACTAAGAAGATCAATTTTGTACTTTTTTGAGAGAGGAAAATTCCTTTCCAGGAGCGAGTAGCCTCAAATCTAAGGAGATACTTTATGCTACCCAGATTTTGTACTTTAAAAATGTGGCCGAATTTACACTTCACATGAGCAAGGAAGGAAGGGTCATCTTGATTTCCCTGTAGTTAGTCAGGCTACCTTATCAACCATAGTGTTCTCAATCATCTCCCCGTGAAGCAAGAACCCAGTTGGAGGAAAGCATTCTTCATGGCAAGCTGATAGAGAGGCCAATTCTCAATTGCTGCAAGAGAGATAAGAGCACAATCGGATGTCCGCAGGAGAAAATGTAGATTCAGTCAATGCCATAGGTTTGCGTAAAATCTTTTGCGACATGGTGAAATTTGTATCAGGACATACTACCATCAAGACTATGTTTCACAATGAATACCCATTTGCATCTAACATTTATTTTCTTTGGAGGAATAGTAACCATTTCCTAAGAGGGACTATTCTGCTAGGTAATTATCTCCTCATTCATAGCGACTTTCCAAGCCAGGTGGTCTAGGGCAACACAAACAGTTCGTGAGATGGTAACAATATCAATAGTTTAAAAAGCCCTCTAGGATGGAGAAAAACCCTGATAACATACATATTTTACAAGGGGATAAATAGTAACACACTTACGAACACCTTCTTGAAATGCAATACAAATCAAGAACACTAACATGGGTAGATAGAGTACAATGAGAAATAGTAGGAACTGAAGGAGAAGAACAAAAGGATCCACTGGACTTGTGATACTTACAAGAGCGTTCTGTTGAGAAGATTGACGTTTTGGTACGACAGAGGGAGGACCTCACAACTTTTGTTGGACATAATGGAGCACACCTTGATTTTATTTTGGTGGTGAGAAATCAAGATCAACATGTAACAGCAAAGAAGGAACAAATGTAGGAGTTAATCTATCAGTAGAAAAATAGGGAACATCGTCAAATAATGTAACGTATGTAGAAGTAAAAAGTCGATGAGGTTGAAGATCATAACAATGATATCCTTTAGAGACATTTGACTAGCCAACAAACACATCCAATGGCCTTAACATCCAATTTTCGCCGAGTAGGACAAAGATCTTGAACAAAGCATGTGAATCCAAAATACTCATGGCTCAATGAGAAACATAGGATCTCCTAACCGAAGAGTCTAATAAGGAGCGCCTAAGAATAAGTGCAATTAATCAGAGGCAGTTCGCAACGTCATCGACCAAAAGTCTTTTGCACATGCATTCTACGAAGAAAAGATCTGGTTACTCTAAGAAGATATTTAATCTTACGCTCTACAACAACATTTTGTTATGGAGTGTAAGGATAGCAGTATTGATGAACGATATCAATCATGCAAATAGAGATTAAAAGAGTGAGAGGAGTGTTCGCCACCATTAGCAGGTCTCAAGGCTTTAATGGTTGTACGGTATTGATTATGGACTAAAGAGTGAATTTTTGAAACTTGGAAAACTCCCTTTTGTTTTCGGAACATATATCCATACAGTGGGAGTACAATTATCAATGGAAATAACAAAATAATGGAAACCATCAAGAGAAGTAATTGTGATCATACATCATAATGCACAACATCAAAGGAGAACTGCATCTATGCTTATGACTATGAGAAAGATGAGTATTTCTAACATGTTTGGAGATATCACATACCTCACATTGAAATTTAACAAATTTACATAAAGATCTAATTGTAGAAATTAAAGTTCATAGAGTTTGAAAGCAACATGGCCAAGTTTAGCATGCCACAAAGATAATGTTTCACAACTACCATCAATAGATAAAGGAAAACAGAACCCAAGTGATGATCAAATCCATCAACCACACCAGGAGTAGGTGTCCCAAAGTCCACATCATGGTAGTATCTCCTCATCTCTCGACAACTTTACCAGCAATGTTCTTCATAGTAAGCCCTTGGAAGCATGGTTTAAAAACTCGACCGAGTTATTCGGAACTCAATTGAGTTGACTCGACTCGACTGAATTTCAAGTAGACTTGGTTAGAGACTCAAAAATCGCGTTTATCGAGTAACTTGGTTGAGTTTCAAGTTGACTCAATTGAGTTTACTCAAGTAAAACCTATAAGTCCAAAATAAATTCTTTTTTTTTTGGGGGTACTTGTAGGTCCAAAATAAATTCAATTGAGGAAGTTCTGGAAGCAAATGCGAATGAGAGGGGGATGCCTGATGACTTAGAGGATGGGGAGTGCCTTGAATGATCAATAGTAGGGGCCTGAGTAGCACACAACTCTGCTCGAATCGACTCAGCTGTCTGGATCGAAGAGAGCTCATAATTTCAACAGAAACACCAGAAGAAACAGTAGGCTTAGATGATGAATCAGTCACAACTATGTGTGCAGATGAAGATGATGATTTGGGCTGATATCCCTCAAGATTCCCATGCTGACAATAGCCTGATCACAATCGAGTTCCGTGAGGGCACATTGGGTAAAAGTAAATGTTGACCTACCATGTCCATGCCCCACAACTATGACGACCACCTTGATTACTCCCCCTGCCTCTACCTCTAGGAGGACGTGTATCGACAGGAAAAGTAGCATGCTCACATGGTGTAGAAGAAGGTGTAAGACCAAAAAACATAACGCTTCTACGTTGTTCCTCGGCCAAAAGAATGCCATATACGGTTCTACGTGAAAGAAGAGGCCTGGTGGTAGATTCAAATGTCATTTTTGATTCACCATGAAAAACCGATGGATCATTTCAATTTCCATCGAGTATGATGACCTGGTGAGTTGTGATCATCTATACCCAGAAAACCATGATTCTCAAATCCACAGCTGAAATCTTGTAAGCTTCAAAATAGGAGCTGAATGATCTCAGAAAAATGTCAAAAAGTGACCATAAATCTTGAAAAAAAATATTCTGTCTCCCTCTTTTTTTTTTTTTTTTTTTTTTTTTTCCCAATAAGTACGCTTGGGGTTGCTAGGTCGTCAACCTCACCCATTCACTAGAAAAAGAAGGTTACACATGAGTATGTACAGAATACAGATCTTCTTCAAGAAGACAGTTAAAGGGAAGGGGCAGCTGTTCAAGAGTATTCCATCTAACAACTGTGCTTGCATCAGCTCCGTGTTTGACCCAAATCAGCTATACAATTCGATTTATGCCAAACATTTTTGAATTCAATAGAATTAAATTTTTTCATGCCTGCTTTTATATGCTTAACAACCTGAATATGTATCCAAGCAAGTCTATGCTGTTGTTTGATTGAGTTTATATTCAAGGAATCCGAATCAATTGATAATTTTCGATACTCTCGATCCAATGCCATCTCCATACCATAGGATACAGCTAATAACTCAATGCGTTATATCACAGTCCTGGTGGGGTGGACCATGAAAGCTTGCACGATGGCTCCTATGCTCATCTCTAAAAACTCCTCCAAAACCTGCCTTCCCATCAGATTTAGAGCCATCATATTTAATTCAATCAAGTCGCCATCCAGATTTATCCATTTACACTGCTGGACTTGAATAATTGGATTCAAAGTCGTGAGGTTACACTTTATATAATTCCCATTCACATCATTCCTAATGTAAAAATATTATATTTTTTTTTTTATAAAATTTTAAAAATACATTAGTTTTGGCCCCACTTTTGTCATTGTATTGCCGATTCAAATTTTGTATCATCTATCGGTGATATATTCGAGACGGTACGTCTCGGTATCTGCATCAGCCTATCCTGAGATTGATATCGAGATGTTAACCTTTGGCAGTTAGCATGGGCTTCTAAATCTCTAAACAAAATATATTCAATCAGCTCTAATTAATTTACATCACTAACGGCCTTTAAATAAGTTTACAAGGTTATGAAAATAGAAGTCCTGGTCTCTACCTTCTAAATAAACAACAAACTTTCCTTAATATATCTTTCCTAAGATAAATAAATAATAACTTTACTTTTAACCTCAAGGGGTTAGGCGAGCTGGCCAGGTACCTGCTTCCAAAAGCAGGAGACCTGAGTTCGAATCCCCTCCCTCCCTTGAGGCCACCCTAGGGATTTATATCCTGTGCTGACCTGGCATGTGCTGAATTTGGGGTGCGCATGTGCTCCTGGGATTAGGCAGGTGCTCTAAGAGGCCTGGATACCCAGGTTATCAAAAAAAAAAAAAAACTTAAAACTTACTTTTCCTATGAACAAGGTAACAAATAGTTATCTTTAATGAACCGAGAATCATCCTTTGACTTTTTGACATGTTTTCTTAGCTATTTGGTTTTGAGATATTTGTTCTTCCGTATGATCGAAATATTGTCTCCTTTTTTGGGCTTCGAATTTTTGTTCTACATCACCAGTTATAACTTAAAAACCCTTTGTCTGGTGGTACAAATGGCTTTTGCATACTTGGTGGTATTTAAACCATGCAATATACACATGACTGAATTTCTTAACTTAGTATCAATTATTTAATCTTGCTGTATGAATCCCCCTATCACAACTTAGTCTCAATAATTCAATCATACTGTATTAATCTGCTACTCAATTTCAGATAAAAGTGACTAATTAAATGTTCAAAGAACATTATTACTTGGGTTAAAGATTAAGACATGTAACATGGTATGATTAATCATGAAGTCAAAGTTCACAATATTGGAAAATAGAAACAAACTTAAAATAGACTTCTGAGGGTCGTTTTGGCAAATTTTCCCCCAAAGTCTCTTCTCATAGACTTCCATTTTCAGTGTGACCTTATCTTGAATCCCTATTGTCTTCCTCAATCCTCTCTGACCCCATCTTAAATATTATAAAACTATCGTCTGATTTGTTAGTTGTTTCACGCGGTGTAATAGTAGGCAGAGTTAAGCAGGAAACTCGCCCTGTATAAATGATCATTGAGCTGTGTCTCCTGAGTCCTATCAATAACGATTTTGATAGACTGATAGCCTAGTTCATTATCGTCAAAGGAATTATGATCTTCTCTCTAGCTCGAATAATTGCTTTATTAATGCTGCTGATGGAGGCTTCGGTTCATCATCTACCCACCTCAAAGAAGAGACACTAGGTTGGGAATTATTAAATTTAGTGCCTTGGGAAAAGTAGTATTAGCTTCCCTCACCTTCTTTGGGTTCTTTGCCATGCACTATTGGTCCACTCCCTGAAAACAAAGCCCTCAAAGCAGTCATGGGCGTATAAGCATAGGAGATTTATGGCATTATATTAAAGTGTCTGTTTTTTATGCCCTATTGTCCCGTGCACTTGGATTCCTGTTGCTTGCAATCTGAAGACTAATCAACAGCCAACGAATAAACTATTATCTATTTTCATTTTTTGGTAGGTAAGTTGAAATTGAACTTTACTAGTTTTAGTTATTCGCTAACCATGATCGTGAGTGTTCTGCTCATATTTTTCTCGATTTAACATCTATTGGAACTCTTTTTGGTTACAGATAAGAGTTCAAGCAATTCGTGGGCTTCCTCTTCTTTGCAAGGATACCCCAGAGTACGTCTCTAAAATTGTGGACGTTCTTGGACAACTCCTTACAGCTGGTAATTATATTGTTCATATAGTAGTGGAGGAAGTCTTTTTCTTCTTGGGCAATCTCATCAGTTTTGTGCCTTCTTGGTGCTTCTAGATGAAAATGTGGAGCGTGATGCAGTGCATAAAGCCTTGATGCCTCTTTTGAGGCAGGATATAAAAGGTAATTTGTTCTAATTATTAATAAAGTCTCCACATGTCATACAGATTTTCTCATAATGCACTCATTGAGTATACTTCACCTGTGGCAACCTGTTCCTATTTCATTTTGATCTCCGTATAAACTATAAACACATCTAAATAATTTTGATATTCTTGCATGATGGATTTTTTACGTACCTTCTCTTTATTTTTGTCTTCTCCATACATTTGACTTAGTTTTGAGTCCTTCATTTTGGAGGCATTGTTGGTTGTTCTAGCAGTGTACGTGCGTTTAAATGACTGCTGTTCTACATGCATGTTGAAATTTGAAATTTCTTTAGTACCTACCATTTACCTTTGATTTTCAGTACATTGACTTACTTATGTGCCCTTAATTTTAGAGGCATTCTTTATTGTATTGTCAATGCCCACTAAGCTTTTGATGTATGTGGAACCCATGGTTTAATGGTTTGGTTTTTGGGTTTTGAAGCATCTTCAAACAATTTAAGGCCACCCATCTTTGTTTTGGCTTTTTAAGGACCAATTGTTAATTTCTTTATCTATTACTTGCCTGCAAGAAGAATAAACACCCAAAAGAAAAGAGTGACTCCCTCAAACAAGTATATATGCTCTTTGGAAAGGATTCATAACGTAAGAAAGTATAGAAAAAATTGGTGGAAAACCATCCAAATTCTACTAGTCCACAAACAATGAATGAACAAATGATGAGATGTCCTCCTTAGCTTTCTAGTGTGCATCTATTAGTGAGAGGAAAACCATGGTTTGGAAGGTGGTCCAGGGTGAGTGCGTTGTCAAAAGCAGCTGTCCAAGCAAAAACTGGGACCTGAATATGAAGGGGATTGGGCCTGTAGCCTAGTGGAAGTTATAATTTAATGAGGATTGAGAAACGACTTTTGTTCTCAAATAGAGCTATACTCATACTTTTCAATTTTGAAGCTTCGGGTGGAAGGGGCACTCAGCAAACATAATTCATTTTGTGAACCACTTATCTCCTCCTCCTAGGAAGTTCAAGCCAAATTCGGGAGAGGAACTATATCCATCCTTACTGGAAACCTGCTGTCTACCCACATTCTTCAAGAAGGCAACTCATAGGATGATAAACTAGCAGGACATTGAATTGCTTTGGATAGACTTACTTGGGAGAATCTATCCTTAGCTTTTGTATCAGACGCGGTAGTTTAGCAGCTTTATGGGCTTCGTTCCATTTTTTTCTTTGTTAGTTCCCTTTTTTTTGTTTAAAGTTATTAATGAAATTCACCTTTCAAAAAATAAAATCTACTTATTATATAAATTCTTAGTCACCTAATCTGTGTTGTCTTTTGCCATGGCATAAGCGATAATGCAATCTCTTATATAAATCGGGTAAGCTGTGAAGGCTTATACAATTTAAAAAGTATGCCATGGCATCCTCAGCATGCCATGTCCTGCTATGTATTGTTTTCTTGTTTTTTTAGCTCTCTATGCTTGTAAATTGAGGGTCCCCTTAAGCCTCTCTTTTCTCTCTTTTATCTCTCTCGCTTTCTTATTTTCTTCAAGCTTTCCATCGGGTCAACTAATCGACTATATTCAAGTATCAAAGAAGCTTTTTTTTAACCTTCAATTATCAAAGAAACCTATAAGAATCAAGAATTAAACTAATTCAAGATTCAGGAGTTTTTTTTTCACCTCTCATGTTATGGAGTTAAACATGTAATAAATACTAGTGATGAATTATATACTACTTTATAAATTTATAATGAAGTTAGATCTAAATTACTACATCAATTCACTTTAATTTATGAGCTTATAATGAAATTTGAGCTAAATTACTAAATCTAATAATTTTCTAATTTTTATAAATTTTTTTTTTTCCGAAAAGGAATATCATCGGTTGTGCGATTATGTGCCAAATTGCATAAGCCATTTGACATGCCATTTGACCGCATTGATCCTAATCAAATTAAACTGTAGAAAGTTCTAATCACCACTATACTTTCTTATCAAAATTCAAGCATGCTAAATATCACCTAAATGATTTGTGCTTCACAAGCTTATTCTATGCTGCACTTGGCCTTGAGATTTGTGCTAATTTTTCGCACATTAGTCTGCATTGTTCTTCTTGGTTGGAGGAAATTGACTCCAGAGTTTGCCCCACTGCGGCGTCAAATTGACATGCTACAATATTGTTGCAGTTCAACTTGAGTTGCGACCATAGTGACAAAGTCAGATTTTAGGAATAAGTTGGTAAGGGGAAAATTCAGAAAAAGATGGCTACAAATTGGCAATTCGAGAAAATTCGTGAATAATAAAATTAAAAATAATAACAATGCTGAAAAAAAAAAATATATGTTTCATATATTAAACATTTATTTTAAGTTTTTAAAATTATTGGTTGCATTTTATGACAGCACTCACTAGTTATGTTCCTCAATCTGCTTGTGTAGATATTGAATGAATAGGTTCATTTGTTTATCCTTTCTAACTAAAATAATCACCACTTTGACTTTCCCTATGATTACCCTCCACAAGTATCAAGATCCATACCCATCTTATAAGCTTTCTAGTGATGATGATTATGAGAAGGTGTTATCACAGCTTTCATAGTATCAAATTCTGTAAAGTGCACTACATCAATGTGATTGCTTTTCAAACGATATACCTCTCTCCGAAATTCTTAAGAGGTCATCGACTTGAGTACATTTTCTTAAGCACCATGGGTTGGTGTTCCTTGTCTGGCGGCCAGTGCAAATCACAACTCATGATCTATACTACTAACTTAGTCTAACATGTTCGGAAGTCATCACAAATCCCATTTCGCATTCTACAATAAAATGTGCTTTGATACCAAAAAATTTCTCTTCCAAATGTACAAACATATATCTACTATAAAAGAGAGAAGGAACTAAATCCTAGCATTATGTTCCTATTTCTATGAGTCTTCTTGAGGAAATTTTCCTTTCTCAAATAAAACTCCTCTTAGTTTCTAATTCTCAAATAAATTCTTCTGCACACTTCCTAATCCATCAAACTCTATATGATAGGAACTAGGAAGGTCTTCTCACTACCAAGCTTTCTAATCAAGCTTCCCAGTTCCTAATTCCTAAATACTAAAACAACAACTGAAATAAATAATAACAAAATTTCCCCTCATTCCCATTCATGGACGGACCTATCCTGTTTCATGTCTTTGCTGAAGCATTGTTCGTATGTTCCACCTGTTGGCCTGCATCACAAAGGGATAGGTCTTTCCCAAATGGAATATCCCTCAGAATTGTTGGCGTAAAGCATAGTGACAAAATACGACTTTTGTTTGAAAAATATGCATATAATACACATCTTTCTGCCACAACATACTTAACCTGTGTATACCCATATTATTGAATAATACCCGTATTATTGAATGATATGCATATTTTCATAAAATACGCGTCTTTCACGCATGGTTTTGAAACACACAGAAACTCGACTCGAAAATCATCTGAGTAGAGTCAACACGGAAAATCTGTCCGACTTGACTTGCTCCGACTCGGGTTATTTAAAATATATTTAAATAAATAAATTTAATATATATATATATATATATATATATATATATATATATATATATATATAATTTAAATATTTAATAGATGAAAATTCATTATTGTTCATATCCCATCCATTTAATAATTAGATGCACTAATATCTAGCATTAAGTGACAATGATATTAATAATATATATATATATATATATATATATATAAAGTGGAAAAAAACAGATTTTAAGCCACTTGTGGCTTATAAATCTGTGGCACAATTGTGAAAAAAAAAAACAAAAAAACAGATTTTACTATTTTAGGGCTTATAAAGTGAAAAGAAAATTAAAAAAACTCACTATTTAATGGTTGAAGAGGGGCGGCTGAGGGCTTCTACTTCTTCGTTCTTCTTTGAAAAAAAAACACTATTTTGGGGCTTATAAAGTGAAAAAAAATACTCACATCTTAATGGTTGAACTGCTGAAGAGGGGGCTGAGGGCTTCTTCTTAAAAAAAAAATAAAACAGATTTTCTTCTTTTAAAAAATAAAAAACCGATTTGAGTATAGGCTTCAGAAATCTGTACAATTTGAGCTTAGAGTCGACTGGCACAAAAGAACAGCAAAGTCATACTAAAAAAAGAGAACAGATTTTCCTCTTAAAAAAAAAATATTACTCACATTTAATGGCTGAACTGCTGAAGAGGGGCAGCTGAGGGCTTCTTCTTCTTCTTCTTTCTTCTTTCTTTCTTTCTTCTTCTTCTTCTTCTTTCTTTCTTCTCCTCCTCCTCCTCCTCCTCCTGACTGTTCTGTCTTTTGTACTTTTACAGTTTTTTCCCCTTTTTTCCTCGTATTTTTCCGTTTTTACAGACTTTTGTGCTAGCCGTATTGAACCCGTTTCCGTATTTTGTCAGTTTGGCGGAAAGTGTTATACTAGGGTGCAAACTTTAAACCAATTAATATCTTATTAAAGAATTGGTTGACGAACGAAGTGAGTCACAAATTATTGGATGCTTCACTACGCATTAGATTGGGAAGAAGATTGATCTATTAGGCTATCACTTGTAAACTGACAAGTCCTTGCTTAGGTCAAGTTGTGCGAGTTCTACCAGATTCGTACATCAGTCATAGGAGTGTTATATTCATGGGAAAGCATATGCATTTTGATGATTGATATATTATTATATATTCATGGGAAAGCATAGTTTATATTGCTAAGTTTGGATTGTGACTTACTTTATACACCTTATCCGTGGAATGCCTTGGTTAACATCTCAAAATATGCTTCATGCTTCTTGATCTCTGCTAATGCACACTGTTATGAACAAAAGGTGGAATCTAGTCAGAATTTATTTGGCAAAATAATCCTCTCAAACTGTTCTTTTGGCATACCTAATAGATGTGTTTGAATTGTGCAGCTTCTTTAACTGCCTTGTTTAACCACATAAATAATAGTGAGGAGCATATTCGTGACAAGGTCCTCAATTTTTTGAAGGATAAGGTGTGAAGCGTATATGTTTTCTAGCTTTTCATTTGCATTGCTATGTTCTTCTGTTGTTACCATACCTAAGTTACAAATTATTATATGCCAGGTGTTTCCTATCAAAGCTGAGCTTTTGAAGCCTCAAGAGCAAATGGAAAGACATATAACTGATTTGGTGAAGAAAGTAGGTCTATTATTATATTCTAAAGAAATGTTGCTTTCTATTTTATATCTGCTTCTGTTTGTGTGTGTGTGTACAGGCACACAAACACACAATACACACACACTTAAGTGCAAAGTGACAAATACGGGTTTAAAGTACGGAAGACAAAAAACGGGAAAATAGGGGAAAAACGAGAAATATTAATTTAAAAAAAAAGTTTTATAACAGTTTTCTATAAATACGAGAAAAAACGTTTAATATGTGAAAAACGCATTTAATATGCGAAATATTTATATTATATGAAAATACATGTTTTTATTAAAAAATATGGGTATTATACGTGTTTAGTACGTAGTGGCAAAAAAAGCGTATTATATGCGTATTTTTTTTTTTTTTAAATGCCGTATTTTGTCACAAGGTTGAATTGGTTGACTAGGTGATTACTCTCCATTTAAATCAAACTGCGCTAGTTGCGACAGGTGCACTCCATTGGTCAACCACTCAAATAATTGCGACCCTTTAAAATGGCTGGCTAGTTTAATACCACCCTCCATGTAAATCAAACTTTTGCGGTAGTCACTACAGATGTACTCCATAGGTACCATTTTAGTTAATTATGGAGGGTGACAGATTTATGCATGTAGCAGCTGTTGGATTCGAAAGTGTACCGCATCTTGGTTATATATATAATGTCGAAATGCTAGATTTCTCTTACTTAGTTGATACGTAGTTACAAAAGTCTTCGACTTTTTCAAAAAATCTGAAAGAGGCGCTGACTAGCAATCATCCTGACAACATCGCCGATTAATCTGCTGAATCGCCAACTCGGCTGATTTATCTGCGATTTTGTGATGTCTTTTTTTTCCCACTTAAAGTGAAAAAATAACCTTTAGGGCTTTCGCTCTCTCTGTTGCCTGCCCTTCTCGGAGCTCATTGCTCTTCTTTTTGGCTATTTTGTACTATTTTGTTCAATAAAACCATTGTTTTTAACTTGAAATATATGATGATATAATTTTTATTTAAAAAAAAAATAAATTATTTTTGACCTTTTTTATTTTCCCCTTTTTTTCCTACTTTGATTTTTGCCGATTTTTTTAGACCCTTGCCGATTCCCGACTTTGTGACTGGTTGATAGCTGCTAAAAGAGATCAAACAATTGATTGCACATTTGTATGCTATTTCAGAGTTTACAAGATGTAACTGGCGCTGAATTCAAAATGTTTATGGACTTCTTAAAGAGTTTGAGCATATTTGGAGAGAAAGCTCCTCCAGAACGTATACAAGAACTTATTGAACTTATTGAAGGACAGGCTGATCTTGATGCACAGTTTAATGTAAGTTCTTGTCTTCTCTGATGGATATGAAGAAATGGTAATGGTCCGTGGTCGATGTAAATGAGGTTGTAGTAACCATGGGTCAAAATCTCGAATATCCGACACGTATTGTCCAGGCCTCCTAGACGATATGTAACGTTGTAGTGGCCGATACATTGAATATATCACTGATACATTGATTCAATGTATCGGTCAGTGGTCGACGTAAATGAGGTTGTAGTAACCATGAGTCAAAATCTCGGAAATCCGACATGTATCGTCCAAGCCTCCTGGACAATATGCAACGTTGTACCGGCCGATTCATTGAATCTATTGCTGATACTTTGATTCAATGTATCAGTAAGTTTTTTTAAAATCTTGGACGATACTTTGAATGTATCATCAGAGATGTTGGAAAAACCAAAATCTCGGACGATACAAACGATGCCAATACCGTATCGTCTCAGATTTTGGACGATACACTGTTACTTACATGGCACTCACTTTTTCAAAATCTCAGACGGTACAATGAATGTATCGTCTGAGATTTCGAAAAACAAAATCTCGGACAATACAAACTAGTCCAAGTTTGTATCATCTGAGATTTTGGACGATACAGATAGGGTACGATATAAACCCTTTTTATTGTACCGCTGTCTTCCGATACTGGTAAGTTGCAATCGATATGTACTGGTTCTGAGATTTTCATCCATGGTGGTAACTGTTACCCTGCAATTTTGACCTGTGGACATTTTCTTGATATCCATAGTTTTCCACATTATTTTCAAACTGTATGTCCTGAAAAATGATGGTATATATCAGGCAACTTGTATATTGCACATTTTCATTTCTTTTTCCCGTGTTCGAGAATCTATAATTGTAGTTGTGCTGGTGAGTATGTAGAATATTTCATTTTTGCAAGTTATGACGCATTCCTTTGTGCTTAAAGTAAATTACTATCTGCAAGAGTCCTGGGCCCGAAGGATCCTTAATGCATTTACGATAATATGGGCTTTCCTGTCCTGTTACTGCCAGAATTTTGTTATTTCTGGTAGTTAATCCATAGAACAACTTTGATTTGATTTTGCAGGTTACAGATGGTGATCACATTGATAGATTAATGTCATGTCTATGCATGGCTCTTCCATTTTTTATGGTATGCTGTGGCTTTGAAATCAAATTTGGAGTTCACAGTTTTAGCTTTGGAGTCAACTAACACGTGTTCCTTTTCTTTAGAGGGGTGCATCAAACAGCAAGTTTGTCAGCTATTTGAACAAACATCTTATTCCTGCTTTTGATAAGGTAATTGCATGCCTTTTTTTTTTTTTTTTCTTTTTCTTTTTTTTCCTTCTGTTTTCAAGATTATGAAATCTTGAAGCCTAGTCTGTCTGATTCTTTATCATATATATATATATATATATATATATATATATATATGTATATATATATATATTACATTTTTTATTTATAACCTTTGGGTTAATGTGGGTTCTACCGGAGGGGTGTGTGGCCAACTCATGGCCGCTTGGAAGGGAGTGGCCTTTGAAGGCATCGTCAAGGGATTTTTTGGAGGGCTGCCTTGTTCTCGGCGTTTTGGGCAATTTGGTTTGAATGAAATCAAAGGGCCTTTAGACGGATTCGGAATCCGAAAGGAATGGTGATGAGAATGGTTTGTGATTTTATGATTGAATGGAGTAGGTTGGACAAAGAAGGGGTTTCTGAGATGGATAGGGATTTAATCGAGGAATGGGATACCCTGCACTTTAACTTTCTTTCCTCTCGATGAGGGAGGAGTGTTTCCAGGGCTTGGTCGGATTTGTCTCATGAGGGTTTCTCTTGGGTTTGGGGGTCTGGTCTTAGCTTAGTTTTGCCTTTTCTTTTGCTTTCCTTTTGGCTTCAGCTCCTCGCTGTGCCTTTTTTGTACCTCTTTGTTTTTTAATGAATTCCTTCTAACGATTAAAAAAAGTAAATCTCGGTGGGTTGCTTAATTGGGATTTTGGTGATTTAGTGATCTCATAACTGAGGGACATAAGATCTCAAAACTCTTAATAATCTTGGAAAGTCTTATCTAGAGAAGGTAAATCACCAAGAGCACTTATTTATTTCAACAGATTACCGTGATTTAAGTATCTTAATTTAATTGCTAGCTTGTTTCTTTGTGGCTCACATCATATTTGTAGGAGTAGGATTTAATTAGATTGAACTGTTTTCTTTTCAGCAGCTACTGGTAGCTAATTTCCATTTTGAATAGGACTCTAAAATTGAATATCGTGGGCAGCAATTAAAGAAGCCTCTAGATCAGTTATTTTTAGTAATTGGTATGACTTTTTGAGATTCATTTTTTAAGTAGGAGACTAGGAGATAGACTATTTTAGAACTGTAAGCTATCTATGGTCATTGTACAACATAATAGTGATGATGATTATTTTTGAATTTTAATGAAGCTTTGTTACTTTTATGCCTTTTTATACAGTTTTCTTGAATTTGAATGTAGATTTTTACCTTCTTTAATTTTTCTGCCTAGTTTTGCATGTATTTCTATTTGGTCAGTAGCAGGCTGCGGTCCGTGTTAGAGTGTGGATTCACGTGTCGGTTATCATCTCACATTTCTGTACTAGCCTGTTTGCATATATAGTTTTCTTTTGATTGAAGGGCTTTAGTTTCTGCTTGGATCTCCTTAGTGAAATGGTTTGCATTTAAGATCTGCAAAAATATTATATAAATTTATAGTATTCTCGACTTCCGGGTAATTTACTGTATCTTTGATTGATTTTCCGTTTCTGTTTCACTAATATATTCCTCACTTTTTTATGGGGTCTCCACTCAGATGATTTTGCTAACGATAAACTCATTCAATAGAACCATTTGAATTTGAGCGTAGACGTTCATGCGAAATTGTTAGAGATTCTTTCGGGACTTAATTATAGTCTAAGTGCTGACTTGTTTGTCACAATTTTTTGGTTCTTTTGATGTTTCAATGTTGTACAAACTCTTAAGGTTGATGTGGCTTTTAACTTCTCAAGATGTTTTACATTCTTTTGCTTTACTTTACATGTGATCAATATCTGTTTTCTGTGAATTGTCTTGATCATTTTCATTCTATTGATGATTTTTCTTCATGTCAGCTTCCTGAAGAACGAAAACTAGATTTGCTCAAGAACCTTGCTGAAAGTTCACCTTATACAACACCACAGGATTCACGCCATCTTCTTCCATCCATTGTTCAGCTGCTAAAGGTACAAACTTTACTAGGTTTAGTTGGTAAACTTCAGAGCACATGTTTAGGTATAGTCATCTATTCGGACTTTGAGTTCTAAAATTTTACTCTATTTGTCTCTATGCTTGGGCAAAATCATATTTTAAATATTTCAGGCTCCTCTGATACTGACATAAAGTTTTATGCAGTGGGAGCTTTACATCTTTAATTAACCTGTTCTGTTAGGAATAAATATTTTTCCTTGAAAATTCTTAGACTAGCTGAATTTGTCTTGGGTTCCTGTGTTATGCCTTTGCTGCTATTTCACATCTTTCAATACTTGCTCCATGAGTGGTATAAAGTCTGTATTGAATGGAAGCCTTTTGTCTCCAGACTTGGTATTAGGTGCCCAACACATGCACTAAGCTCAGTACATGGTTCAATCTCCCTCCACCAGACTGGTCAAAGCTCAGTAGTTGCACAAATATTTATGACCGCCAAATCAGTGAAAGGTAGAAAATGTACTTTCACTGATTTTGTGCTCACAAATACTTGTGCATCTCCCAATGTTTGAAGTTTAGTGGAAGGAGATTGAACCATCCACCACCCTTTGTGCATGGGTTGGGCACAAAATCTGCCTGCAACATACCTGTGTTTTTTGTTTCTTTTTCCCGCACACTTTTCCTTAACTGTTCTGATTCAATATTTTTCCCAGAAGTACATGCCTCGGAGAAAAACTGGAGAAGAGACGAATTTCACTTACGTTGAATGCTTGTTGTACACCTTCCACCACATATCATATAAGGTTATTCAATAATAAATATGTTCTGCTGGTTCTTTGTGTGGGCTTTTTCTGGGTTTCCCTTGTTAAAATGTTTCTATGTTCTATATCCTTCAGACTCCTAACACCACAAATAGTCTTTGTGGGTACAAAATAGTGACTGGCCAACCATCAGATAGGCTTGGGGAGGATTTTTCAGACAACTATAAAGATTTCATTGAGAGGTAACTTCTTATCATCCAGTATTCTTGTCTTTGACGGAAGTGACTCTTAATGTTTTTGAACCTTTATGCATAAAATATGAAAAAAGATTCTTAGCTTTAGTGACTTATTTCATACCTGACAGTTAGTTTTGCTTCTATTTTGTTTCGTTCTGCTAATCAAATCTAATAAATGTGTTTAAAAGCTAAGAATCTTTGTGAAGGCATCGGAAGTTGCATTTACTTTTTCTAGAATGTGTCAAATATAGAACAGATTATTACTAAGTATATGTGGGGGTGGGGATGTGGGGTTTTTTTTTTTTTTTGGGGGGGGGGGGGGGGGTGAGGACAGTGTAGAGTTCAACTCTACACTTGAGTGCTAGATCACATGGCACATGATTGTGACTTGCACCATATCCTCCGAGGTTCACTCCCTCTAGGCATTGATCAAAATATCGTCTGATACCGATACATATCGTCCAATGTGTATCTATTTTGGACCTCACCGATACGGTACATTCAAGGTACCATGTCGGTACCTCCCATACAACAGAGCAAATTACCGGACGATACATACCAATGTGTCATCCGGAATTGATACGCATCGTCCGGTACGTATCGGTTTTGGAGCTAGACGATATGTACTGGTTTTCCGAATATTTGATCCATGCCTCTAGGGTTTTAGATTTTTTTTTGGATTTCTTTTCCCTTCATTTCACTGGTCAAAGATATGGGTTTGCCACCCATAAATTTCGCTCTTGTAAATTTTCACATTTGACTCAATATCTACTGTGTAAAAAGAATTTGTTTTACTTTTATGTTTCATATTTTGGACGGTCGTTGATCGACCTTGTGCCTATGCACATCGTAACCGATCTTCAGGTTCGGTACTACGTGGCACCCAAATGACGCGTGTAGAGTTGAACTCTGCAGTCTACACTACTCTACACTCCAATGCAGGACTCCACTATATATATATATATATATATATATATATATATATATATATATATATGGAAAAGGCTTCCGTCCTCCATTCGAGGACGCTCAAGCATCCTCCGAGATTGGGGAAATCCTCCAATTGGCGCTGGAACACCAAATTGATGGCACAGGGCACAGTTGCACTGCTTAGATCATATTTTTTAAATTGTTTTTTTCTCGAAAACTCATCTCCATCATGTATTTTTTGAGCCTTCAAATGTGAACCGCCGAAATCAGTCAAACTTTGACAGATGCCTTAAAAATATATTTTTTGAAGTTTTCTTTTTAAAAATTGATCTAACCCATCCAATGTTGTTAAATGGTATATGCGACCTTATGCGATGGCATGGCCCAATCACATATGCGATTGTGCCATGGCACATAATTTTTTATTCCCCAAAAATAAAATACAAAATAAATCTAAAAAATTCCTTAAAAAATCCCCAAACTTACCAATATAAAAACCACTATATTTTTGTTAATTTTGTGGTCTATATTGTAGAACGAGTAAAAAATATCCTATACGGTGGAAGGAAAAATTTTAATTTCATTAAAAAATAAGTCAAAATAGTACAAAAATAAAGTGGACTATACAAAAGAGAAGGAAAGAGAGCCAAAACATACCTTTGAGAGTTGTGGTATGCATTAGGAAGAGAAATCCACTATTTATAGGGCTTGGGGAAGCCTAAAAAGAAAAAAAAATTAAATTAAAAAAATCAATGCTGGAGAAGTATGCCATGATACATTGTATGCGATGGCATACTTATTGTATCACATATGCGATACACCCTTCCCAATTGCATATGCGATCGCATATGACAACACTGAACCCATCCCCCCGTGCTCCATGTGGCACCCAAACCATGTTTTGGGTGCCATGTGAAGCTCCGCGTCCTCTTGGAGGACATTGAAGCCTCCTCCCATGGAGGATGAAACCGGCTCCATATATATATATATATATATATATATATATATATATATATATATATATATATAGGTTAAGTGAGCAAACTTTTATTACTTCAGAATAAATTAATTTACAATTTTATCAGTGGACATACCCTTAGAAAATGATATTATACAAGTTGTGACAGTGGTACGCAGCGTGGCTACCCGGGCCATCCGCAGCGCCACTCGAGCCGCTTGTACTCCGCATAGAGGCAGTGGCGACTTGGTGCCTGGACGACATGGGATGTGGTGTCATAGGACACACAACATCTTGGTGCCGGGGGCATGCGATGTGGTGCTAAGAGGGCGCGCGATATCTTGGTGCTGGGGCAGCACGACATGTGGTGCCAGGAGGATACGTGACATGGGGCCATAAGGGTCTTGTGACGTGGTCGCACTGCGGTCGCTACACGGTCGCATGAGAGGGCGATGCGGGGAGTCATGGGTGTGATGGCTGGGGACTTGACACTGTGTGCCACGAGCAGGAGGCGTGTGCCATGGGGGTATGTCAAACTAATACGTTTGAGGTCCTGGTTGTTTACTCATAGATGGTGTTTGGACCATCGATGTGGGAGAAGTGTTGGATGGATGCTTTCCACCCACACGGGGCCTTGCGTCGCCAGAGGGGGTGCAAGTGTCTCCTAAGCCTGAAAGTGTGAGCCTAAGACGTCGACGCAGCGATGCCGTGTGGCACCCAGGGTGAGGTTGAAGTATGGCCTTGGACTACGCGTCGCGGTGCATACAGCTGGGCAACTTCACATGGGCACTTGAGGGCTGCATGAGACTCTATAGAGCACGACAATGTGAGGGTCCGATGCGACATGTGCTAGTAACTCGGAATGCACACGAAGGTGGGCTTGGTTAGGTATATCGGCAGGACATGTTGGTATGAGACGAGATGAAGCGCGACATGCCATTACTGTTGCGAAGCGAGGTACTTGTGGAGGGCACACCAGAGTGAAGCTTGAGCAGGTTAAGCATGGCATGGAAGTGCAATCGAGCGTGTCATAAGGGGCACGATGTATCGGGATGGTAGGCCTTGGAAAGAAGGTAACCACGAGCGGAAGTTCCCGTCCTCTAGGCGGGTGGTATCAGAGTCTGATGGAGGGATTGGTTGGCTTCGTCGCATGCTGCAGCGGAGCACCACGCGGGTTGATGGTGCGTTGGAGCGCGCCCCCGTGACAGTTGGTATCAGAGACAGGTTGGCCTAGCTTTGGAAGTTAGGCGCTACCAGTGTTCCAAAATTCGGCCGGGGCGGCCGCCGGCGGCCTCGTGTTCGGCCAACCGCAAGGGTTAGATGTGGAGCGCCACATGAGGCGTTTGGGCTGGCGCCACGGGCGGCTCAAGGGCCCAAAATCGTAATCGGTGGTAGGCGGGATATAAAATAGAAATTAGGTTTTTTTTCTCATTCAATCTGCCTCCTCTCTTAACTCTTCCTCTTCTCTCGACTCTTCCTCTCCTCTCTTCTTCTTCCACTCCATGACTCATGACACGGCGACTACCGGCGACCACCGGCGACCACCGGCGACCACCGGCGAGCCACAGGTATGAGTATTTTTTTTTTTTTTCCATTTTTTCATTTCTTTTCATCAGTTTTTATGTTCTTTGCCTATTTTATTCATTTTTTTTTTTTTTTTGCAGCTTCCCTTTTCTTCTTCAAAGCTCCGGCGGGCCAGCGGCAACGATCCGGGGGCTCCGACAAGGCGGCAACCACCGGCGAGCCACAGGTATGGGTATTTTAATTTTTTTTTCTCTTTTTTATTCTGTTTTTTTCTTCTTCCAACACAACAGCCATAATTTTTTCTCCTTTTTCTTCTTCTTTTTTTTCTTTTTTCTGTTTTTTTCTTCTTCCAACGCAACAGCATGATTTTTTTTTTCTTCTTCTTCTTCTTCTTTTTTCTCCTTTCTCTTTTTTCTGTTTTTTTCTTCTTCTTCCAACGCAGCCCCAACCATGGTTTTTTTTTTTTTTCTCAATTTTTTTTCTTCTTCTTCTCAGAATCTCTATTTTTTTTTTCTTCTTCCAATGCAACAGCCAACAGCCACGATTTTTTTTTTCTTAGTTTTTTTCTTCTTCTCAAAATCTCTATTTTTTTTTTTCTTCTTCTTCCCACGCAACAGCAGCCAACAGCCACAGTTTTTTTTTTTTTTCTCATTCTCAGTTTTTTTTTTCTTCTTCTTCCAACGCAACAGCAGCCAATAGCCACAGTTTTTTTTTTCTCTTAGTTTTTTTTTCTTCTCAAAATCTGCTGTTTTTTTTTTCATTCTTTTTCTTCTTTTTCTTTTGCTTCTTCTCCATTTTTTTTGCTAGCAAATTTCTTCTTTTTTCTGTTTTTCTGTTGTTTTTTTCTTTCTTTTTCTTCTTCTTCTCCTTTTTTTTCCCCTCTGTTTTCTGATTTTTGTCCCTTCTTTTTTCCTGTTTTTTTTTTTTTTTTTTCTTCTTTTTTCCTGCATCTGCATTAGCATTTCTTTTTCCTGCATTTCTTTTTGCTGCAATAAAGCAATTATTTTTTCCTGCATTTCTTTTTCCTGCATTTCTTTTTTGCTGCAATTATTTTTTCCTGCTTGTCTTTTTGCTGCAATTATTTTTTCCTGCATTTCTTTTTGCTGCACAACAGCACAAGTGCACACACTGCACAGTATATATATACATATATGTTATATTTAAATAAATGTGTGTGTGTACTGTGAGCCTGTGTATACTATACAGAATTACAGATTACAGTTTATACTTTTATATATGTGTATGCAAATGTGTATATATATATATATATATATATTATATGTGGCTACTGGCTTATGTGCGAACAAACGTGTATATTTAATTATATATCTAAATTCTAATTGTTATTTGATATTTTTTTTGGATGTGTAGTTCACTGGTTTAAGACTTTGAGCTTTAAACGTTCAAATGTCGTCTTCTTGTGCATCAACCGGTGCATCCGGAAAGAATAGTGGGGATCCTGGTTGGAAATATTGTTTTCTGAAGGATCCATCAAATCCAAAGAGAATAACATGCAGTTTTTGTAAAAAGGAATGGCATTCCAGCATTAATCGGTTGAAGAAACATCTAGCTGGTGTTGGGGGACATAATCCCTTGTAAAGATGTATCAATAGAAGCTAGGGATGAGATGCTTCTCAACGTGATCAAAGAAAAGAAAGTGACTAAAGAAAAGAAACTTCGCAACATCTGAGTCATGCGATTGTTAGTGATGATGAAGATGAGAACTTAGGTTCCGGATGAGGGTAACGAGGGGTAATTAGAGAAAGTCGACGCTACTTATCAAAGAGACCACGCACTGGGGGGGCCGATGGATTCTTTGTGCGCCAAAACCAGGTGATGAAGTGAAGGAAAGGGGAAAATGCGCAAACCGTCCTCCCGTAACACTTATCGAAAGAGATAAAGGGACGTATAGACCAACACGTTGCTAGATGGTTCTATGTCCATGGCATCGCCACACCATTAGAAGCAAATATTTTTGAAAATGTGTGAAGCAATTGGCCAATATGGGCGTGATATAGTCCTCCTTGATTATCGGTTGGGGGTTCCTTTGTTAATGGATGAGGTTGATGATAAAAAGAGATTAATCCGCATAAAGAGGCATGGGATACTTATGGTTGTTCTATTATGATGCACATGGATGAGATAGAAAGGCAAGGAGTATAATGAATCTCTTAGTGCATTGTCGGGTGGGAACAACGTTTTAAGATCGCTTGATGTTTCTTTGAAATTCATGACGACAATTCATCTATGAGTTGGTTGAGCGGTGCAAGAAGTAGGGGAAAAGAGAGTGCTCCAAGTGGTCACCGATAATGTCGCAAAACAATATGGGAGCTGCAAAAATATTAGAGATTAATTATCCAGTATTTATTGGACTCCTTGTGCGGCGATTCGATTGATCTTATGTTTCACGATATGGGTAAGCTAGTATAAAAAGGGCCGTTGAAAAGGCAAAAGCTGTATCCACATTTATATACATCATATTAGAGTGTTGGCTTTGATGAGGAAGAAGACAAAGAAAAAGATCGGTTTGCTTTACTATTTCTTAGTTTACTGAGTTTTTTACGTTGAGGCTCCCATTAAGGGACATGTTCTCCTCAAGATTGGAAGAAATCTAGATGGTATAAAGAGAGGATAGGAGGAAAGTAGAGTATCATATTGAGCAATGCTTTCTGGAATGACGTGGTTTATGCTTTGAAGGTTTTCCAACCGCTCGTAAAAGTTCTAAGAATGGTTGATTCAGATGCCCCTGTCATGGGACACATCTACGCATCCATTGAAGAGGCAGAAAGAGAAATTAAAGTCTCTTTCCAAGACAAGGAAGCCCGAATTCAGAAGGTATTGGAGATCATCAAAAGGAGATTTGAAAAGCACTTAAAGCATCCATTGGTTGCAGCGGGACACCTCTTGAATCCTTTCTACTACTATAAAGAAAGAGAAAAAATTCGTAGAGCACCGTGGTTTATGAATGGTGTAAACAATTGCATTAAGAAGTTGATTGATCCTGTACTCCAAGGTCAAATTTTTCAAGAGATCAGTTGTTATATGAATTCGGAAAAATCTTTTGGAGATTCCTTAGCGATCAAGCAAAGGAATGTGGATATGAAAGTATTGCATTCAGATAAGAGGCCTGACCCAGGTAATTTATAAATAATTATTATTTTTATTATAATTTATATTTTAATTTAGACGTTTCAATTAAGTAATAATTTCTTAACTTAATTTTCTTTCGAAATTAATTAACAGCTACTTGGTGGGGAATTGCATGGTGCTAAGCTCTAACTTGCAAAAAGATGGCACTACAAATATTGAATTTAACATGTAGTTCTTCTGGATGCGAGAGAAATTGGAGCACGTTTGAGATGGTAAATACTAAATAAATTTATAGAATATAAGCATGTATTTATGTTATTGTATTTAATTATTTATAAAATCAGTTATGTATATATCAATTAAAATATTTTTTGTTTTATATACGCAGATCCATTCAAAAAAAAGAAATAGAATTGGGACCCCAAAGTTGAATGATTTGGTATATGTCCAATTCAATACCAAGCTATTAGATCGCGGGTCTAAAAGAAAGGGGAAAGAGGATATCTTGCTCTCTGAAGACAAGGAAGGGATACTCGAATGGTTAGTCGACCCTAATGAAGAAGAAGTATTTCCCGGCGAGTCCTTGACTTGGGGTGTTGTTGGCGAGGCTTCAGGTGCAAATGAAGAAGCACAACCAAGGAGGAGCACGAGAACCGTCACACAACTAATGAGAGAAATTAATGAGGAGGAACTTGAAGAGAGAGATGAAGGGGATGATGATATCGAGTTCATTCCTTCTGATAATGATGAACTTGATTTGCAAAACGAAGAAGATGAAGATGAGGAGGGACATTCAGAATGAACAATTATGTGTTTTAATATATGTTATATTTTTTGGCTACCTGATTATGTGAAATTGTGATGGACTGATGGTTAAAGTTGAACTTCATATTTAGTACTTTAGTAGTAATGTAGTATTTATTTGAATTGAATTCAATTGTGTTTAAATATAATTTCTAAACCTTCAATTTCCTCTTATGATATATATATATATATATATATATATATATAGTGACCGCCCGGTTCTTGAGGCGCCCGCCCAGGCGCCGCCTCGCCCGATCCGCCCGAAATTCCACCCAACCGCTCGAACCCGCCCGCCGACTTTAGGAACATTGGGCGCTACACGCGAGGGCACGTTGAAAGGAGTGACTCCATGCAAGGATCAAAATATCGGTAAACCGATACGTATCGTCCTGACCTCCAAGACGATACGTATTAGGTATCGGCTGATACATTCAATGTATCGGCGATACATTGAATTTTTTTTTTTTTTTTCCGATTGTCTATACAATCGATGGCAACTGTGTAGACAATCGCCATCGATTGGACAATCGATGGCAACTGTGTAGACAATCGCCATCGATTGTGTAGACAATCGGAAATTTTTTTTCCCCGATTATCTACACAATCGATAGCGACTGTGTAGACAATCGGGAAAAAAAAAAATATATACATATTATCGGACGATACATTGAAATTATCGGACGATAATTTCAATGTATCGTTTGTATCGTCCGATACGGGTGATACATTGCCCGTATCGGACGATAAGTACATTGTTTTTAAGGGGGTACGATACAATGCCTTTGTATCGTACCACCCAAGTCCAAAACCGATACGTATCAGACGATTTTTTGACCCATGACTCCGTGACACAAGGTTTAACAAAATCTGAAATTAGGAAGTTGGGAGTATGTCACCATTCACAACCCAGTCGGTGCCTAGTTTCTTTGGGTAGCTCAATTATGGAGCTGAATGATTACCGTGCCCGGATCCTGTAGCATTCAGCATGAGCATCAGCAATTCCATTGCCTTCTCTGTATGCATGCTTTGTTGACCAAGTGAGATTAGTTAGCTAGTTAGAAACCCTTTGATGTTCTGGAACTGGGAATCTACTTTCAGGATTAGTTGCCGCCTTGCACAACATCAACTAATACTCTACTGTACTCCGATATGGATAGGAATAGCAACATCAAGGATTAGTAAAAGGCCATTATTACACGCTCGAAAGTTTTAACAATATTGAAAACTTGATCATTGAATGGTGAAAAATTCAGATTAGGTTCCCTTTAGAATCACATATGATACCTCGCCCAACCACCTTTACCCGGATTACCTTTTGAAGCTCCATCAATGTTGAGCTTCCAAACATTGGCACCCGAAAAATCAATATCACCAACTTTATTGGATGCATTGAGAACAAAATATCAGCCTGGTGTTTCTTAAGTCTGCCCTTGGGTTTTGAGGATGGAGAGAGTTCTAACTATCTCCCAAACCGAGAAATAATTCCAGGGACTCCCACACCATTGTCCCAGTGTATATTTTGATTTCTCTCACACCAAATTTCCCATATTGTAAGCCATGTGTGACGGGGGCATGCGGTGGGGCCATCCGGGTTAGTCGTAAGGCCATTTTTCTACTCCGCGTCAGAGCATCTTTGGTGCATAAGAAGCCATGAGGGCAACACCACAGTGTGTTGGTTGTGGGCCACAAGGGCGTCGTGACACAATGGGATGAAGGGTTGAGACATTGGCGTGACATGATCGTATGGGGGAAGGATGCGAGGCGTTGTGGTGTGGAAGTGCCACAGGCAGGGGCTGTGTGCCATGGTGGTATGACGAACCAACGTGTTTGAGGTCCTCCCTTTCCTTGGCCTCTGATGGTGTTTAACCCTTAAGTAGGGGGACATGAGCTGGGGTCCCCCGACCCAACACGTGCACTAGCCTCGTGGGCTTAGTGCGTACATTTGGGCCTTGCTTGGTGCTTGGTGCTTGGTGCTTGGTTGCGAAGACCGGCGGTGCGAGTCTTCTCCCAAACGGGGCTTGCCATATAATTATCGCTGCCTATTGCATTCGCTGTCGTCGTTGCTGTCCCTGACCTACTGCGTTGCTTCGCAGGTGAAGTACTAACGTAGTGGTCGAGGTGAAGCTTGAACATGCCAAGCATCACACTCATCGTAGCATCCGGGAATCCGCAAAGCATTGCTCAGTTGGGAGCTTGGTAGGCTGACTTAGCGCATCGGGCGTTAGGTACCGCACGGGTTGACACTGCTGGACGAGTGATCCCGTGACACATGGCTCAAGTGACTAATATTTGGATTGAGAACTGGTGGACTGATCTGTATACTCGCCCAGTCTCAAAAAAAATAAAGCCCAAACCTCCTGCTGCAGTGAGAACAACTTGAAGCTAGGGTGATTTTCCTTGATATCATTTTGATATTTGTGTTTGAGCGAGGACTTTCTTTTCTCTCCTAACGACGTAACACCTTTACCTTCAATAGAGTCCCAAGCAATTTTCGTATAAAAATTACCCAAAGGTTTAAAGTCCAAACAATCATATCCTCTCCATCTCTCCTAGGAATATGGGGTCCGATATAATTTTTGATTTCCTGCCGAAACAGCTGCACTATTAATGGAGCATTCCAATGGGATTTTAGGAGTTCAGTCATATAGCAACTGTTTGAGAAGAGATCAGGTTAGTGATGAAGTATGGGCTTATCACTAAGCCAATTATGTTGAAAGAGGTACATTGATCTACCGTTTCTCACAAGCCATCGACATTTTTTGATGGCTTGTTATTTTTGCAACCAAATTCCATAATGCAGCTTTCTTGAGATATTTATTGAGACATCTTTAATTACATTCCAGCATAACTTCATCATACCTCAATTGTGAACATCTTCAAGGTTTTGAATACCAAGCTCGCCCTCCTTGGTAGGAAGATAGATAGGATCTCAAGAGGCCAATGGGCTTTAGATTAGCCATTAGACACCTTAAAATATTTTTAAGCACTTCTCAATTTCATTTGTGATATACTTGATAATAAAGAAGAATAGATAACAAGTAGACGAGGATGCTAGATTGAACATGCCTATGAGATTAAGCCGTCCTCCATTAGATAAAGTTTTGATTTTTATCCCCTTGATTGACAACGAAAGATTAGATTAAAAGGCCCCCAGTTCCCCATTAACTGAGCACAAGTACGAGGTAGCACCCAACACAGCCGAAAGGCTTTGAAGATAGCATACCAGATTTCCCTGGCCACCCAACAATGAAGCAAGAGATGATCCCTCTCCTGTAAACATATCACACACTGATTCCTGACCGAGACCCCTCTTATTAACTTAATTAATTGTAAGGATCTTTCCACACACCACATTCCCCTCGAAGAACTTAATCTTTGAAGGGATCTTCTGTAACGCCTTGAAAGTTTGTACATGAATTTCAGGGTGTTACAACATATGAACCTGACAACAAAGGGTTAGTGAAACAAAACACAGCGGAAATAATAGAAAATACAGTCAATTTTTTCTTCGAAATTAAACAAAAAAAAAACTGATCCTTTCATAACTTAACTTCTTTCGGGACATCGTACATCATACAAAACATCTGATAACAACTGCCACAAAACTTCTGATACAAACTACAGACACAACTGGAGTCTACTACAAACAAACAGAATACCAACTATTGACAACAAGAAATAAAAGTAAACTATCCTAAACAGATACCTCCAAGGACTGCTCGTACAATTCGAGATCTCTAATATCCCTCCTCGTGCCCTTTGTAGATCAAAGTGCCTATCTGTAAAAATAAAGGGATGAGTGACATGAATCAACCCTGCAAATCCAACCTTCTCCAAAGGTCTTATGTCTATATGTTGAGGGGG
The DNA here is from genome assembly GCA_021018995.1 of Chloranthus sessilifolius. Taxonomy (NCBI): domain Eukaryota; kingdom Viridiplantae; phylum Streptophyta; class Magnoliopsida; order Chloranthales; family Chloranthaceae; genus Chloranthus; species Chloranthus sessilifolius. Next base: position 132,678,005 of record CM037591.1, on the reverse strand, counting down.
AAGACGAGATCAACTGAAGGTGCGAGATAACATAACTGATGAATAAAATGCAATATAACGAAATGCTGCCGCTAGATGTATGGTAAGTCATGATCATATTATTTGGTTGCATTTAATTCATTTTGGTGTGTGGGTTTCATTTTATCTTATCTTAGTTCGTTTCATAGGGGGGGTCACATTGAATTTACCTGTTCGTACCTTGTACCCTTCTTTCAGCCTTCTTTTCCTCGTTCTTTGATTCATTTGACAGATTAGACACTTGAATCTTTAACTTAATTAGCTGAGCAGACTTATAGCAGTTGACTAAACTTAATTAGCTGAGCAGACTTATAGCGGTTGACTAAGAGATAGCTAAAACCATCTATTATGATTGTTGAGCATGAATACCAGATGCCCTACGTGAATTACTGGTAAGTACCTTTCATCATTCATCGTGTCATCATTTGGTCCTTTTGGTTCAATTGGTTGATTGGCTAGTCCATAACGTGGTCATCCCAAATCAATATATTATAACATTCCTGGCTTTCGCCGGGCTCAATATATGGCTTACACCGTTCGTAGGTATTCCATTGAAATCGTGAAATATCATAATATGTGATATCGAACTTTTTATGTCTTTCATAATAAGAGAGTTCATATGTCAGCCCGGGCAGCCCAAGTGCACCCCTAAACACCCTAATGCCAGCTTTAAGATTGCTGGTACAGCTGCCCAACTTCTAGAGTTGGCAGCTATACCTCGATTTCATGCCTGAGAGGGCTGGTTGTAGCTGCACTGCCTTTAGGGCAGCCAAATACACTTTTAAACACACCCCTTAAGGTCTGGAATTTTTGATTGTCCAATGGTGCAATTAGTGGTTGACCGGGCAGCCCTTAAACATGCCCAGAATTTCATTTTTTGGGCTGAACTGGTGACCAAAATCAAACAGAATTTAGGGCAGCAAGGCCTTGGGTACAAAACAATCATAAGACCTGATTTTTAGCATCAGTTTTTGAGAAAATACCTAGGGCAGCAGTCATCATACCAAAACTGATTTTCCAAGAATCCCACGGAAGAAATCCGAGCTAGCAGACCTCACCCTCTTCCACCATCCGGAGCCCTCATTGATACCCCTTATTGAAGCCACCCCTATCATCCCTTCCATATATGCTACTGACAACCGGCCACCATAATATTTGCCGTTCACTTTCAACCTCCATACACCACAGCCACTTCCCCAAGAGAGCATTGTTCATGAACCCCATCTTTATCCCGAACCCCCCTTCCTTTTTTATAGAAGCAACAAACGTCCCAATTAATAAGGTGGAATTTGCTGCCCTGGCCCCCATCACCCCACAAATTCCTGATGTTACCTTCCAATTTTTTTTTTATCACCTTAACAGGAGCCTTGAACATTGATAGGCAGTAGATAGGGAATGTTGAGAGACTAGATTTGATTAGGGTGAGCCTTCCGCCGTTGCTCAGGAGACTCCTTTTCCAGGTTGCCAGCCTTTTCTAGAACTTTCTGATAGGTAGTAGATAGGTAAGGTTAAGAGAGTAGATTTGATCAGGGTGAGCCTTCCGCCTTTGGTTAGAAGACTCCTTGTCCAGGTTGCCAGCCTTTTCTAGAGCTTTCTGATCACCGGATCCCACAACGCAACTTTTACCAGCCCTGGGCCTAGGGCTAGACCAAGGTACATGATCGGAAGCTTCACTGTCGAAAGGCCAAACTGTCAATACACTCCTTATCCATCCTGATCCCAACCAACTTGGACTTGTGTAAGGTAACCTTCTTTCCAGAGACCTCATAAATAGTTGGGACATTCGTGATGACATCGACCTGAGCCGCCGTAGCCCCACAAAAGGCGATCGTATTGTTGGCATACTGAAGATGAGCAATATTAGGACCATTCCTTCCAACTTTGAAGCCATAAAACATCCTGATATCTGCAGCAAACCACTGAGGGCTTCTCCCACAATGTTGAACATAAGATCGGGGAGAGGGTTCCCCTGCCTCAGTCCCCCTAGAGCTCTTGAAGAAACCTTTGGGAGTTCCATTCACCATAACTGAAAATCTAGCAAAGGAATAGTAGCTCTTAGTCGAAAATCTCCACTTCCCTCTAAGTCCCATTCTAGGTTTTATATAGTCCAAAAACCACCAATGAACTCTATCATAGGCTTTCTCCATGTCCACCTTGAAGATTAAGCCAGGTTGCTTCCTCTTGTGGGCCTAATCCACGGCCTCGTGAGCCGTAACCATAACATTTAGGATCTGCCTATTGGGAATGAAAGCTCCTTGCTGAATCGAGATAACATCCCCTGCCTGCTTCAGTCTATTGGCAAGATCGTTGGCCAAAAATCTTGTAAACCCCCTAGCAGGCTGATGGGTCTGAAGTTTGGATTTCCTTCAGAACACTGTTAGAGTTCATCTCAACCAACGCCCGTACGAATTTTTGGAAAGCTTACCACTATAAAATGATACACCCACTAATTGGTAGGAATAGAACCAAGGGAAAAGCCAAGGATCGAGTAGACTAAAGAAAAAACTGCTTTTTGAGACTTTAGTATGCTATCATGAAATGCTTTTATGGGCAAGGGGAGTTTTTAAGAGAAGAAAGAGCTTTCTTTGAGCCCTTTGTGAATATTAGCATGAACAAAGAAAAGATGGCTGATAGGAGGGCATGATGCGAACAATTAGTAAAATTCCAACACACCCTTCTTTATTAAAGATGTCAAACCTCTACCCAAAACTTCCTCTACAATGATAAAAAATTCACGAGATAAAGGGCCTCCTCGCCTAAGATCTTGTGAATCTTGGAAATAGCAAAAAGGGAACCCATTTAAAATGATAGAAAACAAAAAATTAGAGATGAAAAACCAAATCGCTTGAGAACCTCACATAGAAAAGACCATTCAATGTGATATCATACACTTTAGCATCAATTTTCAGAGCAACATTACCTCCAAAATACATCCAGTCAGAATCTTTAACTCATGGGCATTGCCTCCAAGAAAAGCTTGGGACTAGCATAGTAGAAAACTTTGTTTGGGTCTCAAAATGTACATTTTTTTTGTCTTCATCATCATCTGCTGTGGCCGGTTTTGCGAATCTTATGTTTCCACTGAATTCTTTTTAGGGCTAGACTCTTATATCTTATGTAGATCACAACCCACACATAGTAAAGAGATGAAACCTCTTTAAATCTATCATACTGTATCAAAATATAGTCAAACAGCCCTTCTGCGGCTGTTAATTAACTATCGCAAGCCTAAAAAGGACTGTTCTGAACCAGTAAAAACCAGCAATCTGAATTTCAGATTTCTGTGTAAAAACTCAATTTAGTAACAGCGATAATGATCTCAGTTCTTCCCAACAGAACCTGGCCTCAGATACAAAGTTTAGCAGCCAATATTCTGGTTCGTAAATGGCCTTAGAATAGCTGAGTTTAGGAGATTAGAAAAAAAGAAGTAAACACGTTCCTTCTATATCAGATTTTGCAGTTCAGAAAATAGGTAGATGTATCCCTGTTTAAATGTCTTGACAGCAGCTCAGAAGATTACCAAATCACAGAAAATATAGAACCAGTTTTGCAGCAATTTAGATCCAGAAAACAGCAGCCATTAAGTAAGTCTAGAAAGACATCAAACACAGCAGTGAGTAGAGACTTAAAAAGTCTCGGGAACCAGCAGCAGAATATGAAGATCTTGATCTCCTGTTTTTTTTACTCGAACTCTCATTCTTCTATAAGAGAAATAAACCTTAGACTGCTCATTTGGACTTCTAACTACTCTTCAATTCTAATAATCCAACATAAAAATACCTAGGATGTTGTCCCTGTTTTCTAGGACCCTAAATATGACAAATAAAAGGATTAAAAAGCAGGCCTGGGATTGCCGAAAATGGGTTCTCGAGAACAAGTTGTCACATGATCACTTAGACTGGTCATGTTGGCCTGGTTTATAACCTAATCCACTCGAAATCGCCCTTTTCTGAACCTCTTCATCCTTCAAATAAACCCCTGCAGAGCTTATTTTAATGGCTGTCATGAGCTCGATTCCCCTCAGCAAATGCCCTGCATCAATTTACTTCACAATCCTTGATGTCGTTTTTCGCTGCTACTCTCGAAGTCTCCATTCATTTTCCTCGTCTCCTCCTTTCCTTGAGCTTTCATCATTTCAGTTTTTTATACGGGATATTTCAGGTCTCCGATAAGACACGCCAAAACCATATCAAGCCGCATTCTATGAGTTCCGCTTTTATTGGCGCCATCCTGAAACTTTCTCTTACATGTTCATTTCCTACCTTTTGTGGTATTCCATGCATCCACCTCAGCTTGAGATTACTTGGGCATGTCTATGAGATTCCTGATAAACTTTCCTAGTTGTCCATACAGGTTTCCATCATGACTCAAATAATACAAAGAATATTCATCAATCCCGAGCAAAAAAAAAATTGAAGTGCTAATTAAATTATGGATACTAATAATTCACTTTCTAACCCTCTGCAACTGGCAGTTATTCCGTATGTACACATTCACGTATTTGTACTTGCAATCTGAATAATTGAAAAAAGATGTTAAATGCTCATCCTATGTTTTGTTTGGCCTTAAGAGCCCTCAACACTTTGAATGGTGATTTCCCTTTATTTTCAGGTGACAATAAGTGATTATGATGGGTCATTTAATGTCTTGTGCATTGCAACATATTTGTATTGTGGTTTTGTAGCAATTTTTAGACAAAAAACCAAATACCATTGACACAACTTCTTGTTGATGGTACTGCAGGTTGACTAATGTTGAGGATCTAGCTAGGGCTACCATGAAGAAATTAACTCAGGGGATGGCAGAGCACAACAAGACAATGGCCGCTGCAAAGACTGACGAGGAAAAAGCTGTCATTGTGAGTTTCTTCTCTGAAACTGGCAGCTGGCGCTATGTATTGAGATATCTATTTATCATATTTTACAAATGTCGTTAATGCCCTGCAGAAAACAAAGAAGCAAAATACGACGACGGGGTTGCGAACCTGTAATAACATACTGGCAATGACACAGGTGGAATGAAAAACTAAACTCATGAGATATACATGCACCATGGGATATATATATATATATATATATATATATAAACCTTTCTAAATGATTCTGCTTACACTTTTCTTTACAGCCATTGCATTTAAAATCTCCTTCATTTATTGGGGATAAGAAAATCAATCTTTCATGGAAAGAAGCTGCAAAACCTTCACCTGCTTCAACAGCTGCTGCAACAGGGTAGGGGTCATGTATAACTCCCCCTCTCTCTCTCTCTCTCTCTCTCTCTCTCTCTCGTTCCATATCACTAATCAAGTGTCATGTATAACTTGGGTTGCAGAGGCAAGAGAACTACGACTGATGCTAATGGTTCAAGTGCACCTGTAACGGCTGCCAAGAAGGGACGAGGTCAGGGTGGTGTCCAAAATCAGCTTGTGAACAGAGCTTTGGAAGGTTTATCTCGTGGGGGTAGAAGGGGTTGGATCGGTGGTCATGGAAGAGGACGAGGACGAGGATACCGTTAAGCCTAGTTTGCAGCCTAGTAAAGTGTATTCTTCACCTGAATATCTTATAATGTATCATCAGTTGTCTCTTCTGCTTCAATTAGGTCGCTTCGGAATTTTTTATTTCTTTAGAGGTACTAATGAGAGGTTTAAATTTAGCTCAGACTAGATAGTTCTTTGGTTAATTTCTTAAGAAGCTTGTCTAATTGGAGCAGATCATACAGGATTGTGCCACTTGTCTAATTTTAGCTGATTCCTGCACTCAATGAAAATGAGCTTGTGTAGCTTATTCTCTGAGATTCAATGTCAAGAAACCTTTTAAAGAGTTATTCCATGTGCTTTCAGTTTGAGAACCTTTCTTGCCATTGATTCCATGTGCTTACAGATTGAGAACTTTTCTTGCCATCCTCCATTTGTCATATTGTAGCATCCATCATCCAAATTTAAGTTGAACGTTAATGGATCACTCTTGCTAATGGCCATGATGTTTAATGAAATCTTCCAATGCTTTGTAGATGTAGAATGGAACTTGTTGTACAAGTATGTTGAGTTACTGATTACTATAGAATAGAACCTGATAGAAGACATATTTCTTTACTGAATGATGAGTTCATCCGATGAAATATATTATTTATTGAAGTGACTAATGGTTTGGTGGCAGAGCAGTATATTTGTATAGAGGAAAAAAGTTTGGGAGACTACGAAATAGGGAATTTCCCCTTTTTTTTTTGAGCATGTATAAATTTTTAGCTCCCTCTTCCTCTGGTATTATCTGATTTAAAAGAGTCCGGTTTTAGCACCTGAAATTTGGGTTAAGAAAGACTATCGGAGTAAACGTATAGATGTTTTTCTGCTCTAAATTAACAAGTAGACCATACAAATGGAGATCATCTTTCGTACAAATGGAGACCATTTTTCATTCCAATCTTCTACACGATGGATTGTGAGAAGATGGGTTTACCATCGGATGATCAAATTTTCATTCCATATGTTCCAAGAAAGTGATCCAATAGTTCAAGAGGGATATTGCCAATTTCGATAGTTTGGAAAGGTATCTTGCCAAATGTCCAAGTAATTTTTGAGAAGCATGAAAAACCAATCTTCTACACAATGGATCTTGAGACAATGGGTTTACCATCATACGGTCCAGTTTTGATTCCATGTGTTCAAAGAAAGTGATCCAATAGTTCAAGAGGGATCTTGCCAAATGTCCAATTACTCATTGAGAAACATATACTAATATACACAAAGTAGTATCAATAGCCTAATATGGTTTCTGATGTCAGCTTGAAGTAGAAGTACTCCTTTACTTCGCTGGATCTAATGTCGCTATAGTCAACTCCACGTCTCTGGGAATCTCCCCCTCGTTAGAATCACTCCTTCCATTATCCATCCCGGACCTCGAGGTTGGATCGCAACGATGAAGCTCGGCTTTGACGTAGATACTTGCTAGGTGGCTCAAAATCAACGTCTGGATTCGGTTGTCCAGTAACTTGTCTCTCGTGCAGCTCCATTGCTTGGAGTACTTTCTAAACAATCGAACGAGGAAGATGAAGAGCGCGGTAGCTGAAACACAGAGTGTAATAAGGAATAGGCCCCAGAAGGCATCGACACTCAAACTTTGGTTCTCTGAGACCACCGCGTTTTCTGAATCAGTGCAAGTAGAGGAAGAGAGCATAACCTTCTCTAAGTTTTGCATTTCTCCGCTTTCAATGACTCGTAGGATCGCCTCTGATACATCGGTAGCCAGAGGTGAACCCTTTGGAAATACCTGTGATTTCGCATAGATAGCAGTACTACAATTAAATCACAAGAGCAGTCTCACTTGATTATATGGAAAAGGGGCAGCTGGGTGCTAACTTAGAGATTTAATGCTAGGTTAATGCCCATATTTGATCGTCACTTAGCATAGAATCCACATAGCACGAATATTTGTGTTCCGATTAGCTCTTTCGAGCCAAAGAGCGACACTTGGGCTTTGGTGGGAAAGCTATAATCGCGTTTGGTATCAAATCTCTTCTTGATCTTTACCAAAGCAGGAGCTAGAGTGCGTTAAAACGATAGTGGACCCAAGCACATAGGAGAAACATAAAAAAGGAGATGCGACACCCTTTTTTGTTATATTTACATCGAGATTAAGGCGCACCTATCAGACTGTCTCATGTTGATTCCATGGGGCACACATCGCCAAAAGAGACCGTGATTATGGGCATACCATGAGAAAAAGTTCTCAAGTCACTTTTGGGGATGTGTGCCACGTGTAATAAATATCTGACCATTTGATAGGTGTGCCATGATCTCAAGATCTATTGTGTGAAAGACTGAGACAAAATATCTCCATCGTATGATTCAAGGAAGTCACCGGTTTCTTATGGCAGAAAATCGTGTGTTCGTTACAGGAAAAATGGGTGTGAATAAGGCCACCCATTTTTCTCTTGGGTAGATATGTTCCGGCCAACACATTCGCACCTATCATACGGTCAGTTTTTTATTCCATGTTACAAATCTCCAAAAAAACCCCTTGTGTGCAATGGCACACATCACGCTCAAACGTGATTTTAGGCCATATTTTGGTGATCTGTCGCAACATATTTCTCTAAAAGTGCTCAGTGTGCAACCCCTTAAAAATCATTGATTGTGTCAGATCTGATGATGGAGATCGTGTTTCACCCCAATTTTTCATAGAATGGATCTTGAGATCATTTCGTACCTATCAGACGATCAGTTTTTTATTCCACGTGTCACAAATCTCCAAAAAAAGCCCCTTGTGTGTAATGGCACACATCACGCAAAAATGTGATTTTAGGCCATATTTTGGTGATATATGACATGTGGAATAAAAAACTAATTATATGAGGTGCGACATGCTCTCAAGACCCTTTGTGTGAAATTTCTAGGTGAAACATGATCTCCATCATATAATCGGACGTAATCAATGGTTTTGAAGGGTTTTGTTTTCAGAGAAGGCATGGGCGTGTTTAGAGCTAGCCTTTTATAGCCAAAGCATTCAAAGTTGAATTTGGGTGCCATGAGGAAGTGAGTTACAAATCCGAATCCGCCGAGCTGGTAAGTGGGTCCTGTAATGGCGAAGCCCTTGCAGTATTTAGCCAAGAAAACTCTAGCATGAGGCACCACAAAGAAGGCCGCAATTATCTCCTTGCTAGAGAAGGCCTCAGGATAGTGGTCGATAGATGGAATTCTCTTTATTTTTTGTGGGTTGAACCCCAACACCTCCACCAAATATCGAACAATGAAAGAATTGCCGTTGCACCCAACAGTCGCCCCTATCCTCTTGAGGGACTCGATGTTGAGCACCGAAGGTTCGAGCTTTGAGACCGTAAGCATGGACGTGAGGCTGGCCGTGTAGCTCGAGCTTAGAATTAGCATCACGAAGAGCCATGTTGCGATCACCACTCGTGATAAATTGCTTTGAATCGGCTCTCCTACAAGTGAAGTGAAGTGAAGTGAAGTGTGGATGTCCACTTTAAAAAGCTAAGCAAAATTTCCGATAAAAGAAAACTAAGGTGTATGTGAACCTTGCATCTCACAACGGGTTTTCGGTGGATACTTAAAGCCCATGCTAGGAATAAAATTGGGGAGGGGGCTTAAGCCCAAAGCAACAGTCATCACATTTGTTCTTTGTTGAAATCATATTGGGACAAAAAATAATATCCAACACCTGAGTCATACTACAAAAATAAGGTGTTTCAGGGCACTTGCGGTTAAAGTAGTTTTTGGTAGTGACAGAACTACAGTGGCAATTTTTGGTAGTGACAGGACCAATGGCAACAGTTTTTGACTATCACTAATAGTCTTATTTTTGTAGTGTCAATGCAAGCCACACTAAATCTACAATTTCCACTGGGTGAGATTACATTTACAGTGTGCCAACAATGGTACCCTACAGCGTTATATTAATATATGTTAGCTTAAGAATAGTGGCCTCTCATAAATTTGAAGCCCTTAACTCTTAGGCACTTTAAAATAAGAGTTAGTCTATAATGGCTGTGCACTCATTGAGTGGACATCGCAATCCACATATACATGTGACTGAGTGACTTGCATGGACTTCCAATGCATGGAAAGCCATGCAAGTCACTCAGTCATAGGGACATGTCGTGGTGTCCCCGCTCATGATGGACACCCATTATAGATTAACTCTTAAAATAAACCCTTGGTTATGTCTACCCATTCAAAGTTGCATGTATCGAATTGTGTGCAACGGGCATGGCGTCTTTGTTACTTGAGACTTACTGTGTGCGAAGAAGAACAAGGTCCCAAATTGGTTGAAGAAAGAGCCACCGAAGTCAGGATTAAGATGGCGTTCGATTAGCCAGACAACGAAGCCAGTGAAGACGTTGATGGCTGCCGTTAGAACCCACAATTCCTTGGTGAAGGGCCTCACGAACAACCAAGCTTTATGTATTTTATCTGCTTTCACTGTCGCCACCATCACCAGTCCTGAATCTACATATGGATACGAGAATTCCCCATACCGAAACCTCTCAGCCATGATTTCTGTATCGCCCACTGCCCCATCAAAATTCTTCTTCCCCCACCAGTGATCAAAATCTCATTAGGAAATACAAGAAAACGGAAAAGCAAAGAACAAAGATGCCATACTACAAGACAATACCGTAGAGAGAGTATGACAGTTTAGGAGCAGCACTAGAGAGTACGACTAGGACTATCAACGGGCCGTGTTCCCGCTGCAAAGTGTAAGGTCCGGCCCGGATAAGATGACGTCCTTTAAAAATAAATTTCTTAAAAAAAATTAGAAACCCTGCCCGGATAGCTAGGGCCAGGCTGCAACATTTTAAAACCGGGCACGACCCGGTTAGCTATCAGGCCGCACGGGACCAAAATATATCTTTTAAAAAAATGGGTCGGGTGAAAAATCCGGCCCGTTGACAATCCTAAGTATGACAGTTTAGGAGCAACACTTAAGACTGTGTTTGGCATAGCTCTTTTGTTATCTTCTTGCAAAAGCTATATATATATATATATATATATATATATATATATATATATCACTACAAAAAATAAGACTATTAGCGACAGTTTTTTTTAATAAAAAACTGCCGCTATTAGTCCTTTCGCTACAAAAAACTGTCGCTATTATTTTTGTAACAGCAGTTTTTTGTAGCGACAGGATTAATAGCGGCAGTTTTTAAAAAAAAAACCGCCGCTAATAATCTTATTTTTGTAGTGTGTGTATATATATATATATATATATATATATATATATATATATATATATGGAGAGTAAATCCTGCTCTCAAAAGATAAAAAAAAAAGACGCTATATTTGACATGAAGCATAGCCGTTTGATTTAAGATTGGATGCTATTGGTGATGTTAGATATCACATGCAATAACTACCCCATATGGAATCGGATGGTAGTGATTTTTGCAGGATACATTTTAACATGGGACGACTCTCTGACAGTCACTAAAACCAAAAATGATGTTTATGCGATCTTCCATCATTTATTGGCTTATGATCTTGGACAGCCATACCGTCAAAGTGATATGTCATTAATTGAAGGACTATAAGTCTAAAAATCACACGTTTTGAGTGATTCGAACCATCCAATCAGTGACCTCTAATACCAATGGTACTTATTTTGATGGTTGAGATTAGAGTTTACTGATCGGATGGTTTACATCCAATTATAAGTTGGGACATGTTCCAACAATGGATTGTCACTTGGAAAATTTAGATTGATCATAAATGTCTGTCACATGGCATAGTGATGATAGGTAACATTTTAATGATGTAAGACTGTTTAAACACTATTTCTTGTTTAAGTCGGGAGGTATTAAGAGGTACTCATACTGGATCATTTCTCGTGTAGGAATCAGTAGTCAATCCTATTATTTCCATGCTGAAGGCTTGTACATAGAAAGTATTAAGTCAACAGTTGCGAAGTTTTCCTCTCCTTAAAAAAAAAAATTACATTTGTGAGGTTTTATATAGAGTGAGTTTGTTCGATGCACCTTCAGGCTCACCATTTATGCCATAGCAGATCTTTTTGACCAATTCAAGCCATTCGATCAACTAAACACTTAAAGATGATTAGTCAACGAAAAAGACGTGCCATCAGAAGAATATTCCAACGACCTACGGTTGTCGACGTACGGGTCGGAAAATCATTGAATTACGAAAGGGCACCTATTGTGAAAATTATTGACTGCTTTGAATCGGAGAAGGGAGATAGTTTTTCATCTCAATCTTTCATATTATGGATATTAGATCATATGGGCTTACCATCACACGGACAATTTCTAATTCCATGTGGCACACATCTGAAAAAGTGACGGCAGTCAATAATTTTTACCATAGATGCCCTCAAATAATTTGGTAGACTCGAATAGAGCTACTCTAAAATAATTAAAAGAGTACATACGGAAAATCAAATCTAACCTTGAGAAAGACCTGTTCAACCATATCGTCATAAGAGCCATAGAAAGGAACCAACTTGTAATCCAAGCTATAGGGCAACCGTTTCACGGCAGCTGCAAACACATCAACTGAGAACCCTGTAACATAAGTCCCATTACCACCCTCCTCTTGCCTCACGCTAACGAACTGCTTAAACGCAGCTCTCGCTGGTACACCAATTCTCAAAGCCGGCTTCTGATCGGCCACAACAACAGAATCAGAATTAGTATCCACAGCCCATCCCCTCGGTACCAAATTATTCTCCCCAGGCCAAAACATAGGCCCCAACACTTCCATTGAAATGTTAACTCTCTCTTTATCTCCAACTACTCCCATCAACTTTTTTGAAAATCCAGTTTCTGTTGACCAGAATCCGATATCTCTGTAGCTTTTACCAACAACATTAACTATACGAAAAACGGGTACTTGGGTTAATTCCCCATCTTTAAAACTTATTTCCCCACTTAATCCCTTAAATTCGCTTGATAAGATAGAACTTAACAACTGTCGACCGTCTGATCTGATTTTCTCCCTATACATTGCTTGAGCTACAGCAAATACGGAATCGTATGCACGGAGTGCAAAGATTCCTGGGTTGGGGTCCTCTTCTTCTTCTTCATCATGTAAATAGTATTCCGATCGGAATTTTCGTCCAAATCGGATATAAAACTCTCTATATAATGCACCATTATCTGGGATATAGGCCTTGATTCCAATCAATCCTTGCATTGAAGAGAGAGTAGATGAGTTAAACGAATCAAGAAGGCTTGTAATAGAGTCTGTAGTTATCCACACGTACCCTTCTTCTATCATTCCCAATTCTTTGGCTTCGACAAATAGAAGAGTTGCCAAGCGTAACGAAGATCGCAAGATTACGAAGACCTTAGTCTGTTTTTTCTTTAACCTCCTTAGCTCTTCTCGAATGGCAAATTTTGGGTCGGACATAGAAGCCCATGGTGGGAAAGCCGTATGGAGATCAATTTCGGCGCCCACATTACGGAGAGCATCAGAGAGAAGGGTGATGGTTCCAGATTCTCCACCGTAGGATTTATCTTCATAGATTGCTATTACCCTCCGCCACCGATAGGAGCTTACGACGGCAGCCACCGCTCTCATTTGTATCGAATCATCGGTAGCCATACGGATAAATGGCCATCGCTCTGTGAATGTTGAAGCTGGGTTGATGGGAGCTGATGAGAATGAAAGAATCGGAATAACTTCAGTTGTGTTGCTTAACTCCGCAATTAACGCTGCTTCTTGGTATGCCAGTGTGCCGATGATGACTTCGACTCGATTCTCTTGGATGAGATCAAGAGCTGCAATTGGTAATTAGAATAGAGGCTTTAGCAGAGAGAGAGAGAGAGAGAGAGAGAGAGAGAGAGAGAGAGAGAGAGAGAGAGAGAGAGAGAGACCGGCAGAGGCTGCTCGAAATGGATTTCCGTGCGAGTTTCTCATGTGCAGAACGGGACGATGACCCATCAAGCTGTAAAAATCTTCAATGGCCATCTCCATGGCCTTTTTCTCTTCTTTACCAATATGAGAGTTGATATCCAGAATGGCACCAATGCTGTGTTGAGTAGAAGAAGAAGAAACCATTGCCATTGCGAGTAGCAATAGCAGAAACGAGAAACAGAGACGAGAGGGGCGTTGCATCTTTTCCGATTGCAGAGTTTAGTTGTCAACGAGAGCGGGTTTATTTACTCTATTTATGGAGGTAGCATAATTAACCTAGCTTTGACTTAAAAACCAAAAAAGTCAAACTGAGAAAGGAAACTGGTGTTTGCAACCAAAGATTCAAGTTCGCAGCCACAGTTGACTGCCATGATCCAGACCATAGAGATCCTTTTTATCGAATCTTCCAAAATATATCTTAAAACCCTTCTCACTAGTGCTCATGAATATAATTATTTTTAGACATGTGTGTCTCTTGTGGAATCAATATTTAGCCGTTTGATAGGTGAGCTACGGTCAAGATCTAGGCAATGAAAGATGGAAATAAAAAAGATCTGTGAAAGAAGGAAGTCAGCGGTTTTAAAAAAGCCCTCGTTGTGTGAATGTAGAATCTTCTCTTGTAGAGGTTGGTAGCAATTAAGAAATTGCTGGGTTTTAACTTCTCCAAGTTCTTTTGAGGATGACAAAACTACCTCCCGATCATTGACCAGAACTAGTTGAAGTGAGTATACACTACTTGTCAGGCACTTATATTTCCATTATATATTATATATGGCCAACCTTACTACCTTATGGAATAGGGAAATTTACCTGATCGGCCCTGTCAGATACGCCTTTTACGTCAGAAGCCCTGTAGTTTCACTTTTACCCAGACAAACCCGCTGCACGCCGAGCTGAGGCACGCCTGTAGGAAATGCCCAAACTACCCCCACAGTAATAAATAGCCGTCCTCTTTTCAAATCATTTACTGTTTTCATTTTACTTTTTCGTTCGAAGTCGGTGGAGAGTCGTTGTCGCTTCGTGAACGCTCGCGTTCAAATCTACAACCTTCAAGCTACCAAATCTGTAAGTTAGAATTAAAATTACCTTCCATCGCTATAGATTTTTTTTTTCTCCTCTCTTTGGTACACATTTTGACATAATTTTTTTAGGTTTTCTCATATGTAATCGATATCGATCTTATATGTAATTGTTAACGATTACATATTGAGTCGCTATCGATTATATGTAGAGTCGCTATCGATTACATTTAGAGTCGATGACGATTATATATGTAGTCGTAATCGACTATATAAATTGTCGATGACGACTCTCTATGGATATAATTAATACCCATCATATGAATTAATTTTCCTATAGTTATTACCCTTGATGCCATAATAAATCATACGAGGTTTTATATTTATCTCAACCGACGTTCAATTTATTGCCAACTACCATTTTGTAAAACCATTATGGCAAGTTAGGTTGGAAGAATGAGAAAATTTAATACAACGATTCGTATTCCACAATCTAGGAGCTTTAAATACATGTTTAGTTCGTCCTTAGCAAACCACCTATCATCCCTACCAGCCCATATTTTTCCCAATGTCAGACGACGAAGAAAAAACCTTCTATAACCCAATCAAGTTCGAGCCTGTATGGGAGGACCCACCACCACCACCAGAACCAGATCCTCTGCAGTTCCTGTGGGACGAGTACGATGAAGTAATGGAGATTTTGGCGAAGGAAGAAAAGAAGAGGAAGGAAGAAAAGAAAAAGAAGAAGGAAGAAAAGAAAAAGAAACTTAAGACGGAACCACCCGCCTCTCCACCCCATCCACCACCTGCTCTTCATTCATCTTCCTAAATTTTCTTTTCATTTTTAATTATAAGTGAAAAATTTTGAATGTAATTGAAAAATTTTGCAAGTAAATGAAACATTTTGATGCAATGGCGACTTCATGAAATCTTTTGAGTCAGTAAATTAAATATTTTCTATATAAATAAACATTTTGAGATCGTTGCAACTTTATATTGAATCGATGGTGATTTCATAAGTAATCGATATCGATTACATCTAGAGTCGGTATCGATTACATATAGGGTCGATATCGATTATATATGTAATCGATGTAGGTAAAGAAGAAGGAAGAAAAGAGACAGAACAAAAAAAAAAAAAAGAAACTTAAGAGGGAACCACCCGCCTCTCCACCCCATCCACCACCTGCTCTTCATCCATCTTCCTAAATTTTGGTTAGAAGCGGAGGACCGCTTTTATCGAAGAATCTTCCTTAGGACGTTGCTGCAAGATTTTCTTTTCATTTTTAATTGTTATTGAAATATTATGAATGTAATTGAAAATTTTATAAGTAAATGAAACATTTTGATTCAATGGCGACTTCATGAAATCTTTTGAGTCAGTAAATTAAATAATTTCTATATAAATAAATATTTTGAGGTCATTGCGAATTTATATTGAGTCGATAGCGATTTCATATGTAACCGATATCGATTACATATAGACTCGATATCGCTTACATAGGGAATCGTTATCGATTATATATAGACTCGATATCGATTACATCGAGAGTCGGTATCGATTACATAGGTAATCGATAACGACTCTATATGTAATCGATACAGGTTTTATATATATATTTCATCAACATTTAAACTATCCTTGTTAGTATGGGGCTCAGTCCTTTCTTTTTTATTACAGTTTATTTCAAAAGGCTGTCAAGATGGTTGTACACATTTGTTGCCAAGTGCTGCTTGATGCCATTTCGAATCTCTACGAAAATGCTACCGGCTGAAGCGATTCGAGAGATTCAGTTTTTGGTGGAATATTTCAAATGCCTAAGGGTGTGGGATTTTTTTCCGATGTGGTGGATGCGATGTTGACATTTTGGGTTGAAAAAAACCACTTCCGAATTGGGAAGACTGATGTCTATCTTCAGAAGATAGACATTGCATTGATACTGGGCCTTGCCGTAGTTGGCCCAGAAAAGTATACCCCATCCGTTAAACCATCGAAAGAACAAACCATTCGATACAAATACTTTTGTGGAACGCCACTTGGAAAAATTCTCCGGTCTCATATAGATGCTGCAATTTGGAGAGCGGAAAGTGATGAGGACTTCTTAAAGTTGTCCCTTCTATTTGTGCTGTGCATATTTCTCTTCCCCGGGTCCTACCATCAGATTTTGGAAGACCACATCGACCTCATCAATGATGTGGAGACCTTTAACCGAACTCCGTGGGGTCTGCACGTCTACCAAGACTTGATCGAGTATATAATTAAGGGCGCGACGAATAGAAAAACCACTGAGATGGATAAAGCCCTGAAGACGTACAACACATATGAATGCATATGTGTACTTCAATGGTGGGCTTATGAGATCCTACCCGATATATCGCCATCCTAGCTAGGCCTTAAGGACCCTTTCCACTACCGTTTGAAATGGTCGGACGAGTATGATCAAGGATCAAATTTTACACTCGCAGACAGATGTTAGACAGCAAGGTATGAGGTCTATTGCCAATTCAAAAAAAAATAACTTACCGATTCATTCTAGAATCGATAACGATTCATTACAGAATCGATACCGATTCATTACAGAATCGATACCGATTAATTTAAGAATCGATAACGATTCCTTAACAATCGATAACGATTCCGTACAGAGTCGATAACGACTTACTACGTAGTCGATAACGATTCATTAAATAATCGATAGCGATTTTTTAACAAATCGATAACGATTTATTAAATAGTCGGTACCGATTCTTTACATAATCGAGAGTGGTTTATTATATATAACGATCATTTTATTCTGTTGTTTACATGTTTTATTTTCTTTCAAAAGGTTCGCGCTCCCCTCTTGCCTCAGGGCTTTGAATTAGAGATACCCGTGTTAAGAGAATATCTACGGGTTCAAAAGGAGGTTGGGGGGAAGAGGAAAGAATCGGTCAAGAAAGCTGTGGAAGAGATGCGGCCGAAGAAGAAAATAAATTACATTCCGGTCGAGAATATTGGAGAGGAAGAATGAGATGACGTATCGACGTCTGAAGAAGAATCCCTCTCGAAAAAGGGCCCCGTCCATGTGGGAGAGGGTCGGCCAAGAACTAGGGGGGCCACCAAAGAGAGCCTAGCAACGAAAGATAGCCCAGCTGAACCCTCCACCTCCAATGATACTTTGACGAGGAGGGTCGATCATTTGACGATGGAGAACTTGAACCTCACCAAAAGAGTGAGCAATTTTGAGGGAGAGAATAAGGCCCTGGCTAAACGTTGCGCTTCTTTAGAGAAACTATGCAACTCCTTCAATGAGAGGCTGAATTCAAGGGATGCAGAGTGGCAGAAGTTAAATCACTACAACTATTTGGTCAGAAAGGGCCAGACGAATATAAAAGAACTCCTTAAAAATTTATTGGAGGCGAGACCTAAGGTATGTGTTGAAATCTGATTTTATATGTTTAGTTTTGTTAACATAAATCGATATCGACTGTATATAGAGTCGATAACGATTATATACATAATCGTTATCAATTTATATAGAGTCGATACCGATTATATATGCAATCGTTATCGATTATATATACAGTCGATATCGATTATATTGACAATCGATAGCGACTATATATATAATCGATAACGACTATATATAATCGATAACAATCATATATAAAATCGATAGCGACTATAAGTACAGTCGATAACGATTATATTTAAAATCGATTTGGACTTTTTAAAATATGAACCAAAAATTAATTCTTATTTTGCACCATTATTTCGATGTACAGGATGTGGCTATTGAGGAGCTGATATCGAAGGTGTGCGACACAGCCGCCGATAAGGAACCATCAGCTCCTGCGTATCATGTTCCTCCTCCTCCTCCCGTTGATGAGGTGACGGCAGCTGCTGACAAACAGCTTGAGACTCAAACTGATAAGGGTCCTGCTGGTGAAGAGGAAACCTCTTCCCAATTGCCTCACCAAAAGCTGAGCCTCGCTTAAGACCTAGGCAAGCAAAACTCAGCAAAGTAATTACCGTCAAACCTAAGGCACAGCGAAGGGTAGCGGTTGAAAAGAACCTCGAGAAGGCGTGAAGGACCAATCTGAGCACGGACGGTAACGTCATTACCGGGTCCGGTCTCTGAAGATGCTCTTCTTGAGCTTCCACTTGGTGACAATGAGCAAAAATACATGCTAGACATATGGAACAAGCCTCTGAAGGAGGACGAGTAAGTTATTCTTCCCTGAATACTTAACTTTATTATTATATATTTATCGTGAATATTAGTTAAGTTGGCCATTCTTTTTGCAGAGAATATGTTAACACTGTCGACAAGTATAAGCTGGTGGTGCAATCCTTCAGATGTCTGGCGGCAACGCAGTACCTGAATAACTTTGTAAGTTTAACATACTGTAGGCAAAATCAAGAATGGTTAAAGCTGTCGACAACTCGAAAAAGAGTCGATATCGATTCCTTATAGAGTTGATAACGATGACTTACATAATCGTTATCGACTTTCAAATTAATCGAGATCGATGACTTTTAGAGTCGCTAACGATGGCTTATGTAATCGTTAGCGACTCTGTAAATCATCGATATCGATTGATTAGAGAGTCGATAACGATTTTGATGGCTTAGGTAATCGTTATTGACTCTCAAATTAATCGATATCGATGACTTATAGAGTCGATAACGATTATGTATTCAACTCTAACTGCATATTTTAATCTAACTGTATTGGTTTCAGGTTATGGGCTCCTACTTGAGACATTTGGAAGTAAATGATGATAAAATTCATCCTGATAAAGAGGTCAAAAACTTCCTTATGGACCCTGCCGCGCTGACATACATGGGCTATGAACTGAGAGATTTCAACAAGTTCCTGCTTGCTGAAAAATTATACGACCAGTCGATCGAGGTTCAAGTTCAACGGTGGGCTGTCTATAGACAAAGAGAGATCGGAGGGAAGAAGCTGATGGAAACTTTCTTTTTCAATGAGCTTCGGAATCTGTGGGCTCACAAATGCAACATAGTATGCTTTTATCCTCTTTATAATTATTCTTTTTAATTTTTCTATCATATCCTTTGAGATTATATTACTTTTTTGTAGATATTTATGCCAATACATTCAGAACAACTACTACACTAGGCGCTTGCGATCGTAAAGATAGTCGAACGATCGATAATGATCATCGACCCTATATTTAATAGGCCCTCTAAGGAAAGATGTGCCCCAATTGCAGGCGCTGGTAAGATATTTTGCTTAGCATATCTTTTATCATTGTTAGCTTAACATATCTGACACTCCTCTCTATTATTTTGAAACAGACCCAATACCTTCCCGTGATTTTATATTCGTACGGTGACTCCGCTGCACTAATCAAGAAGAACTATCCTTGGTCATCTAGTGACTGCCGGATCAAAGCCCTCCCCCGACAGACCAACTCGTGTGATTGTGGAGTGTTTGTTGTAAAGTATGTCGAGTACTTTATGATGGGAAAGAAATTTGACTTTGCACAATCAGATATAGATAGGATAAGGGCAGAAATTGGCCATATACTGGCTACATACACAGGCGATGGTGGAATCGTACACGACAAAAAAGGAGGGGAGCGATAGAGTGTGGTTGTATTTTAATATTTTTGTAATTGTAAATGAAATATTTTTTCTTAATGAATTATTTTGAATATAATTGTACTATTTTTATGTAGCTGTGGTTAAAAAGTAGAAATAGCAGCCATTAGCGACTACATATATAGTCGTCATCGACTATATAAATAATCGGTGACGACTCTGTATGTAATCGCTACTGACTATATAACTAATCGTTACGACTCTTTATGTAATCGCTAACGATTATATAACTAATCGTTAAAGACTCTTTATGTAATCGCGATCGACTATATATAGAGTCATCATCGACGGTATCTATAATCGATACCGATTCTTAAATGAATCGATATCGACTTTATAAATAGTCGATGGCGACTCTATATAGAGTCGATATCGATTATGGATACAGTCGATGACGACTCTATGATACATCGGTAAATACTATATTACAGTAAAAAAATATGGATTCTGAATTTCTCATTTACATTCAATCTATCATTATTAAAAATATACACTGTCAGCCCTTCGGTTCTCTGATGCGCTGCGTTGTGACCATATTCACCTTTGCTAATCAGAGTGCCCTAACCTCACCCTTAGACCTTATCCTTATCTTCCTCGGACGGCCGGCTTGCTTTCAACAATAATAGGGTGGTCTCACTTTCATATTTTGAAGGAGTTGCTCTGTTTGGAACTCCCATTGACTTTTATCGAGGGTGGGAACCCATTGCTCGTCATATGTGTCTAAAGCAAGCGATGAAAAACCAATTTTCATAAAATTTATGGTAGTCGTAACTTCTTCGATTGATGGCCACCACGGCATGGGAGCAAGGCAAGCCATGAATGTGCCAACGGCGGCAACTACAGGTCTTGTGTTCCAAGTCGACGTGATGAATGAAATTTCCAGAAATGACTTGGAATTGATCGTGCCCGTATGGTTGAGCTCTCTTTCTACCATCCATTACGCGCCTTCTTCATGTCTGTCGCTTTCGAAGAGAAGGGTGGTCCATTTCTCAGATATCTCTCTGCGTTTTTGAAAATGATCGGTGACTTTCTCTCTAGTTGTTCTGATTAAGTCGATAATTGGTCTCTCTCGAGCTATCTTTAGCACGCTGTTTAAATTTTCAGCAATATTCGTAGTCAGAGAATCGTACTGCCTTCCTTCTATATGTGCGTGTGCCCAATGCTTCGGATCTATTTTGAAAATATATTCTACGGCCTGAGAATCAGCAGGATCTTTCTTCATTTCGTTAATAAAATAATTAAAATTTTCTTTCGAATATGCACGCGCGGCTCACCACCATAGACCCTTCACATTGTTCCTGAGATACTTGTGCTGCAAATTTTGTGTCATATGCCGCATGCAGTAGTTGTGATATGCGTTAGGGAAGATACGTTTCATCGTATTTATTAAACCCTTCGACCTGTCCGTGATAAATACGAAATTTTCGTTAAACCCACCGATCACGAATGCACCTACCCATTTAAGAAACCACATCCACGTATCCTCTTCTTCTAACTCGACCACGACAAATGCTAACGGTAATATATGACCATTACCGTCTTGCACAGAGGCGATAAGTAGGATCCCTTCGAAACATCCTCATAGGTGTGTGCCGTCTACAAGCAATATGCGACGAAGTGTATTGCGGTAGCTTCAGATGCATGGGCCAAAACTCCAAAAAAATCTTTGAAACTTACCGTCAAAAGTAAGTTGAAAGGATGCTTGTACATTAGGATCTACCCTCTCCATCTCCTTCACGTAGGCCGGTAGATCAACAAATTATCCTTCCCAACTGCCTCTAATATCATTAAGGGCAAGCTCTTTTTCCCTCCAAGCTTTTGTATATGAGATTTGTACATTATAAGCTTTTGCAATATCAAACATTATCGACACCGGTGTGTAGTCGAATCCTTCCATAAATTTATCTCGTACATAGTTCGCTATGAAGGAGATTGTTGCATTACGGTGACCGTGCGGTCCGATCTTAGCGGCTCCGCATGTGTGAGTACTATTGAATGTCTTGATTTGGAAAGAATCGAGCCCAGTCAATTTACAAGCATGTATTCGCCACGAACAATCGGGTTCGTAGCATTCGGCTGTCACTCGATAACTAGCGGTCCTCAAAGGCTGAATTTGAAAGTTTTTCTCCACCGTGTGTTCTTTCAATGCTCTTTGAAATGTTTGTTTGTCTCGAAAGATCTCTCCAATTTTAAACGTCCAATTCCGATATTCAGTTTCCACCTCTTCATCGGAGGAGTCGCCCGATGTCTTTGACATTTCGTAATCTATGTCTACTAAGGGATTGTCAATGTCTCTCACAAAAATTTTCGGATCTTCTTTGATAAACCCATCCGGTTCGCCTTCATATTCTTCTTGTAAGGTATCTTCATTCATGGCTTGAGGATGACTACGCCATTCACTAGCGGTGTTCTCGGGTGGTTGACTAGATCCTTCACCGAAGGGGTTCTGATGTGATTGACCGGATCCTTCACAGAATGGATAATGGCGTGGCTGGCTAGGCCCTTCACAGAAGGGGTGCTCATGTGTATGGACATGGGGTTGAGTTACTCTGGTAATTCTCATCGATGGCATGGTAGAACATAAGTCTTGAGTAAACCAAGTTGTCTATCCATCAGGGAAGATATGACTGAAATCGTCGGTATCCACCACCCTTTCTGAAGTATAGTCTAACCATTGACTACATTGTTGTGACCCATGCATGTATTTTACTGGGTCATCATACGATTCAATCGGAGCATCGTTTAAATCAAATGTTGCTTTCCCTCTGCCATCGTTCGCCGTAATATAACCGTCATCGCCTAACGGGACTATATCGTATACAGTTTCATCCTCAAACTTACATGGCTGAAATGAATGAGTCACAAAATCAGTCCCACCGAGATTTACTTGTTCAGCTTCAACTGGGAAGGATGATGGTTCCTTAATGATGAATACTTTTATGACGTCCACTGATGAGTACTGAAAAATGAGGATATTTCACCCCTAAATACCTATATTTAGCTGTCCGATGAAGGCTATCTAACAAGATTAATTAGATTTGAAGTGTTTCAGGTAAATACAAGCCAAGTATAGAAAACAGTTCAAGAATTCTGAGTATAATGCCAAAACACTGCAACTTCGGGTAATCAAGAACTTGGTGCGACTTGCGGCTAAATTTGGACCTTCAAGATGGCTGAATTACAAAATTGTCAAAACATAAAAGTTGTAAATCATTTCGTCAGCTTTCCAACGGCGTACGAATCGTCTCAATCCGAATTCGGGACAGAAAGTTATGGCCAAAATACCGAAGCAGTATCTGAACCAAGAAGAAGTGCTAAATTTCACGGATTTCTGGGGTCGATGCATCGACCCTACAGGTCGATTAATCGAGCCAGAATTAGAGTCTGACATGAATCTGACACTGGAAACTTGATTTTTGGGATTCTTTGTCGGCTTGATGCATCGACCCTCCTTGGTGGATTAATCGACTCGAAAAAACAGGCTTGGGAGACTTCCGCGCGACGGGTCTATTTAAAGCGACTCAAACACTTCGCGGGGGATATCTTTTTAGAATTAGAATTACGTAGGAATTAGTTTGAGGAAAGAGTTTTAGTTTTTAGTGTTCTTAGTTTTTAGCCATTATTTTTCATAGTTAGACATAGAAATAGGGAAGTTTTATTATTTCTTTTGAGAGCTTTGTTCCCTTTAATTTTTCAGTACTCATTCCTAAATTTTGTTCAAAGTTTATTCCTGCATTAATTTCGTTTCTGAAGATCATCATACTTGTGGATCAACGTAATTTATTTTGAAGTTTGAGGTAATTTTAATTAATGTTATTTTCCCGTCTTTATTTATTTATGTCATTTACTTACAATATGTATGGCTAAATTTATAGGGATGGTGATCTAATGATTCTCATCCGAGGGATGTACTTTCAATAATATAAATTTAGGATTAAAATATGAGATTTTATCTTTATGGTTGTTGTACTATCATGAACGGATGAAATCCCCGCCACTAACCGGGATCGCGTGTGCCAAGCCATGCCCGGGATCTCAGATCTGTGACGGTAATTTTACCCAATCATTGTTATGGTCTTTTTGCTTTCATCGTGTGGATCTAATTACGATTATGTTCTGGGATCGAGTGTGCCGAGCCATGCCCTGGATCTTGGTTCTGTAATGGTAATTTTATCTTAAATAATCCCTAATCTGAATAAAGTGTGCCGAGCCATGCCCTTGATTTCAGATTTGTAAGTGGTATTCTTGTTGGAATTTTCACCCACCTTGGGGATGATTTTTATTTGAACCTGAGATCATGTGTGCCTAGCCGTGCCCTTGATCCCAGATCTATATATGAAAATCATCTAAGTCCTGATTGCAGGGATGCAACGTGGAACCTATTAGGGTGTTGACCATTGATCTTCCATAAAAGATGTTTGTTACCAATGAAATATCTCATAATTTAATCCTTAGATTTATATTATAGGAAGAACAGACCAAAGATGAGAGGATTTAGCATCTTCATCTTTATCATCATCTTCACTTTTATTTTTGAATTATCAATTGAATTTTAGTTTGTAGTCATTAATTACCATCTCATCAACCGCTTAAATCATAAAACTGGTAGAATACTATTAGATCTTAATAGATTTCTAGAATTGCTTGTCTCTTTTAGGTATTTTAAAATTAATCCTCGTGGGAACGATCTCGTACTCCGCACCCACTATATATAAACCGATTCGTGCACTTGCGAGTAAAACATCACATTAAAAAAATCACATCATCCACTCCAGATTTATAAAACGTAAATAATGTAGCCAAATCATCAGAGTCCAAAATGTCGGCAACCACAGGCGTATTCACTATCTTCATATGAAACTTTGTGAAAACTGTTTCATCCGCCTTCGCAAAACTGACAGCAGACATTTGCCTTATGAATTGTTCATAAGAAATTTCAGTTGAAATGTTAATAAGCCTCCACCGGCCACCTTCATACAAGCCATCATCGTTTACAAGAAGGCCATCATAGTGACAAAGAAGAGGAATCCTCACGTCCGTCATCGTCTGTTTAAGAATGAGAAGGAAGGGGTCATAAGACTGATGAAACAAAAGAGAAAAGACGACTATAAATCTTAGTCGATTGCAAATACAATCGTCATCGACTCCATATAGAGTCGATGCCGATTGTGTATACAATCGATATCGACTCCATATAGAGTCGATGCCGATTGTGATACTCTATATGGAGTCGATGACGATTGTATTTGCAATCGATATATATTTAAAAAAAAACGGATCGAAGGATACAAATACCTTTCATACTACACGAATAGGAGATACTGCATCACTAAGAGACACTAATAAACTGAAAATTGGGTTTAAGTAGGATACCTCGCGTCGCAAGGACAAAGTTCAGGGTCTTTTTGCCACAATGAAGAAATGCAGGGGCTTCTCCCAAGCCTCTGTTTTCTTCTTCGAAATAGCAGATCGGAGCAGATCAGACTAAGTAAGGAGACTTCGTCTAGGGTTTTACACCTCTAACTTTTTTGCAGGATAAAATGAGGAAGAAGAGGATGCTTTGTTGGTTAAAGAAGGTCATAGAAGGGGGTAATTTGGACCTTTTACTCTCCTTAGGGTCGGCTAGGCTTGGAGCGGGTTTGTCTGGGTAAAAGTAAAACTACAGGGCTTCTGACGTAAAAGGCGTATCTGACAGGGCCGATCAGGTAAATTTCCCTATGGAATATCCGAAGGCTCTAGTTATTCGATGGCTAACTGATGGATTACGTTTGTGCAACATTAAATTAACACACGTGCCTTTATATCAACCCGAGACTCTTTCTTCTCAATAGAGATTCAAGTGCTAAAATACTTAGATTCTCTGAATCAGATGATGGGAATTATTTTTTCGTTTCAATCTTCCCTACAATGGATCTTGAGATTATGAGTCCACCATCATATGCTTATATTTTGATTTCACATGACACATGATCTCGAAAAGTAATTCGAGAACCATATTTGATATATCCTTATATTCATATTTAGTTTTTGGGATGTGTATCAAGTGGAAGCATCGTCAAGCTATTTCATGATATGCCTATAATCTCAAGATTTATTGTCCATAAGATGGAGATAAAAAATAATTTATATTTACTGAATTGAAGAAAAATTTTGGGTTGTAAATAAAGTTAATGTATTAACGCCACTTATCAACCGTTCAAGATTTGATAGATGGTGCTGAATTTATATGTACACTCACTGTAATCATCTCCCGATTATGAGCAACGTAAGAATAATAATAAAAATAAAGGCTCTTAATAATGCTTACTAATTTATATTATGCACCGGCTCTGCTAACAACTTGTTTACATGTAGGACTATAAAAGCCTATTTTATTGTATGCGAGTCGAATTTGGGGCCAAGCCAAGTATTACAACTAGCATACTTATTATTGACATATGTGTCACGATCCGAAATTTTACCCTATCATGAGGGCTTAATAGAATTTCGAATTATAATTCACACATATCTCGAATATGCTAAGCGGACATACACCTAATCAGAGTTATCACGCAATTTTGATTTCATGAAATCCGTAAAAGCCAACAAATAAATTTGGAATATAAAAGCAGTCATAAATACTGAATAAATATGATAGAATCCACAAATCTACCAATAAAATGTAAATCGAAGTCGGAGACAAATCCAATAAAGGAAATCATAAAATCAATGATAATAATGACAAAACCCATTACTGAGTCTGTTGATGAGTACAGAAAAATGATGATATTTCACCCCTAAATACCTATATTTAGCTGTCCGATAAAGGCTATCTGATGAGAATGATTAGATTTGAAGTGTTTCAGGTAAATACAAGCCAAGTATAGAAAACAGTCCAAGAATTCTGAATATAATGTCAAAACACTGCAACTTTGGATAATCGAGAACTTGGTGCGACTTGCGGCTAAATTTGGACCTTCAAGACGGCCAAATTATGAAATTGTCAAAACATGAAAGTTGTGGACCGTTTCGTCAGCTTTCCAACGGAATAAGAATCACCTCAATCCGAATTCAGGACAGAAAGTTATGGCCGAAATACCGAAGCAGTGTCTGATACAAAGAAAGTGCTGAATTTCACGGATTTCTGGGGTCAATGCATCGACCCTATATGTCGATTAATCGAGGACAAGTCAGAGTCTGACACGAAATTGACACTGTAAAGCAAATTTTTGGGACTTTTTGGCGGCTCGATGCATCGACCCTCCCTGGTCGATTAATCGACCCTAAAAGTTTGGCTTGGGAGACTTCCGCGAGGAGGGTCTATTTAAAGCGACTCAAACACTTCGGAAAGGGGGAATTAGAGGGAATTAGAGAGGATTAGAAGGAGAATTTTTTTAGAGAATTAATTTTAGTTTTAGAGTTCTTAGTTTTTAGCCATTATTTTTCATAGTTAGACATAGAAATAGGGAAGTTTTATTATTCTTTTTTTTTTAGAGCTTTGTTCTCTTAATTTTTCAGTACTCATCCCTTCAGTTTATAAATTTTGTTCAAAGTTTATTCCTGCATTAATTTTGTTTCTGAAGATCATCGTACTTTTGGATCAAAATAAGTTCTTTTGAAGTTTGAGGTAATTTCAATTTATTAAATTAATGTTATTTTCCCGTATTTATTTATTTATGTCATTTAATTACAATATGTGTGGCTAAATTTATAGGGATGGGGATCTAATGATTCCTATCCGAGGGATGTGCTTTTAATAATATAAATTTATGATTAAAATATGAGATTTTATTTTATGATTGTTGTGCTATCATGAACGGATAAAATTCCCGCCACTAATCGGGATTGTGTGTGCCTAGCCATGCCCGGGATATCAAATCTGTGACGGTAATTTTACCCAATCATTGTTATGATCTTTTTGCTTTTATCGTGTGGATCTAATTACGATTATGTTTTGGGATCGAGTGTGCCTAGCCATGCCCTGGATCTTGGTTCTGTAATGGTAATTTTATCTTAAATACTCCCTAATCTGAATAAAGTGTGCCTAGCCATGCCCTTGATTTCAGATTTATAAGTGGTATTCTTGTTAGAATTTTCACCCACTTTAGGGATGATTTTTATTTGAACCTGAGATCATGTGTGCCTAGCCATGCCCTTGATCCCAGATCTATATATGAAAATCATCTAAGTCCTGATTGTAGGGATGCAACGTGGAACCTATTAGGGTGTTGACCATTGATCTTCCATAAAAGATGTTTGTTACTAATGAAACATCTCATAATTTAATCCTTAGATTTATATTACGGGAAGAACGAACCAAAGATGGGAGGATTTAGTATCTTCATCTTTATCATCATCTTTACCTTTCCTTTTAAATTATCAATTAAATTTTATTTTTGTAGTCATTAATTACCATCTCATCAACCGCTTAAATCATAAAACTGGTAGAATACTGTTAGATCTTCATAGATTTCTAGAATTGCTTGTCTCTTTTAGATATTTCAAAAATTAGTCCTCGTGGAAACGATCTCGTACTCCGCACCCACTATATACAAACCGATTCGTGCACTTGTGAGTAAAACATTACATTAAAAATATCACATCATCTATAATAATCAATATCCGGCATTCAGATTGAAATCAGCACCGTAGTCCTCCTGGTACTCAGCTGCATCGCCCTCTCAAGGCTCCTGGCACTCAACGCACGCAAGATCAATGAAATCAGTGTCGACGGAATTTGGATAGCTGACATTTACTCCACCAGCGTAATCACCTACAGCTGTTAGATTGTCGTGGGATGAATTTACTCAGTCACGCAAACTCAGTGGGATATACCACCAATCCACCCCATTCTACTCAGGTGCATTGTCGGTGTATCTTGTGAGTGATAAACATAATATCTCAAAGCAGATAGTAAGAGAAAGACAAAACTATTTGCATATTATAAAACTCATATCATATCATAATGTAAGATCATGATCTAGAAACTCATATCCTAACGTATCTCACTATATCTCATAACATATCATACAATGTCTTATTATCATTCTCGCACATACGTCTATACATCGTATGAGTGTAACTAATATACTCATAAAATCCTAAACGACCTGTGCCAGAGTCGCTGCTCGAGCTACCATGTTAGGGTCACCATAGTATCATACCACCATATCATAACGCCCTTCATATCATACTCATACTCCACCATCCAGCCAATGGGGAGACATAATGGCCAAAGTAACTCATAAACATACTCATACTCATAATCTATCCTAGAGATCCGTCTTGACTGAAAGACATTTTTACAGTTACGGTGGCTATGCAAGGAACGACACGTACAGAGACTTAAGTTCTTTATCTTTTGTTGGCCTACACAGCAGTGTTTTATTATCGTACTCGTATCATAACTTATCTTATCTCATACTCATATCTTATCTTACTCTTACACTTAATTTTAGGACAAACTATAATAGGTTAACTTCCCTAAATCAAGTTTTTCAAGGAAAATATTTCGTAGTAACCTGGATATATTTTGTGTAATCGCCCATACTACCATAAAAGATTGCATCCGTACATGGATGCTAATATTTCAAGTTTCACATGACTGTAAAAGGGATCTCATCACAGCTAAAGCCTATGATCGAACCTCATAACTTGACTCATAACTTATACTATCATATTTGAACTTGGAGTAATCAGGTCACCTTATATGCCACCGTATACGAGATTACACTGAATTCACACTCACCCGACTAGTCATAGATTCTATTCCACTATGAGTTGTAAGACATGTGAATACGGTGTATTCCTCGCTTTGATAGCATCTCAGCGAATCACCATGCCCAAGCGTAAGCATGATCTCATACACTCGCATTATATGACCTAATATGTCCTTAACTTGTATTGTGATTAAAATGAAAATACAGAATTGTCACATGTACAAAATGATTTTTATTTAGATTATCGTTATATTTATACATATATTTATTTACATAACATACCAATAAATATAAAGTATGCGAGTAATTGCATATTTTCTATAACTTGAAGGTCGGAGTTCGATTTTCATAAGGTATCGATATTTTAACACTTCGTATTATCGAAGTGATCGCTTTGAAGCGATAAAAGTGGTATATATATTATTTTTTATTATTAAATACTCAAATTAAATATTATTATTTTAAAAGTTAGGTGCATCACGACCATCGATCGCAAAGTGCAAGTGATTAATGTGCACTAAGTTTTTGGTCGTACAATAGTAAAATTCAAGTGTGAATTAGGTCGTTTGTTTGGATGATAGTCGATTAATTGGTTTTGGAATCAATCAATCGATTTTAATTATATTATATAAGCTATTTAAAATTAGGGACAGATCGATCGAGCGATTTTAGAGTCGATCGACTGAGTCTGAAGTTGGGTTCTACCATACCTGTGTATTATAATATAATTTGATATTAATAAAATATTCTAATGTAAGAGTGTAATTATTGTATAGTAAAATTATATAATATATCATTAAATCCATGACATAGATTAAAAGAATTGAGAACACCTCCTATTTTAAATATAATATTATATCCCCATTTTAATGTATAATATTATATAACTATCCCTTACTATAATATATTATTATATACTTATCCAATATAAGCCTCTAAGGTCGGCCAAGGTTGAGGTGTCAGGACTCATTGAGAGAAAATAAGTAGGAACTAAGTTCAATCAGTGGGTCGAGGTCCAACATTAGATGAGTCAATGTCTAACATCAGATGGGTCATGGTCCACATTAGATGGGTCACGGTCCAATATCAAATGGGTCATGATCCACATCAAATAGGTAACGGTCCAATATCAGATAGGTCATGGTCCACATCAAATAGGTCACGGTCCATCATCAGATGAGTCACGGTCCAACATCAAATAGGTCATTGTCCAACATCAGATGGGTCAAGGTCCACATCAGATGGGTCAAGGTCCAACATCAAATGGGTCATGGTCCACATCAAATAAGTCACGATTTAATATCAGATGAGTCACGGTCCACCATCAGATATGTCGATGTCCAACATCAGATGGGTCACGATCCGACATCAGATGGGTCACAGTCCGACATCAGATGAGTCTCAATCCACAATTAGATGGGTCTCGACCTACTAATTTGCAAGCCTTAATTTAATTGATTGTATAGTTTACACCAATCATATGATCTTAACCATTCAATTTATGAGTTTCATTTCGGTTTGATATTTTAACTGATTAAACTTTCAAATTTAACTGATCAAACGTTCATAAATAACCATATGCTCTAATGCGGAAGTGATGGCCATTACACCAAGTTTTATGTATACATTGTACACGTGGCCTTCCTTTTTATTACAAATAAAATAATAATTCATGAATTGATGAGGCAATTCAAGGACACAAGATGTTTATGTTCACAAGTTTAAGTGAATTTCATAATTTGATGTCGTAATTCACCAGTCATAATTCATCATCTGTTGGTGCACTTTAAAATTTGTATTTTAAAATTTTATTTTCAAAGTTTTGTTTTTTATTATTTTTTGCTATTATACAATTAAGCCCACCAAATTATGAGTGAACGATGTTTCATTTAAAGGCAACAAGAACAGCCCGATTAGGGAGACCTGACGCTGTGATGTGGCTGATTACAGATATGAGAAAAGTCAATTTAAAAATACTGTTTATTGGGGTGCACATTCTTCTTATCGAGATTTGTGTGTGTAAAGTATTCTTCGTAAAATATGTGTAAAGTATTCTTGGTAAAATATAGGAGAAGTATCGATAGTATATATCAGTACCGTAACTTATTAATATTATTTAGGGGAATTAAGCGAACTGAATTTGAAAGAATTAAGGTTCCGAAATAAATCTTAAACGAAAGCACATTAAATAAATAAAATATACCAAAGTGAAGTAGATCTAAATGAAAAATAATAAAATAAATAAAACATTCCTAAGAGCAAAATAAATCTAAACAAAAAAATAATTAAATAAATAAAATATACACAAGAGAAGAAAATAAATGCAATAGAATCTATGACTAAGGGTTAGCCATTTTATTATTTGTAATAAAGATATTTATAGATAAAAACATACACAGGTAAGATTTATTTATCCCATCGATACGCTATCGAATCGTAATCTACGCGACGAGATCTGAGAAGAACGAGATGGATGGATGGGTACCCACCTCTTGAAGCTTGATTGACAGATCGATGGCGATTAGGGTGATAGAGATCAACGTCCACCCGATAGCCCGTCTACGATTGCTCCATTTTCTTCCTTTATGATCTTGACGGCGAAATAACCCACGGTATTTTTTGTGAAAAAACACAAAACATTTAGAGAAGAGATTAGGGATTTAGTAGTAAAGAGATGGGTTGAGAAGAGGAAGTTGTGGTGGCTAGGGTATCTTAAGAGAAGAAAAAATAGAAGAAGAGAGAGCTAGGATTTTCTTTTAAGATTAGAATGAGAAAAGAGTTTAAATAGGTTTTCTAAAATAGGGTTAGTTCCGAAGTGGAGCACTAATATCATGCATAATACAAAACACTTCTAACACCGTTAAAATAAAATAAGAAAATCCGAGTTGTTACACATGTCTCACTCAACAAATCAAACCTATTAGAGCTTGGATCCCCGGATTAGTACACTTTAAAGTTAATTCGTAAATAAGACTGCTCAAATCCTCCATTAAATATGCCCTTGAGCCTATGGTAACTTACAATATACGAGTTAATTAAAATAATATGCCATTTGTCCTAAAATTGCGACGACCACACACTAATTTGTAATGGGATGATATTCGCATAATTACTTAATATGCTGGTTTGAAATAGATTCGTTTTTGGATTCGTAATTCGCTATTATCTAGCAAACACGACTCCCTAAGGATAGGACGAATTTTAAAGTTATTTATTAATTTTGTTATATAAATTTACTCTCTTTATTAAAAGAAATGAAAATGTTCACTTGATTAATTATAAATTTGCCATCTCAAAATACATTATGGGAAAGATTAAAATCACAAAATGGTTCACCTGATTCACTGTGTGTGAGTTGAGCTAGAAGTTTTGTTGGCTGCAAACAAAGCAACTTTTTACAAATTCCAAACCATAATTAAACAACCTTGTCCAAATAAATAAGACTTTACCCGGTCCAATCACAATATAATACAACCACTTAACCAACAAGCTACTACCAAATTTATTACAATGAAAGAACTGAATTACGATTAGAGAGCTAGTACTTGCACACGCTTTTCAAATGGTTGCACCGAATTGCATCAAATTTGAAAGAAAGACTTGTAAGTTTGGCGATTTCTATTATGTAAAAATATCACCTAAGCCATTTAATTTGAAGGTCATGATTTAAAGCTATCAATTGCAAAAGATTAGAGTAAAATATAATTTTTATCATTTGATTAAATCGAGTCAAAGACTATTATACAATTCAACAGTTGACTACAATAGATCATATGACAAGTATCTTGTTTTGCTCCAATTTTACATGCGAGAGATCTATTGATCATGGACTTCAAATCAAATGGCTCATATTACAGTTTTACATATCACATGTCCCTAAAATACTAAGTCGGTGCAATTACTTAAAAAACATGTGCAAGTAATGACGCCCTTATTATTAATCTATATTATTTTATTGGGACTGAATCTCTTGATCCTCGTTTAAGCCACAAATGGTGTTTAAAAGAACTTAAGCTAATAATTATTAGCGTATATGATCTTAATTATAGTGATGAGGGTTATCTAAGAGAACTCAACCCACACCTTATATAAAGACAAGGGTGGTCAATAGTGTGAAGGGTGGTCAATAGTGTGAAGGCGTAGAATCGAACCCAAATTCAATCCGACCT
The DNA here is from genome assembly GCA_021018995.1 of Chloranthus sessilifolius. NCBI lineage: Eukaryota > Viridiplantae > Streptophyta > Magnoliopsida > Chloranthales > Chloranthaceae > Chloranthus > Chloranthus sessilifolius. Next base: position 132,644,103 of record CM037591.1, on the reverse strand, counting down.
AAGTATAGAATCATGTAACACTGGGTCAGACTATATAAATTCAATAGGGTGGCTCTATTGGCACACGTTAAAACTCGAGCACTTCATACCAAAACCATTGACTTATGTGAATGAGAAAATGGTGATTGTTTACCCCAATCTTTTAGGCAAATAGATCTTGAGATTATGGGCTTACTATCAAATGGCTTAGATGTTAATTGCATATGGCACACATATTAAAAAGTGGCCTTATATCTATTAGCATTTGACTGTATTAAATCAAATCATAGAGATTATTTTTTTATCTCAATATTCGACATAATAGGTCTTGAAATCATGAGTATAATATGAGACAACTAAGATGTTGATTCCACGTGTCATACATCCCCAAAGGGAAGCAGGTGAGTTTCTTTTGACTGAGGTACTCTAGTGAGATCAAGTGGGTGCAAATAGAGCCACCCAAATTAGTAACGTGAGGGAAGTTCCCATATGACTAAAATGCCCTAATGTATAGTTTTTTTTTTTTTTTTTTGTTAAACAGCCATTCGGCCGAGACAGCCTCAAGAACAGAGGCATACACATATGATAGTTACGGAGCAGTATGAGGGTGTACCAACTACAATGGTGAGGGTTAACTAATAGAACCCAACCCACACCTTGTAAAGACAAGGGTGGGAAATAATATGAAGACTAGGGTTGTCAACGGGCCAGGCCAGGTTTTTCACCCGGCCTGATTTAAAAAAAAAAAAATATTTTGGGCCCGACCCGGCCTGGATAGCTAATTGGGCTGGGCCAGTCGAGCCGGGCTTCTAGTAAATTTTAAGAGATTTTTTCAAACTTTTTTTTTAATAATAAATTCATTTTATCTGGCCGGACTGGGCCTTACACCTTTCAGCCTAAACTCGGACCCATTTGTTTATTCAGGCCGAGTTGGGTCGAGCCCATTTACTAAACTTCTAAAAAAGTTGGGCCCGAATTCAGCCTATCAGGGCAGGACTCAGGCAGAGGCCCGGCCCGTTGACCGCCCTACACTGGAGACCCAGCATTGGGTGCACACGGGGTAATGCTCATTTGGCTTGGGGTTTACGGCATATGTGAGCTGCGTGGAAAGAGTCGTAAAAACGTAGGCTACATTTTTTTTCTCTTGGCGGTGAGCTTTTCTCAAGCATTTATAACCGTTGTTTATTCGATGGATTGGGATCCCCAAATGGAATAAGCAATTGAAAAGTCAAACAGTTTTTTTCGTGTGGTTGATGTCATTAGGTCATTGGTTAAGTTTTTTCTTGGAAGATACGACAACTCTTTAAAAGATCTAACACCATTAGTGTAAGATATGGGTAATCCATGCCATCAGAGTAATAGATCATACATTTTTAGGCATGTGGGCTCGAAAGTTACATTCGTTAGAAGATGCGCACCATCTGACCTGATCACCTTTATTTCCAATCCAAGATTACTTGAAAGGACAATAGTTGGCAATTAAGCCCCACCTCACCATATCAACTGTCATGCACCTTTTGTCTACATAAAATCTGTCTATCATATAACATTGTCCTACCTTTTAATCCACATAACATACAACTCAATAAATGAACATGATCGGGAAGGGTTCATTAAATGTGGTTCTACTAACACTTTTTGACATATGTGCGTTACCTAGAATCAAAATCTGACCGTCTGATGGTAGGACCATGACCTCAAGATCTATTGTTTACAAGGTTAAAATGAAAAACAATCTCTATCGTGTGACTCAAAACAGCCAACGGTTGAAACATGTAAAACATGGATTATGAAGAAATAAACGTGAGTTGACAATTCAACCAGACAATTCAACATTTTTTAACGCCTATATAGTGAACCCACTTCCCTCTTCAAAACAATAAAGACGAGATCTTTGATAAAATTTTTTTATCGATCTCCTAAAAGTGAACCGTTTTTTAAAAGAAATTAGTGGACCGTTTATCTGGTTGTGCTACGCCTACGTCCGACAATGGCTACAGCATCTCCAACCCATCTCGTCTTCCTCTTTTTCTGCCTTCTGATCTCTCTCAGTGCAAGAGCTCATATGGTAGCTTCAGAAACCATACCTGCCACAGTTGATACGATCGAAAATGACCAAGTGATCATCATGGGAATTGCAAAAAGGGATTTCAACGACTCTCTATCCAGAGATTCGTCCCGATCGATAGCGGAAATTGAAAGCAACGTAGTAGTATCGAACATCGGAGCCATCATTAACACCGTAGATTCTCGCATAGGAAAGGAACAAAAGACTGCCATGGAAATCGCAATTCAAGACTTCAATAGATCTTCTATCTCTAACAAATTACTCCTCCATCTTCGTGAATCAGGCGGTGATCCAGTCAAAGCAGCCTCCGCTGGTAAGCCATATTAGTGTTTGGTCCAAAAATACCTCGGAGCTAGTAGAGCTGAAACTTTTTCTTCCCATTCCTTTTTTCCTAATTTTGGCTAATTTTTTCCTAATTTTTTATATGCAGTTGAAGAACTTATCGAAGAAGAAGAAGCACGGGCGATCATGGTCATGCTGTCATGGCCGGAAACAGCGTTAATTGCAGGCAGCAGGAATAAAACAAAAGTACCCATTTTATGCTTTGCCTCGTCTCCGGCGACCCCACTGTTAACTTCAACACAGTGGCCTTTCTTGGTTCAAATGTCGAATGATTCGGTGCAGATGAGATGCATAGCCGCCATAGTGGATCACTTCCGGTGGAGAAGAGTGATCACAATCTATGAAGACAACGCTTATAGCGGTGATTCCGGCATAACTATCCTTCTATCTAGTGCTCTCAAAGATGTTGGATCGGAGATCCAGCACCTATCAGCTTTTCCGCCATTGAATTCTCTCTCCAACCCAAGAACCAAAATCCGGGAAGAACTTGTAAAGTTGAACTGCATGCAAACCAGAGTGTTCATTGTGGTGCAATTGTCAATGCCTTTGGCTACCCTTCTCTTCTCAGAAGCAAAGGAATTGGGGATGATGAGTAAAGGATATGTTTGGATAACCACCGAAACCGTTACAAGTCTCCTAGACTCGGTTAACGTCTCCGTCATCTCTTCGATGCAAGGTGTTATAGGCGTGAAGTCCCACTTCGATGATATCGATTCACCATTTAGAGACTTTCTTACCAAATTCAAGCCCAAATTCAGATCAGAATACCCAGAGGAAGATAATTCCGAACCGGGAATTTTCGCCCTTCATTCATACGATGCAATTCAGGCCGTGGCTCGGGGTATGGAGAAGAACCTAAATGAAGTTGCAGAAACCAACACGACAGACGGTCATCGACTGTTAAGTAGTATCTTGGGGACTGATTTCGAGGGATTAAGCGGGAGAATTCGATTCCAAGACAGAGAATTGGAGCACTTGCCCATTTTTCAGATCGTAAATGTGGTCGGAAAGAGCTATAGAGAACTCGGATTCTGGTCATTGGAAACTGGCTTTTCGGAGAGTATAAGCAATGAGAAGAAAGTTGAAGAAAATGTAGTTAGTGATGTGTTTAAAGACGTGTTTTGGCCGGGTTCTGGGTTTTCGAATGCAAAGAAGTTGAAGATCGTTGTTCCTAAATATAATCCATTTGAAAAGTTCGTTAAGGTGGAATATGGGGAAGATGGTGTAGTAGCTATTACTGGTTTCTGCATCGATCTTTTTAAAGCGTGCGTGAAAAGTTTAACTTACGATTTGCCATATGATCTTTACCCTTCTGATGGTTCTTCCTTTACTGATCTCGTGAATCAAGTTTATTTGAAGGTATTTACTCCATCTTCAATCTCCATTTTTACTATTTACAATTTTCCATTTTTCGTGTTTTTAGCAGTTACCCCCATTAGATATGCCTTATATGGTGGACCACAAGCAGCAGATAATTTAAGGGACCGCTTACATGGCGCAATGCAAGCGCTGTGGGTCCCAGCAATGTATGTCGGGCCAGTCACTTGCATCGTGCCACGTTAGCGGTCCACAGTTGGTTGATGCTTGAAGTCTGCTCATTATAATTTTCCCTTACACTCTGTGCACCGGGTGTTTCACCGATCTACATTGTAGCCCTTGTGATTGTATTTTCTTTACTTGTTTGTTCTTACATCAAAGGATCAGCCGTTAACTGCTTTGAATCAGATGATAGAGATCATTTTCACCACAAATTTTCACCCAATAAATCTTGAGATTGAGGCTTACCATAAAGCGCTCACATCTTGATTCTACAAGTCAAAAAACCTAATATGTTGACATGATCCTGCTTGTACATCAAATGTGGTCTTTGATCACTTTTTGAGATGTGTGTTGTCAGAATCAAAATCTTACCATTTGGTTGTAGACTCACCGCTGCAGGGGTTAAAAAGTAAAGAAAACACAAAAGTAGGGGCCGCACCGCACTGCTAAGGAGGCAAAATAAAATAAGACATCTAAGTAAAAAAATCCTTTTTTTCCACCTCTAGAATCTAGATAGAAAGTAATCTAAATTCTCATCATTGACTTCAGAGTTGATTGTATATTTGTATATGATGAAATGCACGTCTCTCACATTTTCGTGGAAACTTCAGATTATTCAGACGCGGAACCTCTCCAAACCACAAATTTTACCCAAAAATCTAAGTCACGTGTTCGGAACCTACATAATATTATATTATAATTGACCAGTTGGATGGGACGAGGGAGATATTTTTACGTCTCAATCATGGTTCAAAATTTTGGCTATCAGCCGAATCCTATCAGTTTCAGTCCACACCGAAATAAAATTTTAATGGGAAATTTCAGTCAAATAATGCATGGAAGGGTAATTTTTGGCTAAAATTTCAATCAAATTTTCAGTTTTGGTTATGCCCGAAGCTGAAAACAAAACTGATATTTTAATCCTTGAGTCTCAATTTTCTGAATTATATATCTTTAGATCACAACATCATAGCTATATTCAATTTTTTGGGATAGGCTTTGCAAGTTGCAACTATAAATCTTTAATTCATGTTCTTCAAATTATACGACAACATATGATAAAACTATGCACACTAAGTCACTTAGGAGCCAACCCCAATTACATGGGAATATGAGATAAAGCTAAGATGATGATCATGATCAAATCACTTAGTGCTATGGTCCTATCCCAAATACCAACTTTAATTTTAGGGAGTGCTGTCAACAGTTTTGGTCGGGGGCCAAAATTTTTGCTGCCCAGAAATACATAGCATTGCCCGACCCACCTACCTGACCCGATGGCTGACCCAGAAACCCAATCTAGAAAAAAATCCCTGCTTTTCATAATTTATATGGAAAATGGCTCCCTAGGACGTGGTCATAGATTGAACCTACGACGTGGTTCATTTAGGCTGCCATGTGACACCCAAAGTTCGAAATGATACCTGTTCCTCTTAGGGTTCACTGATCCCTCTAGGGTTTTAGAAAAAAAAAACTTTTGTCTGAACTTTTTTGCCATTTAAATCACAGGTCAAATGTTGTGGTTTGCCCAACAAACATAGTGTATTGAATTTTGTCCAACTTTGACCCAATATTTAACAGTAGAAATTCATCATTTGAAAAAAAAAAACTCTAGATGATGTAGGATAGACCTTAGGCAACTTGCCGTGGCATCCGATCCTCGGGTTGGGTGCCACCTGGGGTCCAACAAGCCACTTTGCAGGCTTCAACCCTACAACCATGTAGAACGGAACCGGCTTCCAACTTATATATATATATATATATATATATATATATATATATATATATATATAAGTTGAGTCGGGACTGCCTGATCCGACCTGATAAACAATCCGGGTGAGGCAGGTCAGGTATCAGGTCAACCGTACTTTTACCCGGTCTATTCTATCAAAGGTTTACCCTTCCTGGTTGCCTACCCTTAGAATCTAATTTTGAAAATATTTGGTGGTTGAGCAGCTTCTACGGCTTGTAAAATTAGACAATAGTCAACCGACCTGACTCAAATCAATTAGGTCCTAAACTAAAACATGAACCAGATCCGAATTGATTAGGTTTGGGCCTAAACCCGATTAGCGACTCCACGGGCCATTGTGGTTTCAGATATTGGATATAAAATGGGATCCCGTGAGGAGCATAATCCATGAACCAGCTGACCCAATTATAATATAGAAGATCAAGAATCACCTGAACCCGACCCAATTATCAATTGGTCTTTATCCCTAATTGGAGCCAACAGATCAGGATTTTGGGTCTGAACCCAAACCACGGACCATCAGGTTGCTCGACTGAAACGACCCGAATTTCCCCATAAGGATTTAACTAGAAAATTTTCTTGTTAGACTTATATCATACCTTCATAATCTTCAATTTCAATAGGACAGGTAAAGATTTGATTTTGGATCTAAACTGGAATCACAACGGGTCAGGGTGCAGGACCCATTGATAAAATGGGGTGACCCATTTGCAGTCCTATTGGGAGCTATTTTTAATGTTGTAACATGGGCGTCCAAGCCTCTTGGAGCACTAGACTAATCACAGAGGCATGTGCGAAACCCTAAGTTAGCACATGCTGGGTTCCCCCTACAGGGTGGCCTCAGTAGGGGATTCGAACTATTTGGACCTTTTTCTTTAAATCGGCTCCTGCATCTTCTGGCTAGTAGAAAATTTTATCCTTAAATTTGTGTTGTAGTCTCTCTAAAATATTTGTGATGCCTTGATTATATCCTGATCGTTGGCTAACATAATAGGAATACGATGCGGCGGTCGGTGACATAACGATCCTTGCCAACCGCTCTTTATACGTGGACTTTACTCAGCCGTACGGTGAGACCGGGCTGTCGATGTTGGTCCAACTGAGGAGAGAAGAACCAAAGGCATGGCTATTCATGAGGCCATTCAAGATGGGGATGTGGGTTATGTCGGGCCTCGCCACACTATACACTGGGTTGATCGTGTGGTTCTTGGAACATCGAAGGAATACCGATTTTAGAGGAACTTGGCAGAACCAACTTGGTACAGCGTTATGGTTCACCTTTTCTTCTCTCTTCTTCGCACACAGTGAGTAACTTCAACTCTTAAATTATTGTCAATAACAGTTACATTAACCTTTAGAGAAAATTATAAAAAAGGGCACTTAGCGAAAAGAGGCTCCATGTTATAAAAGTTTCGCACTATTATGCTAATTCAAAAACTCTTGCCTAATCATGACTCCTTGAAAATTCTGGATTCAAAAATTTGAGCATTCGCATATTTCAAATTAGTATTTATGAATTTCAAGGACACCGGAATACAGTGCATCCTAATTATGCAAAACTTTTCCATTTCGTTATATTATTGCAAACCTTTATATTCCCAATCCTTTTTGGGTAATTATACTTAGAAAAAATTAAAAAAAATTTACTTAGTTGGAGAAAATTTTAATATATTAAACTACTTTAGGAATTTTAGAAAAAGGGTAGTAACACAGCTGTCAATGTCCCAAAAAAAATCATTTCACCAATGTGTGACGGAATGGATGATTTGACCATGTAAAAAATATTTAGAATTAAAATTATGATAATATCCTTCTACTAAATGTCAGATTACACAAATAGTTTCGTGAGTTTAGGTGGGAAGAATGATTTGGTTATTTCAATTATAAATGCTTCTAAAACTTAGTCTTCGATATTTGAAGAAAAAAATACTTCAAAAAAAATAATTCCAAAAACTCTATGAGACTAGGTGAACCTTTCGACGATGGTTGTTAACTCACGATGATATGACATATGACAAATGATCTAGCATTTGAATGCACAATCACCCCCGAGCGTTGAAATACACATTCCCAATGGGTAGCATTATATACATTTGTTAAACTTGTGATAAGCATACACATCTCAACCATAAAAAATCGTTCACTGCCTCGCATCATAATATGGAGGTCATTTTTCGTCCAAATCTTTCATATAATAGATCTTGAGATCATGATGCAGCTATCAGACGATCAGATCTTTATTCCATGTGGCACATCTCTAAAGTGATTGTGATCATGGGCATACCTATCAGACAATCAATTTTGAGTATTTTTGCCACATAGAATCAACATGTGACCGTATGATAGGTGCGCCATGATCTCAAAATCGATTGTGTGGAGGATTGGGATGAAAAACGATATCCATCATTTGTTTCAAAGTAGTCAACGATTTTTTTTGTGGTGGATATATATGTGTTCTTTACGAGGTTAACATGTGTATATAATGCTACTCATTCTTATTTCTCTCTTTATCTCTCTCTCTCTCTCTCTCTCTCTATATATATATATATATATATATAGAGAGAGAGAGAGAGAGAGAGAGAGAGAGAGAGAGAGAGTATATGGTGGATATGCCTGTGTTCTTCACAAGTTTAACATGTGTATATAACGCTACCCATTCCTTATATATATGAAAAGGGTCGTGCCCCAATAGTCTATGTGAAGCTTCACGTGATATCCGAAACACTGCTTTGGTGACATGTGGAACTCAGATGCATTATTTGAATTAATTGTAATAAAAATTATTTCAAAAAAATTGTTTAAGCGAAAAGTCAAATGTTGTCTTATTTAAGTAGTACAAACTTCAAGGCTCGGAAAAGATGGTGGAGATAGAGTGTTTGAATTTTTTTTAAAAAGAGGATCTACCTAAAACAACTTTGCCCCTTATGGTATCAAAGCATATTTTGGATGTCATGCGGAGCAAAGTGGCATTGTTTAGATCATATATGAAAAGAAAATTCTAAAACAACTTATCCACCATGTATGTTTTGGACCATAAAATCTAGATATTTAAATCCCACTCAAAATTTGACTTTTAATTTGGAATCAATTTTTTTAAGAAATTGATCCATGTAGACTGCTGAAGCTCCATGTGGCACCAAAATAATATTTGGGTGGCCACGGGGGCTTACATGTGAATGTTAGAGTACAATAAAAGTATTTATGATCACTTTTCATTTCAGGAGAGACCCTACATAGCAACTTCTCACGCGGGGTGATAGTTGTGTGGCTATTCGCAGTATTGATCTTGACATCTAGCTACACCGCCAGTCTCACCTCCATGCTTACAGTGAAAAATCTAGAAGCAAAGATATCTGATGTAGATACATTAAAGAGGGATGGATCCTACATTGGGTGCGACGGCGGCTCTTTCATCAAAGGTTACCTACAAACTGTTTTATCATTCGACGAGGAGAAGATTTTGACCTTCAACGCGGCTGATGATTTTCCAAAGGCCCTCGCAAATGGAACCATTGCTGCCGCCTTCCTTGAGAACCCCTACCTCAAAGAGTTCTTCCCCCAATACTGCAATGGTTACACCGTTGCTGGAGAGAGCTTCAAATTCGGAGGATTTGGCTTTGTAAGCATATTACCTACCCAATTGATATTTATTTTAGGTACCCCACTTGTTCATATATCGTCTCAATCAACCCACAATGGCCGGGTATGGGCTAGATATAAGTGGGCCGACTCGTTGGGCGATCGAGCATGGGCTTGTTGAAAAAGCTCAATTAAAAATTGGCACGTTTAAGCCCAACCCACGCCTGACTCAAGCACGTGATCTTCAGATCACATCAGGTCACTGTTTGACCCGTGATTTGATGGTCACCCGTTCAAGTCACTTAGTGACTTGAGTCAGATGATCATTACCCTATATGTACCAGATCACATGGCACATGGCATGATCAATCTAAAACAACACCTGTTTTGGGTTTATCTGTCATGGGGCATGTAATTTTACAAAAAAAAGAAGAGGCAGGTTCTTTTATGATTGTTTTGACTTCCGTTTGATGAGTCAAAGATAAGGTAATGCCCAACCAACTAAATGCATTGATTTTAGGCTTTTTGGACCAAATTTTAAACATGGATATGCATCGGATAGGGATAATTAGAGAAACACGCCCCCAAAACAAACTTTTTAGCAAAAAAGACCTGACTTCAAACGTTTTAGAAAAATGTGCTTTCACGGATTTTAGAACTTCGAAAAATTGTGAAAGCACTGTTTTTTCTAAAATATTTGTAAAAAAAAAGTGTTTTCATGATTTTTTGAAGTTCTAAAATTCGTGAAAGTACTGTTTTTCTAAAATGTTTGAAGTCGAGTCTTTTTTGCTAAAAAGTTTGTTTTTGGGGCATTATTTTCTAAAGTGCCCCATCGGAAATATAGAGGCTAAATTTTTTGGGTGATATCCGTTTGTTATTATCGAAGTTGTGATTGGTGCCACATGTGAATGCAGTTGTGGGTGAAATTTTATGCATCTATTGACCCCTCTCATTCTTCTTGGATCCCGGGTGGCAGGTGTTTCAGAAGGGATCATTTCTAACTGCTGACATCTCCCATGCCATCCTAAAGCTATCTGAGAATGGAGAAATAAAGGCATTGGAAGATAAGTGGTTCCCATCTTCCTCCTCCACATGCTCGAGCACTACAACTGAACCAGGAGAAGAAAGATTGGGCGTAGAAAGCTTTTGGGAACTCTTCTTCATCACTGGCTCCATTTCTACTATCACCTTCTTATTGTACATGGCTCAGTTGCTCCGAAGGTTTCTAAACAAAAGGCAAGAGCAAGGAACTCCACCTCCAGGCGACAAAAAGACACTGATGGACGAATTTATTAAGTATTTTAATAAAATCGATTCAAATGCCAATGACATTGAGGAGATGAGATCTCTAAGCATGGAGGCCTTGCGTGAGGACCACACTCCAGAGCAGCAGCCCCACAATACGGATTCATGATTTGTAGGATCAATTCTTTGTATTATGTTGAGCACCAAAAATGCAGGGGCATGAGCCCCCCTCCTAATTTATTATTTTTTAATTTCTTATATTAAATATAGGCCACTGCTGCTGTAACTGCCAAATTTACTAGGTGCACATCAATTTATGAGAATATTGAAGATTGATAATAGAGATGTACACCATGCGAAATGTATCTTCTATTTTAGGCATGATTAGGATTAATTAGTATTTATAAAATACTTTAGGAAGCATTTTAAATAATTACAGATCTTTTGTGATCTTTATTGATTATATTCGCCTCTATTTAAAAAGGCTTCTCTGATTAAAATAAAAATACAGACAAATCATTATCTTAGCCAAAAAGATATGGTTTAGACTAAGAACAAAAATGAATTCCTCTTCAAGAGTTTGACTTAGATCAGAAATAAAAATAAGGGCACTTTAGAAAAACAACCTTAAAAAACAAACGTTTTAGCAAAAAATTCCCGAACTTAAACAACAAACGTTTTAGCAAAAAATTCCCGAACTTAAACAGTTTAACAAAAAAATGCTTTCACGGTTTTTTGAAGTTTTGAGATCTGTGAAAGCATTGTTTTTTAATGAGGATTTGAGATCTCAACGATCTCATAACTATAAAAAATCGAAAAACATTGTTTTTTTAAAACGTTTAAGTTCGAATTTTTTTTGCTAAAACATATGTTTTTTAAGGTTGTTCTTCTAATTTTCCCTAAAAAGGAATGTAACTTCAAGATTTAAAATGGCAATTCCAAGGAAATGCTTTGTCATTTCAATATATGAAAATCCTCATATGCATTTTAAGAAAATAAATAAATAAAATTTCATCTGATTTAAAAAATAAACATCAAATGAAACAATTGGATTAAGAACTGACGAGCAAATGAAGCATATGAGGAGTTTTTAGGCGATGTCGGCCAGTTTGGTTGACCAAATTAAATCATTCATATGCTTTGCTTTTCATTTATTCTTCCCTCCAATAGATCAATGCCCTGCTCCTCTCCACTTTTCTTCTACTTCTTCTCCTTGTATGATGATCACACAAGAACCAAGATCCCATCAAAGGGTGGAAGAGAGAGTACCGTTTTCAAAAGGAAGAGACGAACCTTAGTGCACAATAATTGTGATTAGAGCTTCTCATACTCATTTATCTCCAAAATTTTCAAATCACTCATCCTTGGATCTCAATCCCTCATGCCCTTTTTAGTCTGAATTAAAAATGTTATTCATGGCTTTTTGTAAAAATAGAAGCAAATATTTGAAGGGCACCATTATTCACACACCACAGGACTGTTTTCTCACCCCAGTAAAGAAAATACAAAAATAAATAAAGTGGGGTGCTAGTTTTAAAATAGTCTTTTTTTTAGTAGGGGTGTAGATTTTTTATTAACTTTTTAAAAAATTAAGAAAAATTCTCTCTTATTTAATTTCTTGCACCCTTTTATCTCACTCTTTTCTCTCTATAAATCTATCGGGCTCTTTCTCTCACCTCTCTTAACACGTGCATAGCATGAGCAACTAACTCTCAGACTTCGTTTAGGTGTTTCCTGATTTTTCTCAAAAAAAAAAGAGATTCTAGAAAACTCAGAATCCTGCAGACTCTTAGGCCTTGTTCAAGAGCCAAGAAAATGGGTTTTCCTGGGGATTTTCTGCAGAAAATGAGTTTCTGTGCATTTTCTGAGGTTTGTTTCTGTTTGAGAGTTTTCTGGGTTTCTATATTTTCGGAGAACTTTCTACTGATAGCGACATTCGGTTTGCGGAGCTTTTTCTCAAGAAACCTCAGTTTCTGAAGTGGTTGAAGTATATTATATTTTGATAACTACACTGGATTATTTCTTAAATTGCAGTTAGTATCTAGCGCCAACCAACGACTACTTAGCAGTTAACTGCCATTTAAAAGGGTTTTAAATGTTTGATTTCTCAGAGATGTTGGTAGCTGCTATTACTGCACCTTTTTCAAAGTGGTCAAGACCTTGCAGACCTGAAAGGAGGAGCTTGAAGAGACTCTTCAGTGGCAACTGGATTTTACCAGAATCTGAGTTTCTACTCAGATTATAGATAGAATTTAGGTCTTTTGGGAAGAGTCTGCCGTTCAAGAGTGGTCCTTGGGAGGTGGGATTCCGAATCGTTTCCAAGTGAAAACAACAGCCAGTCATCTGAGCATTTTGGTCAGATTAGCTCAGAATCTGAGCTCAGATTCTTTGCATTATATACTTCAATTGGGTTATTTGCATCAGATCCCAACTCTGTCAATGGTCATCTAACAAAGGAAACTCTTCTTCCCCAAATTGCTTATCTCCTGGTCGTTGAAGCACTAGAGTCCAACCCCAGATTGTTAAAACCCTCTTCGGAAACCCTAACCCCAGATTGTTAAGCTCAAAGTTCAAACCTTAGCAATGGCAAACTCCATAGGAGTGCTGATGGAAGTAGGAAGTGACGAAGTTGCAGTCCTCACGATGGAAAATCCCCCGGTCAATTCATTAGCACCTTCAAGTAATCTTAGATTTCCCCCTTTTTTAGACTAATCTCAACAGATTAGGGTTTCTTAGTGGTTTTAATGGTGTTACGATTTTGTCTTTATTTATAGTTTTTGGTTTTTTGAGTGTAGTTATAGCATTATTGAAGGAGAAATACAACGAAGTGACGAGAAGAGATGATGTTAAAGCTATTGTTCTTACTGGTAATATTTGCTTACTTTTAATTAATTTAATCTGTTAAAATAAATTGTTCTGGACAAATTTGCATGTGATTATAGCTAGGAGTGCAAGAAAACCCCGAAACAGACCCAAAAATTGGCCAGACTAGACCAAAACTGATTCGTTCTTGAATTGGTTCTGGTTTATGGTGGCGAGAATCGAAAACCGATTAGGTAGGATTAGTAGCCCAAAAAAGAGCTAAAAAATAATAAAATTTTTACTGAAACATAATGGGTTCTAGTTCGATTTTGGTTTTGGGTGGTGAAATTCTAAAACAGATTAGGCAGGATTAGAAACTGAAAAAACCTGAAAAAAAAAAGCTTAAAAATAAGAAAAAACCCAAAACCGACCATAGAAAAGTGAATTCTTGGGTTTGGGTTCCGTTAAAAACCGAACCGATTCGTTTCGGTTCCTGCTGAACTAAACTGAAAACTGAAATTTTCGATTTCAGTTTGGTTAACAGAATCGGCATACCTACTTGTAGCCATAGCTATATCTTGTACATGATTATGGAAGCCGATGGCTTTTTAGTATTCGATGTCTTCAAACTGCTAGAATATGATGCATCACATATACATTTATGAAAACGTTTGTTTTTCACAAGTAATGCTCAGTTTGATATTTAAATTGTTTAGTGTGTGGGGTAATTTTAAGAGCAGCTCAAAATTTTATATTAATACTCATAAACATACATGTCTGTACCCTTCTGTTATTTTTATTGGGTAAGCTCAAGCCTCTAGTTGAGCTACAAGTCCAACTCCTTTGTTTTTATTTTATTATTATTATTATTATTATTATTATTATTATTATTATTATTATTTTCATAGGTTCTTATTAGGGATGTAGATTCGGTTTAGTTTGGGAAATTGAAAAAAGAAGGAATACTATACTAGTACATTAGTAGCCACTACAAAAAAGAGGATTTTTGGATACAGGTTTTAGAGGCGACTTTGGATGCGGTCTCTAATAATGAGGTTATTGGAGACAACCTTTCTAAAAATGGTCACTATTGTTATTATTGGAGATGGCCTTTCCAAAAGTGGTCTCTATTGTTATTATTGGAGATGGCTTTGACCTACGGAGCAGTCTCCATAAGTTTTAGTGAGATAAAACTTTTGAGATGACATAGAAAACCGTCTCTAAAAGGCCCTTTTCACAACAACAAAGACGGCTAAGCCATTTCTAAAAGATTGCAAATACAGATTCGGCCAACATCTCGCCAAGTTACTTCCCAAAACCAAGGCGTTGAGAAAAATCTGTTTAGTCTCTAGTACGATGTGAAGACTTCAAAAGAAAAAAAACACGGTTGAGTTTGGAGAGGATGGCTGGGTTTGAGACGAACGAAATCGTTAGACCTGTTTTCTATTACTCACGTGCGTCGCCATGGCCGGCCCTAGATTTCGGGGCTCAAGGTGAATTTCTAAAATGAGCCCTTGATCAATTTTAAGGTGTACCCTTGCAAGTGCACAAGATCTATTGTAGTATGGCAAGAACAAGGGTGTTGAACCCACAGGGAAACGTGAATTTTTAATTAATTCTTTTAGAGATTTAAAAACGTCCCCAAGAAAGTACCAAGGGGTAGATTCAATTTACCAAAAATTTATCACACTTTTCTTAAAAGCAATAAAAATAAATTAATCTAAACAACTAATTGTTGATGAATCTAAGAACATCATTTAAAGATGATCAAGGAATATGCTACCCGAGACTTATAACCTTTCTACCATTAAATCCACAATTTTATTAAGCATCATTCACACTATCATTTATCTAGAAAAATGATTCGTAAGAAAACATGATCATCAATCTGGCATACCCTATCTAAAAATAATGACTCAGTCTATCATCGCGGTATGAGTCATGTAACAAGCATAGCGTATCTCATGATGTTTGGATCACGACAATAGGGCACATAATCACTCTGCAGCCTAGATCAGCCTGCAGGTCCAGATCTAGCGATTATAGTCATTGATACGCGCAATCAACGGTCATAACAAAGCGTTCAACATATATTCAATCACACACACTTTTAGCAAAACAATTCCATGATGACATTAATTAACTGTGGTATTAATCATAAAAATATTACTTATCTGGGGATCGCATCCTCCTTGAACAAGTGATTTAGCCGCTCATCTTTTGTGTACGATCTCTTTACACATTCAAAGCCATTCCACTTTTCATTTATCTCCAAAAATCTTTTATAATGTTTTTGCTAAATACACTCTATGATCTCATAAAATGTAAAAGTAGAATAATGCAAAAGCCCTAAGTACAATCTACCTAGAGAAAACCCTAAGAGAATAAGAAAAGAAAAACCCTTGAAAAATGCCCAGAAGAGACTAAAACCAAAGATGAGTAATGAATAATAATCCTCAAAAATTCCTCCTCCCTTTTTTACAAAGCCGTAGCTTTTCTTTTATAGGGTCGAGCAAACTCTATACCTAATAGCCTCAATTGATTGAGGATGAAGTCTCAATCGATTGACTTTTGCATTCGAAAATTGGGAAGGGCCACTTGTCTTCTTCTGTCAGTCGATTGACATTCATGTGTCAATCGATTGACACATAGGGGTAGACTCCTCTTTCTCTTGGTGGCTATTGAGTTGTTTCACGAATTTTTGTGTTTCTTTTGATCTTTCGGTCCATAGCCATTATGTAGCCTTTAATTACTTCTTTTTACGCTCTTCAACGATCTAACGATCAGAAGCACCTGTAATCAATAAAAATCTCACAACAATCATCAGATGCTTTCATCGGACAGTTAAATATAGGGATTAAGGTGCGAAATATAATCACATTTCAGCACCGATCACACCCCCAAACCTACACTTTGTTAGTCCTCGAGCAAAGAGAATGATAAATATGTTAAAGCGATTAAAACTAACATTCTACAAATTAAATGCCACTTTCGTAGGGAACACGATTGCATTTAGCGCATGCAACAAGCCTTTAAACCCCTAGGTGATCCCTAGTGGAGGAGTTGTGTCTCCTGAAGGTTTCCAGTGAAGATACCTACAAACTTCAAAACTTATGAATTTCAGAATTTTTAGTCATGCCCTTCAATCAGTTAAATGGCCCTAAAAATCTTTTAAAATGCATCTGACCATGTTCATTTCATTAGTGCTCATTCAATTCAATTCATTCAATGCTCATGTTTTATGCCTTAGTGTTATGCAATTATCACATACTCAAATTCTTTTATCTGAGAAGAAGCTTAAACTAGGAACATTTAGATCACATGCCTAGACTCAATCCTTACCATGGGTATACACTCAGAATGAAATCACTCATGATGAATAGTTTTATTTTTCACTCACATGTGAGATAACATTACAACACAATTCACGAAAATCTCACAAGTTATAAGAAGGACGGTGCATCAAAGAATTTTGGAGAAATCTCATTAAGAAAGATATTTATATTTTAAACATGCATATACCAAGCACCATAGACATTGTATAATTACTCTCTACAAGACATTTACCACTCATGATTGGATCAAAAAGGTCTTTACTATGGTTGTAATGGGGCTCGGGTAAAGGTTAAGAAAGAAAGGGAAAATTAGATTCAAATTTCTCTGAGAAATCGGAATAAGTAAGACACTCGATTTTCTGATTTTTCAACTTCATTTTTTGAAGTTTTTAGAACCTTTCTCTTTTTATAAACACTTTTCTCTTTCTTCTCTCTTTTTTTTTTTTTTTTTTTTTTTTTTTTCATCACTCCCATATATTTCTCTACTTTTTGCACTAAACTAAATTTTCTTTTTCTCTCCCCTTTTTCGTTTATCTGCCATTTATTCCTTACAGATATCACCGCCATAACTTTTTGTTTCCTTCCTTGATCTCATCCCTAATTTCTCAGAGATAAAAGGGTAAGACTTTTAAAACTGGTGTGGGGTATGACTAATATAGTTTACAAAGAATAAGTTAAGGTAAAATTTCTCAGTTGAGGCTCAAAGGGGGTGCAACAAGATAAATCACTATATGGTGGGATACTTTGGGCACAAACGAGCCAATAATGGCCTTAGATTATTTCCTTTCATGATGGTAATGATGCCTATTTACCTTGAGTTTATACACAGTGATTTCTAGTGTAATGATATAACACACGTAAAATCAACAAATCAAAATACAATGCATGAGATTTTAACGATTTAAGCGAGAAACTCAAAGATGCTTCGAATTTATTTCAGCACTCATTAAGAACGAGGACAAAGTTTCAAAACTCACTGGGCTTTAGCCCTTCTTGTGATCTGAAGATTTCAAGTCATACACTTAATTCTCGGATTTGGAATTAAAGCAAAGTGTTGGTGCAAAAATTTTCAGCATAGATCATGATCATCAATGTTCAATCTTTAAAATTTATGAGCATTCATAAAATCATGGCATGATAACAATTTTTCAAAGGGTTTTGAGTCATTCACAATTTAAGAATATGAATAAGATTCAAAATTCATAAGTCCTCTGGTCATCAGTCGATCGATTGAGACACTGGTCTCAATCGATTGACTGCTATAATTTCCAATTGACTGTCTGTGGTTGTCAGTCGATCGATTGAGACAGTAGTCTCAATCGATTGACTGATATGCTTTTAAGGTCCGAAAACAGTCCCTTTTTTTTTTTTTTTTTAAATATAGGAAATTAGCCCAAATTACCCCCCAAACTTGAACTGTCCAATGCCCGCATTAGCGATGATGTTGAGAAGGGAGGGAAGACCCCCCCCAAACCTGTTTGATGCAATCGAGGACCAAAAAGAAGTAGATCAAGTGCAAGGGATGGTAATCAAAAAGAAAAACACCATTAATTTACTAACTAAATTTGTATTAAATATAAGAAAACTATGACAATTATTGACAAATAAAAATCCTACTCGAAAATTAATGGAAATCTAACCTAAACTAAAACATAAAAAGCAAAATAAAAATAACATAAAGGACTCTGAAAACTAGATCCTAAAACTGAAATTCCTAATCCTTTAATCAACCATGGTAGAACGTCCTTCCTTCGGCTTTGAAAAAGCGTAAGTCCATATTTCTTCCGGGATACCACCCTCGCGTGGAGGTGGGGTAGGTATGTGCGGCGGAGACGATGGTGGGGCGGAAGGTAGTGGAACGAGAGGTGAAGGGGGATTCAATTCCGCCCACAAGTAGGTCGGAATCAAATTCGTGGATGGACCGTTGACGACCTTAGCGGAGCGCATAAAAATTGATTTGATTTCTAAAGGGGATTCATCATCAAGATTGATGACTTCATGATTTGACAAATCGAGTGGTGGCTGCAGAGCGTGGTAACGTGCACATTTTTGCGCGGGTTCCATCAATTTTTTCACCGCAGATCGGGTACGATACCGAATAGAAGACATGGCTAGGACTTGGGGAAGGAGGAATAAAAGTTTGACTAAAGGGATACTATAGAAAAATTAAACTAATAAGATCCTTAAATAGAGAAAAACTTCTAAAAGATGGACTCTAAAAACTGCTCTAAGAAACCTTCTACACTACAGACTCTACAAAATTCTATTTTCGGACGGGTTGGTGTAAATTTCCGGAATGAAACATTAGTCAATCGATTGAAATTTTAGTGTCAATCGATTGACACAAGATGCTAACAAAACCTGATGGTGCACGGCTCAAATTCCACTCCCAGAACGGTTTCTTTTTAGAAACTTCCTGTTTTGACTGACTTAGACAATTTTGCCCATGCATGAGTCAATCGATTGAGAGTCGGTCTTCAATCGATTGACGGATGAGAGTTATTTTTCAAGAATTGTAGAATTGAGGTGCTCAATCGATTAAGAATTTCATCTCAATCGATTGACTGATGAATATATGCACAACCCGAGAATGCATACCGCAAAATTAACACACTAAAACCTCCGATTCCATTGATTCCAAAGACTTGATTACAACCATTGGTCCCCTACAGCTAAACAGAAACTATGATTAATTAAAAATAACAACGAAAAACACACAAAACATAATAGAACACAAAACACTAAACCACAACACTAAACCAAAATACACTAAACAAAAACATCAAACATTATCATCATCATCATCAAATTTAGGGTCCCTCTCCTCGTTCATCGCTGCTCTCGCTCCTACGATGAATTCGTCGGCACGCCCAGGGTATGATTCCCGGGCCATCCACATGAGGAGAGAAGTCTGAAATTTTGACTGTCAATCAACACCTGAAAGTCTTGCATTCAACCCGTCCATCCGCACCTCGAGGCGAGCTACGGCTGCCTCGGCGTTAAAATCCAGGACCTCTTCGGGACGAGGTCGTCTTACACCGCCACGTTGGCGCTGTGCGGGGTTTGGACATGGGGGTTGAGGTACAACATCGATGTCAATCGGAGGTGGTTGCGCACGGAGAATAGCCTTGATACTCTTATCCCAAACATTGGTGCCATGTTGATAAAACTGCATATCGCCCATCTCTTCATCATCGTAAATCGGGCAGCCAAGGTGTTCCAAGAGGTGCATCACGTAGTGCGGGAAATGGAGGAGAATCGCTGCTCGCTTCGCGGGTATGGTGGTGGCGGCGATATCAGTGTGACACCGATACATTTCTTCTAGCATAAGACCGGGCACATCGAACCAGGTATTCGTGTGTGCGGCGTATAGGGCGAACACCCTAGCCTTCGTTCGCTCGCTCTTTGTGCCATGCGGTAATAGGTTGTTGGACATAATGATGTCCCAAAACAAAATATCCATTGTTAGGACGGCTTGTTTAGTGGACAACCCAGAACCGCGGCCCCCTCCACACATCTGATTGATCATGTCGTCCTGACTAAGATCGATGGCGGGATCAATGTGATGGTTCAAAGGGCGAACCGCGTAAAAGTTGAAAGCTCGGGCGAGATTGGCGGCGTGTAGGTTATAACTCCAGTTGTCGATCTCGATCTTAATGAATGGCATCCCGGTTGGCGAAATTGGAGCGGACACCCACTCCATCTTTTGGTAGAACAGGCGAAGGATACACAGAGAGACATCAATAGGGGGAGGAGTGAGCAACATTTCTAATCGCAAGGCCTCGATGAATTCGATCGAGCGGGCGCATTCCGCGATGCGACGGTATTTGGCTAGGTCGAAGAAATTTTTCGTTTGGAACTGGCGATCGACATAGTCATCGTTAGGGATACGCATCGGATCGTTGGCAAGACGATGTGGACAGAACATTGGCGGGCCAGGCGTTGCCATTCGATCATGTACGAGGAGGAATAAAACTGGATGCGCGCCTCAGATTGGATGTGAGTGGAAATGAAGGGGACCACGGGTGTGTGCCCCCATTATATAGTATAGAGGTCAATCGATTGAGGATGGTCTTTCAATCGATTGAAAACGCTTTGCCTCCACCATGTCGTAAGAAATTGGAAAGTCTCTAGGCATGTAGATGCGACGTGGAACAATCCACTAATCCACCTTCAATCTCAATCGATTGACACAGTGATGCCAATCGATTGAGAAAACCTTTTTCGAAAAGTCGCGCCGGTTAGGTTGCTTTGGAAACGGGTGATTTAAATGAGCAATCACGTCAATCGATTGAGGGGTTGGCCTCAATCGATTGACACAGACGTGCCCTAAAAGTTAGCTGCAATAGACAAGATGTGTCGATTGATGCTTCAAAATCTGAAAACTGCCATAACTTCGAGGTGATATCAATTGATTGAAATTAATCTCTCAATCGATTGACAAACCAAAATGGAGATGATGATGATTGAATTCTCAATCGATTGACAGGGAAGTGTTAATCGATTGAGGACAGAAGGTCAATCGATTGACTATTTGACAGTCAATCGATTGAGAATGACTCAATTCTAACACAACAAAAACAATGTCAAAAAAAAAAAAAAACTAAAATAAATAAATCACACTGGGTTGCCTCCCAGGAAGCGCTGAGTTTAAGTGTCGACAGCTCGACCTCTTCGTTGATCAAGTATCTGGGTCACTGAGGTGCATCGCCTCAATCTTACACTGGGTGATTGGCTCAAACATCGGTTTAAGACGTTGCCCATTCACTTTGAAAACTCGATTGTCCTTGAGACTGCGAATCTCAATCGCACCATGCACACTAATGGAAACAACCTGAAACGGGCCTTCCCATCTAGATTTCAGTTTCCCCGGGTGGAGATTAAGTCTGGAGTTGAACAACCAAACTTTTTGTCCAATGTGGAACTCTTTCCGAGAAATGGACTCATCATGCATCTTCTTGTACCTTTCTTTATATATCTTGGAGTTTTCATACGCATCATAGCATAGCTCTTCCAATTCACTCAGCTGTAGCTTTCGATTTAATCATGCCGCTTGCATATCAAAGTTAAATCTTTTGATAGCCCAAAATGCCTTATGCTCCAATTCAACAGGAAGATGGCATGCTTTTCCGTAGACAATTCTGAACGGAGACATTCCAATTGGTGTCTTGAAGGCAGTACGATAGGCCCAAAGAGCATCAGATAGCCGGTTAGACCAATCTCTTCTATCCGGTCGCACCGTTTTTTCTAAAATTCGTTTAATCTCTCGGTTCGACACTTCCACCTGACCACTAGTTTGCGGGTGATACGGCGTTGCCACCTTGTGGGTAACGCCGTATTTCTTCATTAAAGTAGCAAAATGGCGGT
Source organism: Chloranthus sessilifolius (assembly GCA_021018995.1). Lineage (NCBI taxonomy): Eukaryota > Viridiplantae > Streptophyta > Magnoliopsida > Chloranthales > Chloranthaceae > Chloranthus > Chloranthus sessilifolius. Next base: position 132,622,094 of record CM037591.1, on the reverse strand, counting down.
TGCAGAAGTGCGAACCGCCATCACTAATGATCGCCCGTGGAAACCCGAATCTGTTAAAGACATTTTCCTTTAGAAATTTGACCACAACTTTGTGGTCATTCGAACAGGTTGCCACAGCTTCAATCCATTTGAAAACATAGTCAACAGCTACAAGAATATATGAATATCCGAACGACGGAGGGAAAGGACCCATGAAGTCGATCCCCCATACATCGAAAATTTCAACTATCAGAATTGGGTTTAGAAGAATCATATTTCGTCGTGAAATATTTCCCAGTTGCTGACATCTTTGGCATTCTTTACAAAATTTGGCAGTGTCCTGAAATATAGAGGGCCAATAAAATTCGCTTTGAAGAATCTTGTGTGTGGTATTTTATCCTCCAAAATGGCCTCCACAGGCCCCAGCATGGCAAAAGTTAATAACACTCAATTGTTCTTCTTCAGGCACACATCTCCTGAGAACCTGATCTGAACAAACTTTAAATAATTTTTGTGGCTCATCCCAAAAATAGTATTTTATTTGTGAGAAGAACAGATTTTTATCATTTTTGCTCCATTGGGTAGGGATTCTGCCTGTTACCAGATAATTCACAATATTAGAGAACCAAGGAACTTTTGTAGCGACAACACCTATTGCCATCAACTGTTCATCCGGAAAGGTATCCCGGATAGTCTCAGAGACCGATGATTCTTCAGGCAAAATTCTTGACAGATGATCGACGACAATATTTTCGACCCCTTTTTTATCCTTGATCTCAAAGTTGAACTCTTGTAGGAGTAAGATCCATCGGATCAACCTTGGTTTGGTGTCCTTCTTTGTTAGCAGATATTTCAATGCAGAGTAATATGAAAAGACCACTATTTTCGAGCCAAGCAGATAAGAGCGGAACTTATCCAAAGCATACACTACGGCTAATAACTCCTTCTCAGTGGTGGTGTAATTTAACTGGGCATCAATCAATGTCTTACTGGCATAGTAGATCACATGTGGTATTTTGTTCACCCTCTGCCCTAAGACTGCTCTAATAGCATAATCAGATGCATCACACATGAGTTCAAACGGTATAGAATAATTCGGGGGTTGGATTATCAGTGCTTTAGATAACAACTCCCGCAATTTCAGAAATGCTTCCATGCAATCTTCATCAAAGTTAAAAGAAACATCTTTGCCAAGCAAGGTACACAATGGTTTAGCCACCTTGCTAAAATCTTTGATGAATCTTCTGTAAAATCCTCCATGACCCAAAAATGATCGAATTTGTCGAACACTCTTTGGTGGTGGCAGATTGGCAATTAAGTCGACCTTTGCCTTGTCAACTTCGATTCCTTTCTTTGAAATAACATGTCCCAACAGAATTCCTTGTTGCACCATAAAATGGCTCTTCTCCCAGCTGAGAACAAGTTTGGATTCCATACAACGTTGCAACACTTGTGAAAGGTGATTCAAACATGAACCAAACGTCTTCCCAAAAATAGAGAAATCGTCCATGAATACCTCGATGAATTTATCAATCATATCCGAGAATATGGCCAACATGCATCTTTGAAAAGTGGCCGGACTATTACATAGGCCGAATGGCATTCTGCGATATGCAAACGTACCATAAGGGCAGGTGAATGTTGTTTTCTCTTGATCAGCTGGAAAAACGGGTACTTGATTGTATCCCAAATGCCCATTAAGAAAACAGTAAAACTCCTGCCCAGCTAACTTCTCAAGAATTTGATCAATGAACGGAAGGGGAAAATGATCTTTTCTTATAACCGTGTTCAATTTTTGATAATCGATGCACACACGCCACCCAGTAGTTTCACGAGTGGGCACTAATTCTCCTTTAGTAGTTTCTTTCACAGTGATTCCAGACTTTTTCGGAACGATTTGGACTGGACTTACCCATTCACTTTCAGAGATCGGATAGATGATTCCAACATCGAGTAATTTAATGATTTCCTTTAAAATGACTTCTTGCATGTTCGGATTAAGTCGTCTTTGCGGTTCTCTCGATGGTGTACTATCATCTTCCAGATGCATTTTGTGCATACATACCGATGGGTCAATCCCTTTCAAATCAGCTAGGGTTCATCCGATAGCTTTTTTATTTTCCTTCAACACTTTCAGCAAATCATTCTCTTGTTCTTCCGACAATGTAGATGAAATTATTACCGGAAGCGTTTCACGAGGTCCTAGAAAAGCATATTTGAGGGACTCAGGCAATTGTTTCAATTCCACAGTTGATGGCTGCTCAATTGACGGAGTCAGCTCGTCCTTTTCCTCAACAGGTAATGGTTCTACCTTAGTCACAACTTCACATAAGTTATCATCTTGGCATGATGAACTCGACTTTTTCTCTTCTGGTTGCTTCCTTTCAAGCCCTTTTTCCTCATAGATGACTAACAAAGCAGTTTCAAATTCTTTCTTGGTAAGCATTGATGGTAATGCTTCATCCACTACTTCGTCCACCTGATCGATGTAGAAACAGTCGACCTCATCTTCATTCGAAAAATGGTTCATCGCATGAAATATATTCAATCTGACTTTCATGTTTCCAAAAGAAATATCCATGACTCCGATTCGATAATTAATACAAGCATTTGCAGTAGCGAGAAACAGATGTCCAAGGATGATGGGGACTTGATTAATGGATTTAGCAGGTGGTTCCATGTCTAAAACAATGAAGTCCACTGGAAAGACAAACTTGTCTATTCCAACCAAAACATCCTCGATGATACCCCTGGTCTTCTTTCTGACCTATCGGCAAGTTGAAGTGTAACCGTTGTGGGTTTCAATTCACCCAATCCTAATTTCTCATACACTGAGTATGGGATCAGATTAATGCTTGTCCCCAAATCCAGTAACGCTTTTCCAATTGGTTGTCCACCAATGACACATGGAACAGTTGGGACTCCAAGATCCTTGAGTTTCTGTGGGGCTTCCAATTGCAATATCGAACTGACTTGATTAGTCAGGAACACTTTCTTTGAAACATGAGTGCGTGCCTTTCTCTTACGAGTGCACAAATCTTTGAAGAATTTGGCGTACTTAGGAACTTGTTTGATTGTCTCAAGTAATGGAAGATTTATCTTTACCTGTTTGAATGTTTTAAAGATTTCTTCCATTTTTGCCAGTCCCTTCCCCATTCTAGGTGGAGGAGTTAGGCACTCAGGGAATGGTGCCTTAGGGACATAAGGTGGAGATTTAAGTTCCGGATCTTTTTCACGTCCTTGTTGGACAGTTGAGGGAGACACTTCCTCTACTTCTTTTTCTTTTCCCTTCTCTCTTCCTTGCTCTTTTCCTTTTCCTTTTTCTTTTCTTTTCTCTGACTCTTTCTCTTTTGCTGCTTCTCTTTCTTCATCAACTTCCACAGGCAATTTCACTTGATTATCAACCTCTCGTCCACTTCTTAGCTCTGTAACAGCTTTCAACTGTTGACTATTCGATGGTCCTTCATCAGGTAGTGCTTGGCCTCGAGGATTGTTAATGGGTTGACTCGGAAGCCTACCTTCCTCTCGTTGACTCAATTGATTGGTCAATTGACTAAATTGATCTATCATCATCTGCTGGAAAGCTTACATATTTCGCATGATCTTTTCCTCCAAATCAGAATCTTTTAAATTGGTGGCCTGAGATTGATTAAAATTCTGATTTTTTTGGTAATCAGAATTCGGATGATAATAAGGAGGGTTTTGCTGGAAATTAGAATTTTATTGTGGACAAAAATTATGTTGTCCATTCATTACATTGGATCTGAACTGCTGATTCACCTGTCCAGTTTGGTTTGATCCTCCCCATCCTAAGTTGGGGTGATTTTTCCATTCCGGATTATATGTGTTTGAGTACATGTTCCTACCTTGTCGCTGATATGATTGAGTCAGATTCACCTGCTCTTGAGGAGTAGGGTCATCAAGAAGAAATGACAAGGTAGTAGGGCACTCGTTAGCCATGTGACCTGGGTGGTCACAGATTGAACAAGCAGTTTGGTTGCTAGCACTTTTAGCTTGCTTAGTTGCAGCCAACAGCATATTCATTTGCTTGGACAACATATCAACCTTTATTGAAAGATCTGGGGTGTTGTTATTGACATCAAATAATCCATTTCTGATCAACACATGTGATTTTGTTGCCACATCCAAATTAGTTCGCTCTATTGTCGCATTTTGGATTTAAGTTTGACACAACTTCTCAAACAATGCCCACAGCTCATCAGCCTCTTTCGTGGCGCACGATCCTTCGCAAGATGCATCAACCATGCGTCTCTCTTCGGGAATTAGTCCATTGTAAAAATTCTGGACCTGGTGCCACCTGGCAGTTGATGATTTAGACAACTCTTAATCAATTCCTTAAAGCGCTCCCAACATTCATGAAATGTTTCTGTAGGTTGTTGGGAAAAGAACTGGATCTTCTGACGCAACTCAATGGTTTTGGTCATGGGAAAATATTTTTTAAGAAACTGACGGTGTAGCTCTGCCCAACTCTGAATAGATTGTGGTTCTAAGGAGTAGAACCAAGTTTTTGCCTTATCTCTTAAAGAGAAAGAAAAGAGTCGCAGCTTAGCTATTTCGTCGATCACATTATGCACATGAAACATTTTACACACTGTAATGAACTCATTCAAATGAACATGTGGATTTTCGTTAGACAATCCATGATAGATTGGCAACATTTGAATCATTGCGGATTTGAATTCGTAATGGTTCACTAGGATGGGGGCATGCATGATACTATCTTGATCTTCGTAAAAATCAGGATCATTGTAATATTCCAATGTTCTTGGGCCCTCATCATGATTATTGTTCCCATTATTTCCATTATTATTGTTATGATTATTTTCATTCCTTTGATCTGTCATAGTCTCAGTATGATGATACTGATTCCTTTGGATTCTACGATTCTCTCTACAATATCATTTGATCTCAAAATTAAACGGTTGCAGATGTGGGTGATGAGAACGAGTAAAGCTTATGCACCAATACCCAAAACAAAGATTGTTGAGTCCACAACAACCCACAAAATTCACCTTCAATCGATTGAAGTTGAATTTCAATCGACTGACACAAAGCACACACAAATATTCAAACAGAGACTTAATCAGTCAATCGATTGAAGCACTGTTCTCAATCGATTGAGGTTCAAAAGTCAAACGGAGTTAGCACAGATTTTGCAGCTAAGATGGCAAACAGCAGAGCTCTTGTTAATCGATTGGCATAGGAATGTCAATTGATTGAAAGAAACCTAGAAATTCACAGAGAATGATATCGCAGTCTCAATCGATTGACAGAGAATGTTCAATCGATTGAGTCTATGATAAACAGTAGCCAATATCAGAAGAAAAGAAAAGAAAAAAAATCAGATAATTTTTTTTTTTAATTTTTAATATTTTTTTTTTATTCGAATTTCAAAAATCAAAAAATAAATTTAAAAATCAAGATTAAGATTTGAATTTCAAAAACTAAAGGAATCCTACAAAATCTAACCTACAAGAGAAAAAGAAGAAGAAGAATAAAAGACTCCTATATTTCCTAAACAAGAGATCCTAAAAAGTCTATAAGTAGAATTTAGAAAATCCTACAAAATATCTAAAAGAGGAAAATAAGGAAAATGGACTCCTACAAAATCTAAAATAAGAAATCCTAAAAATTTTATACTTTCTAAAAGAACTCCACAAAATCATACCAAAGAGAAGAAAAATAAGGGAAAGAAGATTTTGCAAATCAAAAATCCAAATATTAATTTTTAAAATTCAAAAATCAAAATTCACACAAGAAAATCAAATTTTAATTTATAAATTAAATTTTAAAAAGCCTAATTGCAAAAATTTAAGTTTGAAAATCAAACATCAACCTTTGAACACCAAATTTCAGATTTCACAATCTACAAACATCCAAAATTTCATAATTAAAGATTTTTTTTTTTTTTTATACTACTCACAACTGTCGATCGATTGACTCTTTCGTGTCAATCGATTGACAAAGCAGCTTTTCGTAAACACGAAACACAGTCAATCGATTGAAGAAAAGGTCTCAATCGATTTACTATCAAGCACTTTTAACAAATCTCTTTCCGAATTAATCAAAATTTCGCCGAATTAATCAAAATTTCTCCGGCAGCGGCGCTAAAAACTTGATCGATTTTAAAGTGTACCCTTTCAAGTGCACAAGATCTATTATAGTATGGCAAGAACAAGGGTGTCGAACCCACATAAAAACGTAAAATTTTAATTAATTCTTTCAGAGATTTAAAAACGTCCCCAAGGACGTACCAAGGGACAGATTCAATTTACCAAAAATTTATCACACTTTTCCTAAAAACAAGAAAAATAAATTAATCTAAACAACTAATTGCTGATGAATCTAAGAACAATATTTAAAGATGATCAAGGAAAATGCTACCCCAGACTTATAACCTTTCTACCATTAAATCTACAATTTTATTAAGCATCATTCACACCATCATTTATCTAGAAAAATGATTAGTAAGAAAACATGATCATCAATCTGGCATACCCTATCTAAAAATAATGACTCAGCCTATCATCGCGGTATGAGTCATGTAACAAGCATAGCGTATCTCATGATGTTTAGATCACGACAATAGGACACATAATCGCTCTGCAGCCTAGATCAGCTTGCAGGTCTAGATCTAGCGATTATAGCCGTTGATACGCGCAATCAACGGTCATAACAAAGCGTTCAACATATATTCAATCACACACACTTTTAGCAAAATAATTCCATGATGACATTAATTAACTGTGGTATTAATCATAAAAATGTTACTTATCTGGGGATCGCATCCTCCTTGAACAAGTGATTTAGCCGCTCATCTTTTGTGTACGATCTCTTTGCACATTCAAAGCCATTCTACTTTTGTATTCGAAAATTGAGAAGGGCCACTTGTCTTCGATTGACTTTTGTATTCGAAAATTGAGAAGGGCCACTTGTCTTCTTTTGTCAATCGATTGACATTCATGTGTCAATCGATTGACATATAGGGGTAGACTCATCTCTTGGTGGCTGTTGAGTTGCTTCACGGATTTCTATGTTTCTTTTGACCTTTTGGTCTATAGCCATTATGTAGCTTTTAATTACCTCTTTTTACGCTCTTCAACGATCCAACGATCAGAAGTACCTGTAATTAATAAAAACCTCACAACAATCATTAGATGCTTTCATCGGACAACTAAATGTAGGGATTAAGGTGCGAAATATAATCACATTTCGGCACCGATCAGCCCTCCGTCATAATAATCCCTAAAAAAAGTTTGCCACAATTTTTATTTAACAAATAAAATAATACTCATTTCTCTCACAATGACAATTTTTTTTTTAACAAATAAAATAACACTCAAATATCCCATAGTGACAATTTTTTTTTAACAAATAAAATAATACTCATTTCTCCCATAGTGACTAATTTCTCCTATTTTTTCCAAAATTTTGCTAAAATTTACTGAAACATAAGTTGGACATAACTTTCAACGAAATTTCGATGATTTATTAGAAATCGCCAAATTTCATTAATTTTGGTGAAACTAATGATTTTTTTTCAAATTTAATGAATTTTCTTTAAATTTTAGTCGTTTTCCCAAAATAAATAAATTTTTTATAAATATTAAATATAATTTATATATAATATTTTTTGTACTTTCTGAAATACCAAACTATGGTCGAAATTGAAATTTGTCACCATGATTGCTCCTAGATTACAAATATCTTCATATTCCACTGTACTATTTATAATTTGAAAAAGTAACTAATAAGTTAACGAAAATATATGTTAAAGGAAAATAAAATACAAAAAGAGAAGTTAAATAGTAGAACGTACCCCACGGATCTAGTAACCCAATTAATAAAACTACGGCATTTTGTAGCACTTTAACTGTCATTGTACATTCCTATCACTTTTAGCACTTTAACCATCTTAAAAGGTTGCATATATAGGTTCATTGGATAACTCTCGTCAAGTAGATCTAAATTCATTAATTTGAAAAAAATTGAGCTATAACGAGCACGAGATTGTTGTTTTAAGTTGGGTCATTTAATAAGAAAAATTTGTGTGTATAAAAAGAAATCGGTCAAACAAATCTGGACCGATCAAAATGGGGCCAGAAAATCCATTAGTCAATACATAAGGCCGGCTTGGCTCAATAAGGCAAACCGATCCGATCCAACCTATAAAGAAAAAACAAATATGGGGCATGAGAAGAATTGAACCCATAACCTATTGGGTAAAAAGTAAAATAACACAAGCATATTTATCGACTAATCCATTGACTTAATTTTCTTTTTTAATACGTTGAAAATTATATTAACCAATATCTCATAAAGACTTTTAAGAATAGGGGGCCCTAAATATTTGGGGGCCCGAGGCAACCGCCTGATGGGCCTTGCCCCAAGCTCAACCCTGTGTATCGCACATGCATTCCACCAGTTACATATATAACATAAAGGACCCAACTCTCATGACTTCCATTTAGGCTTCGTTTGGGTTAACTCTTTTGGGGCAAAGAGCAACTCTTTCACTTTTTAATTCCAGTGGAAAATTATTTTTATATTTGGTAATACAGCTCTTTGTCTCATTTGCTCTAGCAAGGAGCTGTTTTAAGTGATAAAACAGCTCTATGCTCGGTCAATGCCAAACTCTGCAATAATTTTTCTTTCTTCCTTTGAAGGGAATTTACAACCTTTTCTATTAAATAAAAATCATCCGATCTGTTGACTATAATCTGTTGACTATAATGCCAACCGTTGTTTTTAAATTTTAATGGTTGATAATAAAGTTCATCAATCGGATGGCTCGCATCCACTTATCAGCATTTTCATTGGGCTGAGATATGTTCCAACAATGGATTGCCACTTTGACAATTTAGATTAGTCACATATGTATGCTATATGGCATAATGATAATTCACACTTCAATGGTATGAGCTAGAAACTATAATTTTAAGTGTAAGACCATTTTGGAGTTTAAATGTTTGCTCAAGAGCCGTTATCCCAATATAAAAGCCAGAGCGATTCTCCTGACCACCATTTCGACATCAATTTAGTGTTTAAATAATCTCACACCATTAAAGGTTAAGTATGTGGGTAATCCACACCGCCAAACTGATAGATCAAACATCAAAGAGCAATGGGTTCAAAAATCAAGCTTTTGAAGCAATTCAAATCATCCAATCTATTGACTATAGTACCGGTCATTGTTTTTAATTTGAATGTCTGATATCAAAATCCATCAATCGGATGGTTCATACCGACATATAGTCATGCTTTTTTGGGCTAAGATATGCTACAATGATGGATTGCCACTTAGACAATTTAGATTGGTCAAAAAGAGCGCCACATGGCATAATGGTAGATCACACTTCAATGGTGTGAGATAAAGTTACAAACTTAATGGTGCTAGCTCGTTTAAACACCACTCATTATTGTGCCTAACCAAGAAAAACACCGGATCACAGCACGTGACCCAGACATCAAACACCCTGACAAGCCCTTTTCATAATTCACATGTTACCAAACACACCACACCACGCCTCCTCTCCCACTCCATCTTTTGTTGTTTCACAAAAGAAATCAAAAGAATTGGGATAAAATACAAAAAAGAATTACCACCACCACCCCTCCCCACCCTCCCAAACAGTAGTAAAACCAATAAACAATGCTCCCTCCACCACCCATCCTCCCAAGCTGCTCCTGATCCCTTCTTAAGCAAGCTGTTGGGGCCCACCTGGCACACTTTTGCAAAGTGGCAGCACATCACGTGGAGGCGCAGGTTAGTGGAAGGCAGTAACAGCAGAGTCCATAGTCCCCCTCCACTATCAGTTGTGAAGCTCCCTGTCCGTACAGCCATGGGGGTGGTCAGAGGGAGTGACCATTTTCTTCATGTTCTGTTGATGGAACACCTGCCTAAGTCTATCTATCTCCTTCTTCAATGCTTCTTGGTGAGCTGCACTCAATCAACACATGTAACAATACGCTTTTAACCATCACTACAAAAAATAAGACTATTAGCGGCAATATTTTTTTGCTGCTATTAGTCCTATCGCTACCAAAAACTGTCGCTATTAGTTTTGCCGTTACAAAAAAATTACCTTAACAGCAAGTGCTGCTAAAACACCTTATTTTTATAGTGAATAGGACACTTTAGCAAAAACCCCCTACTACTTAGAGCACAAATGATGAAATATTTGCATCTTTTTTTGTTATATATTTTTTTTCTAGTGGGTATGTCTCCAAAGTAGGACTCTCAATGAGTCGAGCCAGCTAAGAAGCTCGCTTGGCTTGAAAAATATGAGCTCACAAGTACCTTAAGCTCTAAGTTAAGAGCTTGTTTGTAATCGAGTCAAGACCATGAGTTTGATATTGTTGCTTGACCAAGCAAAAATTTCTCTAATCTACCTATAAAGCCAAGCTCGAGTTGAGTTGTTTTAGGGTCTAATATAAAAGAGATGGCTCCAATATAAAAGAACCGATCTCAAGCTGACCCTGGCTTGGCCCAAACTCGGCTTGAGAGCCCTACTTTTAAATCTTAAAGACCTCTTTTTATTAGTGGGGGTCTTTTATATATATAAACAAAAGATCTGTCTGAAAACCTAGTTGTCATCTAACTCGTTAATCTAGACCATCGGATGGGCGGGCCACATTTGTTGCAATTCTTGTATCCATGTCTTTTTTTTGTTGCAAAAAGAGGGGTACTCCTGCTACCATAAAACATTTTGAGTCCCATGAATCAATAATTGTCATATTTAATGCCTACTAAGCTCTACTTACCATCCTTGAAGATCTTGTCTTGAGCCAAAGCAGCAATCCTCTGCTTAAGTGCACTGTTATCGACGTTAAGAACCAACCGTTGATGATCGAGAAACGCGACTCGAGGCGACAATGTTGATACTTCCGTCTTCAATTCCATAATTAGAAAGTCAATTATCGTAACTAATGGAAAATTGCAAAAGGCAGGCAGGTTTTGTGCAGGCAAAGTGCAAGCAGTTGAAGTGATTGGCTGCCGAGGCCTGCATTGCTTAGGCCCCAGTACTGCACTTGCAGCCAATTGGATCGTGCCATCAGCTGCCTGCACTTTGCCTACACAAAACCTGCTTGCCATATAACACTGTCCTTATAATTTAGATAGTACTAAGGTAATTTAATCAATTTGCATTTATAACTAAAATGTTTGAAGAAGAAGCAGGTTCTGAAGAAACATTTCATCTCTTTATATGTTACCTGCAATGAGTTGACGCTGCGTTCAAGCTCGGAGATATATTGAAGCTTTCTCACTCGCGATCTCTGAGCGGATTGCCTGTTCGCCAGGATCCTAAAAAACCCATAAAAGAATTAAGCAAAATTCAACCTAAATTTCGCTGTAATTCAACCAAACAAAAAGAATTGGGACCACATTTGACCTCTTCACCCTCTTGGGATCAATCATGGTCATAGGATCGGCCTCTTCGAATTTGCACGAGCTCTGAACTTCGACCTGTTGATCGGTCTGTGTAGGTTTCTCCTCATTGTTGCTATTGTGATCAGACGACGTAGACAGGTTCGAAGAAGAGACCGTCGCAGCCGGCACAGGAGCTGACATTTCGTCCGAGAACATCGACATGAGCTGCTCGTCGTCCAACCTATCGAAACCGTCATGCCTGGGCTCCGGCGCGGCCACCCCACCCGGGCATTCGTCAACTACCGGTCCCTCGACGAAGGTGACAGAGTCGCTCACCGATCTCCGATGGGACCCGCGTTTCGCCGACGAGAATTCAAGAAATTCGTCGACCCATGAAGGTTGGTTGTTGTTTGGGAGGAAATTGCCTACAGAGGGGGCTCTTTGGTGCTGTGAATTTGGCCAATTTGTGGAGATATTTGGGATTTTGGGGGGCAATTGTGCCATTTTCTTTCCAAAAAAAAATTGAAAATGCAAACCAGGCAACACTAAAAATCTTCTGGCTGTGGCCTCATCCACATTGTAGGATTGAGTAAGGGAGATGGGTTATCTGATCTCCCCATCAACTTGGGTTTCTTCTTCTATCTTTGTTTTTTATTTTGTTGGGTTTTGGTTTTAGAGAGCCCCAGAGGTGTTGGAGGGGGTGGTCACATGGGGGAGAGAGATACAGCTAGCTACAGCTGTTGAGGATTTTGAGGCCCAAACGGTTTTACGAAAGAATCGCAGTAGTTAAATAACTGGCCGTATCGGCCACCACGTGCCGATGTGGCCGTCGATTTAGCGGGAACCAATTGCCATCCATCATCCATCTCTCAAGTTACAATATAATATCAGCATTACATTTAAAGATGATACTGCTGCCCATCTATTTGATCCCCACCTTTCAATTGTTGGTCCATCTCTGATTGCTCCAAGTTCAACCGTTCAATTCATTATTTCCTTTTAAAACACTTGTGCACACTCACTCTCCCTGCATGATATTTACCAAGAGGTGGCCAGTTGTTAAATGGATGGTCTGGATCATTCTACACTAGTCACCATCATACCAATAGCTCTAGGCACCATAGTAAAGTGGTGTGTCCTGATGTGCCACCGTTGGATCATGAGACCAGAAGTGATCCTGACATCTTAGCATGATATGGCAGTACATGGGGGAACAGAGTATTTTTTATTCTCTACCATTTTGTATATAATGTTTCGGATATTTGGTGAGCTGTGAAAGGGCACTTGCTAGAATCATTTGTTGCCCCATGTGCTCCATTTGTACTACTTTTCCGTTTCTTCGTACCCAAATCATAGTCACATGGGAGGGAAACGTCTCTTCTCTCTCCCCATTGTATAACATTCACATGATTTTAAATATCGGCCATGTCTGATACATATTGGGTATTGGCCGATATGTCCAATATGGATATGATATAATATGAATTATATATAGGGATGGGACATAAGCCTAGGGGTGGAAGTTCAGTTAACGGAACCGAAGTTGAAACTGAAATTTCGGTTGTGGTGTCGGTTCACCTAGAATCGACCCAAACATAAATGTTTCGGTTAACCAAACTCTCCACCCTTCTGACTCGAAACCTAACTGAATTGACCCGGTTTCAATTTCAGTCAGCCCGATTTAGTTCAAGGGTTTTTTTTTTTTTGTAAGAGATATTTTTCAATTTTTCAGACAGTTTTCTCTCCCTACTCAACCGGTTTTTGGTTTTGGGCACCCAAATCTGGAACTGATCCAAAACCTGTTTCAGTTTTTCAATTTTGGATCAGTTTTAGTTCAGTCTTTTTCACTTTGATTTTTAGTTTTTCATTTTTTTCTCCCACCGTATATAACCTCATCACTCGAGCTTCTATTGACTATGTATCACATCAGATACTTATATGCTTGAGACTCTTATTTTTATAGGTAAGTATGGGATTTGAACCCTTGGTATACACGCTTGAGGACATCACCATTAGGCAAAGGTCTAAAGACTCCAAACACCACCACCAAGGCACCAACCCAACCCCCATATGTGCCTTTTAAATCCCTGTTAATACATGGCAACCAACGTGATCACCATGATCTTTAAGTGTGCACATGTCTGAAGGTCCAGATGCTGAAAGGCTCACAAGGTGCCGCTCTACACTAGCCCTAAATACTATTTATAATTTTGATTTAATAATAAAAAATGAATCCCAATATACTTTTGTGGATTTTAAAGTGCATTACTGAAAAAACAAACTTGTACAAAAACACTTAAAATGTGAGAATATGAAAAGAGGAAGCTTGCACCACTCCTCTCACATATATCTGAAAGTAAGTTACCATTTTGAGGATGGTTTCTCTTATCTCTGTGTTCAATCAATTTTACACCCATTGAATAGAAGGGAATCTTGACTTTTATGGTTTCCTTTTTTATAAGATAGTCAGTTAAGATCCCTTCTATCCAATGATGGTATAACTGGTTGAGCACCATATCAAGTTCACGGATTTCAAGGATAAATAAATAAATCATTTGTGTGATAGGGCATCATAGAATCATATCTTAATATTCTTCTGAAGCACCCTTAGCACTGAATTCCTTGGAAAGCTAACATTATAAATGGAAAATTAAGCTGACACTATAAATACAAAACTATCCACTTGAGCTAACCATGGTATATGGAAGATCAAACCATAGTTTTGTGTGTTGGATGGAATATGGTAAGAATAACACTGTGCCTTGAAAAAGAGAAAAACACACAATTGGCTTTTATCTACAAGAGTGACCACCTCTGGATCTGTGGAAGCTGTGCATTCAACCCCTCACCGAACATATTTATTAAAGGGGCTAGAGTCCATTTGTTATCTTTGTAGCTGCAATTATCGTTTTGTTCTTTGTTTTCATTTATAACATGGGTGTCTAAGAGTTACGACCCAAAATTCTATCTCAGCCCAAGGATCTAGAATTTCGAGTTATCACTTGCACGCATCTCAAATACGCTAAGCGGATATATATATAATTAAAGTTCTTGCGCTAATATGGCTCCGTGAAAATCGTAAACCCAACAATAAAAGAATGAAATAAAATGAGCAGCCATAAATAAAAAATAAATGTTATAAAAATCAATGAGATATCTAAAAATTAATGAGGAAATAAAAATCAGGCATAAATAAAAAATACGAGATTATAAATAAACAATAACTATATGAAACTGATCTTAGTAGAGAAACTACTACTATCAATAGTCGGCATTAGGATCGAGGTCAGCACCAAGGTCCTCCTGATAATCTGCTACGTCGCCCTCCCAAGGCTCCAGGTACTTTGTGTCTATCAAGTCAACGAAGTTAGTGTGAAAATGATCAAAATAGACAACATCCACTCCGTCAATATAATCACCTGCAATCGTTAGTTTTTTGTGGGATGAGTTTACTCAATCACGTAAACTCAGTGGATACACCACCATTCCACCTCACTCTACTTAGGTGCATTGTGGGTGCATCTCGTTAGTCATAATAATAATATATCAATAAAATCATAAAGAAAGAATGACAACATTATGTGCATAATGTAAAACTCATATCATAACATAAATACAGGATTATGATCTAGACACACTCATATCCTAACGTACATCATCATACCTCATAACCATAACATGTCTTATTATTACAATGATACATGCATCTGTACATCGCATGAGTGTACTTGCATACTCGTAAATCCTAATACGATATGTGCTAAAGTCACTGCTCGAGCCTATCATGTGAGGGTAACAATAATAGTTTACCACCATAACATAACATACTCATACACCTCATTCAATCTAATGGAGAGACATGACTAATCGTAACTCACAACATACTCATACTGTCTTTCCAGAAATCCGACTATAAGACGTTGTGACCCTTACGATGGCTACGTAAGGACGACACGTACAAACTTAAGTTCTTAATCTTATATTGGCCTACACATTAGTGTCTTATTTTCATACTCGTAACTTATCTTATTTTACATACATACTCATATCTTAACATATTCTTATAACTTACATCTAGTATGAGTTATAGTGCGATAACTTCACTAAACCAATCTTCCCAAGGAACGGATTTCGTAGTAATCTGGATATCCTTCGTATGACAGCTCATACTACTATAGAGGTATTGCATCCGTACATGAATGCCTACATTCCGAGTTTCACGTGACCATAAAAGAAATCTCACTACAACTAAGGCCTAAGGGTCGAACCTCATATCTTAACTCTTATTTTATTCTATCATATTAAACTTGAGGGTGATAAGGTCACTGTATATGCCACCGCATACGAGGTCACACTGAATCCACACTCACCACACTCGTCATGATATATCATACCACTATGAGTTGTGAGGCATATGAATACGATGTATTCCTCACTTTGATATCATCTCAGCGAATTATCACACTCAAGCGTAGACATAATCTCATACACTCGCATATATATGACCTAACATATTCATAACTTGTGCAATATACTAGATAAACACTTAGAACTATCTTACCTTAATGGATAGATTTGCATTCAAAATTTCATTATGATAATATATATATATATATATATATATATATATATAAAACACCAATACAAATATAGAATAAGGTAGCTATTAGTGTGAATTTGAGAATGTAGAGGTCAAAGTTCAATTTTCACGGGGGCATCGAATAATTAACTTTTCATACTATCGAAGAGGTCGCATTAAAGTGATAAAATTAATAATATATATATATATATATATATATATATATATTACTATAATTGAATGCTTAAATTGAAAGATTTAAGTTAGGTAAATCACGACCATCGATCGAAACGTCCTAGTGATTAGCATACGTTAAAAGTTTTGATCGTGATAAATCAGGGTAGAGTATTTGATACTCTACCAAAAGACATCGATGTTTCAAAGCCCTACACCTCAAGTCGGGTATCAAATTCGGGTCCAAAGCATCGTGGGTCGAGTCTCAATCGAGTGTACAAAAGAGCACAAAGGAGGCATACACCGAATAAAAGTATTAACATAGAAATTGTGAAAAATCGATCGATCGAGATTATAAATAAATGTCATTCAATTCGGGTCATAATCAATCGATCGAAAATTATGATCTGTCGATCAATATCATATAGAAAAATAAACACTTCGAATTGATCCGGAATTGATCGATCGAAATTAAAGTGTATAGGTAAATTAGTTCTGTTCAGAATCGATCGATCTAAAATATAATGTAAAGAAGACATTTGGTTAGGTTCAGAATCGATCAATCGATCGATATATATATATATATATATATATATATATATATATATATAATGGTCTCGGTCTAGAATCGATTGATCACCAATTAAATCGATCAATCGACAATTAATAGAAAATAAGCAAAGTTGATTCTATCCAAAATCGATCGATCGCAAATGGAAATCGATCAATCGGTTTCGAAAATTTCAGCAAACATCAGGGTTCTGAAAATAATAATCAAATAGGAAAAAGAAGAACAAAAGAATAATTAAAACAAAACTATAAATAACGTTAGCCATTTCATTCTCTTTTATATTAATATTTATAATAAAAATATACACGGGTTCAATTTATTTATCCCGTTGATACGTGATTGAATATACCCTATGCGATGAGATCTGAGAAGAACATAATGGATTGATGGGTACCCACCTGTTGAAGCGTAAACGGTAGATCTACGGCGATTAGAATTGAGGAAATTAACGTCCAAAATGATGGCTTGTCAAAGGTTTCTTCTTCTTCCTCCTCCTTGATCTTAATGATGGAAATGGATCGTGGTAATTCTTGTGGAAAAACACACAAAAGTTTTTAAGAAAGAGATTACGGAGTTTTAAAAATGGTGAGTTTAGAAGAAGTTGTGAGGATTTCTTAAGAGAAGAAGAGAATAAGAGACAGTTAGGGTTTCTTAAAAGATTAGAAAAAAAAAAAAAAAAGTTACGTACTTAAATAGAGTTGTCTTAAATAGGGTAGGTTCTGATGTGGAGCGCTAACACTGTGCATAGTACAAAACACATATAACATCATTAAAAAGATTTAAGAAAACCTGGATCGTTACACTAGGCCTCTTATATCACCCGGCTAATCCTAAGGGTATGTGCGCACTGCAAGTTTGCACATGCTAGGTCAACATGAGATATAAATCCCTAGGATGTCCTCGAGAGGGGGTGGGGCGGAGATTCGAACTCAGGTCTCTACTTCCTGAGGCGGGTACCTTCTGGCCATCTCACCAAACCCCTTGAGGTTAATTATGTGTTTGTTCTTGGTTGGTGAGCTACCATTGAGGCCTAACTAGTTTTGGCTAGTATGTTATATGCCTCTAATGTTATACTTAGTTTCAATTATATATAGAGGTTAGGAGCCATGAACCCCCTTCCTTAGCCATGTATAAATAGGGTGTGTTTGATAAGGTGGACATGACAATTCTAGGGTGAAATGGAATTGTCAATTCAACATTTTCTGTTTGATTGGAATTTAAGGAAATGAAAGTGAATTGAAGTGGGGCCCACAAGGAATTCACTTCCACCCACAAATTCCACCACAACTAAAATCAATTACACTCATGAAATGGCCGAAGTATCTTGAAATTTTATTTTATTTATTTATTTACATTTTATCAAAAATAATATTTTCCAATTCCACATAAATTTATTTTCCAAAGAATCTAATCAAATAGTGGAATTGCATTTTTAGGAAAGTCACTCGCACACGACACAATCAAATAAGAGAAGTGTCATTTTCAAGGGAATTTAATTCCAGGGAAGTGTGAGCATGAAAGTGCTAATTCACTTCCAAAGAGTTGCTAAGTTATCAAATAGGAGCTTAGGGAAGGCTAGGGAAAGGACTATTCTCATCGAAGATAAGAAGAGCAAAAGTATTTTCTCTGTCAAATCCTTCTACAATCATTTTTGCCGATAGAATGTCATTGTGGGTGGAGGGCAGATTTAAACTAAGTTTTGTGAATTTAGAATCCCTCCCAAAATCAAGTTCTTCAATTGGTTTATCGCATGGAGAAGAATCATTACGATTGACAAGCTTATTAGGAGGAGGGGTTACTATCTACAATAAATGTAATGTTTGTATGGAGGGGAGGGAGTCCCATTGATCATACCCTCAGTCACTCATCTCTCAGCAGATTTGGAGGGTGGTCCTGCACACATTTAATGTTAAATGGGCCTTTCTAGAGGTCAATGCTACCATGTTTGAACAGTGGAATGGAGTTCGCTTCGAAGGCATAGTGGGGGATCTCTGTAAAATCTGTTCCTATGCCGTGGTCTGGACCATTGGTTGGAAAGAAACATTGAAGTTTTTCGTAAGATTGCCAAGCCTTTTAAATTTGCCCTTAAATCTACTCGGAATTTTGTTCTTAGAATTGCCCATAAGGGGGGTTGAGGTTGGGGACCTCTGTTTTCTGGGTGAATGGGATAGTCTGCTTTTAAATCCTTTAACTCTTCCATTAGGGAAGAGTGTCGTGCTTGTCCTTAGGCTGCCTTTTGGGTGAGTTTGAGTGGAGCTTTTGGGTTATTCTTTTTCTTTGGGTACCCTCCCACTACCCTGATTAGGAAATATCCATTTTCCTTACTTTTTTAATAAATTTCCTTGTTATCAATTAAACAAAACCCCAAAAAAAACAAAACACCTTGGGACGAGTCTGTTTGGGTCCAGTGGCACCCAAACACATGTTAAGTGAATGGTCAATCAAGCAATATCTAATGAAAAATGACCAATGCGCGACCATCGGACCAACATAAATGATTTAGAATCATCCATTGATTGGGGAGTCGTATTTTTCTATTCTTTTTCCTGACACCCCAGAGGGAGGAGTGAACCCTAATGGGGCAAGGGTGCTACAAAGGGAGTGAGGTGCCATGTGGCACTCAAATTGCACCTTCCCTTGGTTCCAAGGATCAAAATCTCGGATTTCATTTAGGCTTTGGTGGGGATCGAAACTGAAATTTCGGCTGAAAACTACATCCGGACCGAAAACATATGATTTCATTTCGGTTTTGGTGGGGACCAAAACCGAAATTTTGGACTAAAATTTCTATCATTTCGGTCAAAATTTTGATCCTTGCTTGGTTAAACCTAGAGTTTAAAAAGAAGGGGCGTTCCAGCATTTAGCACAGCTCCCCCCCTCTTTAGTTACAGTATGGACACGGTGGAGTGAACTCATTTTTTCTCATTATTTGCTAAACAAATAATCTCCACAATTAAGATGAACTCATCAAAGTTGATAATTTGATTTTTAGGAGGAAGAAGTTGATAATTTGGTTAGCACAAATTCAATTTGAAGATCGACTTCAATGTGATCACCATCAATATGATCAACACTCGAGATTGACTTCAATGAGTCTGGGCCCCAATAAATCATTTCCTACTATTTCTTCGAATCCAAATACATCAAGTTGGTCTCTATAAAAAAAAAATTCATGGAATTTATCATAGTTTTTGGAAAAATTCTGCAAATAGGTGCAAATAGGTGGTCGACTGAACTCTTTGCCGAGTATTTGTTTGATTCATTTATTCTTTGAATTTTTTATCATTGTAAGACATGCTTTAATTATACGAATTTTTTATCATTGAAATCATACTTCGTATTTTTTTTGCTATGATTGTAACTTGTTAATACTGTTAGAATAGTTCCACATTGTCTGTGGGTTTGAAGGTCTTGGGATATATATAATATGGGCACTCATCACCTTACAAACCAATTTTGTGAGGTTGAGTTAGGCCCATGAAATTCTTAACATGGTATCAAAGCAGGTATTTCTCTACTTCATGCCACCGAATTCAATTGTCCACGTGATTTCGCTTGGCTCAATTCCGCCAACACATGCAGGGGCATGTTAGAATAGTCTCACATTGTCTGTGGGCTTGGAGGTCTTGGAATATATATAATTTGGGCACTCCTCCCCTTACAAGCTGGTTTTGTGAGGTTGAGTTAGGCCTATGAAATTTCACAAATACATGCACTACTATGCAATACACTAATTTTATTATTTAAAGACATTATTTTTAACTTTAAATATATTAACATATATTTTATATTTTTTAATGATTTATTATTAGGTATATAATTCCAGAATTTTTTCTCCAATTTTTCCCAAATTTATCTGAATTAAACAATACTGCCACCCCAACGAATGATTACTGAATCCGAACTTGGTTACTGTGAAGGTGGTGGTGATAATTTCCACTTGGTAATATTTTATTTTGGAATGACTCCTTGTGCGAAGAGAATCCTCTGATGAACCATTTTCCTAACCTGTATGTCCAATAGATAAGAGGGCAACCCACAAAAATTAGTACATAAATAAATAAAATATGGACTCCTGTGAGAGAATGGTTTGAAATCTCCTCCGAGATGAGCAATATAGAAAATATTTATTTTATATTTTAATTCATATAAGATGTTAGGCTAGTACAAAATTGATAGTGTACTAATTATCTTTGTACAAATGGCACTATTTTATTGTAGTGTTTCCTGTCTGTGATAATCTCATGAAGGGCTATTACGGTGTATCTAAATCTGTGCGCTCTAATATCCACTATTTTTTTATTTTTTAACAACTACTATTGAAGATCATTGATCCGACAGAATGCAATTAATTTATAGGTGTAATTCTTTAACTAAGAATTGTTCCAATCATGCACAGCCACTTGGACTGTTTGGATTGATCACAGATATTTTCCATGTGGCATAACAGTAATATATTCTTTAATGGTGAAAGATCAAACACCTATTTTGATGGTGTAAGATAATTAATACGGCTATTTTTGTTTCATGCCGTATCGCCGAGACGTCTGTCTCAGAGCTATCTGAGACAACTTGGAAATTCGAGAATTCAAACCATGTGTGAGAGTTTCTCTCTCCTCACATTGTGAGAAGGAAAGCTCTCTAGAATTCTATAAGCAAGAGGAAGAAGCTAATTGATGCGTCAAGGAGTTGCTACAATTATTTAGTTAGTTAAATAATTATGTGATCAGCTGTTCCCCAGCATTCGATAAGGAAATCTAGATGATTTTCCCTCTTAGAAATTCTCTATTGAATCCTTGTCTACTTCTCGGGTCTCACCCAAGTTCTATTTAATGGGAAAGAGTGGGATAGTGGCCACCTTGCCTAGAGCCCAATTTTTTTGATTCCTGCATGACGAAATCTGTATTTTTTTTATTTTTTTTTTTCTAAGGTGATAAAATCTGTATCGGAGACTAATTTAACTGTAAGAATATTTGTCCAATGATTCCATGTTTTTTTTATGGCCAACTTACAGAAGATGGTGCACATATATACTCATCCCGTTTTCTTGTATGAAATTTTTTTGGCTAATGTTAGCCTCAGGTTTTAAAAATAACTGACTTTAATGCCACAATAATATTACCAGAAGTGTCTGTCAATACATCGAGAAGGGACGAGAAGGATTGCAAAGTTACAGAGAACTTAGGGCTGATTATAAATGAATGGAGAAATCGAACTAGTAGAGAGTAGCGACAAGCCCAAATAGATGGGCGAAGGCTTGATTATGATGATGATGGTACTCAGGTAACTGGAAAATTGGTAGGGAAATTAACATCAAGGGTTTGGCGAGCTGCCCAGGTACCCGCCTCAGGAAGCGGGAGGCCTGAGTTTGAATCCTCCCCTGAGGCCACCCAGGGATTTATATCCCGTGCTGACCTGGCATATGGTAACTTGGGGTGTGCACATGCCCTTGGGAATAGTCAGTTGCCCAGACACCCAGGTAATAATAAAAAATGGTAGGAGAATTTGTATGTAGAGAACGGTCTTTTTTCAGTGCTTTGGGCAATCTAGTACAAAAGAAATAACACCATTTTTAATACAACATTATCTAAATAAAGCAATATAATCAAAGAGCATATTTACATGGCTCGCGCCTGTTGCACAATGGAAGTTTACAAACTTGCAACAGTGGATCCAAAAAACCAATATCAGGGGGAAAAAGAGAGACATCAAAACCTAAGAGTCTTATCCTGTTAAAGATTGAAGACTACATGTTTTACCTCCTCTTCAAAAGGGGAGCCTCCAACTACTCAGATTCTCCTTGTTGAGTCCCAACCATACCCATTCATCTGATTCTAAATCAAAATGCATGTTGTTCCGTGCAGTTTAAATTGCAATCAAAACCCACTCTTTCGGTTGCATTTGGCCTAAAAGACCATGTGGCCCAAATGGCACTGTGCCTATCATATTAGACCTTCCATGGAACCAAACTTATGTACCCTGTACAGTTTTCTTTCTACTTAGATAACAAGAAGGAATCAAATAAATGGGCTGAGATGACGATGGAAGCCAGAACAAAAAAGATATATCTTGCAGCCATCAGATAACACAATCATGTCTCTTAGTCCAAATATCACCAAAATAGCATCAGATGTCCTAGTTGTGGAACAAAACTTGTATTCCTTTGCTAGAGTTTTTCATTTTAACTTTTTAACACCATAAATACTTAGATAACAAGAAGGAATCAAATAAATGGGCTGAGATGACGATGGAAGCCAGAACAAAAAGGATATTTCTTGCAGCCATCAGATAACATGATCATGTCTTAGTCTGAATATCACCAAAATAGCATCAGCTGTCCTAGTTGTGGAACAAAACTTTGTATTGCTTTGCTAGAGTTTATCATTTTAAATTTTTAACCCCGTAAATACTCTTCTTGCATGAAGGTTCATAGCAATCCCGACAATTTTAAGGTACAGATGGAATTTTGTATCAACATCGCAACCAGTGACTTCTCAAATTTCACTTCATAAACTAACCTCCATCACTATGTTCACTGTTTCGATGATGCTTCATCTACCAACAACTAATGGATCTTCGCCTTCAACAGAGTCCAACACACCACACCCCCCCTCCCCCCCCCCCTCCCTCTTCTCTCTCTCTCCTTCCTCCTCCCCAACTCAACAAAGATCAACAGACCCAAACAGCAATATCTCCCATCTTGAGAAACTCACCCTTTCTGCTTTACTTAACCAATCTAGATGAAAACAGCATATAATGACAACGGCATTTTGTCATTATCTCAATTTGTTAGAATCCTTCACTAGCCAAAGCATTAGTAGGCAATGACCCTTCATATACCAGAGCTATTCAAAGAATTTGCTGTCCTTCACAGAGGAACAGTTTCCGAAATTTAGAATGGAAGGTTGCGGACTTCACAATATTTTTTTGGAATTTGTTGACAGACTTATCATCAAAAACTTCTAGAGGAGACCCTAAGCAAAATCCAGCAAAGATGTCACTTTTACTATTCTATATGGTGATCTGAAAACAATCGTACTTGGCTATTAACTTATTTGAATCACCTTACAAACGTATCTAGCTACCAAGAACTATGTGATTGCAAGCACCAATGACCAAGTACACCAAACAGTAAGGCTTCAATAACAGAATTGCTCAAGCTATAATGATAAAGCAACGCGATCAGGCATACTTGATTTTATTTTTTTCATTCAGTAATAGAGAATTTATTAAAAGAAAAAGAAGAATGTACACAGAAAAACAAAAAAAAAGTCGCGGTATGGGAGTTGGAAGTGGTGGAGGTGGAGTGCAGGGGTGGGTGGGTGTAGACTCCAGAGGATTCACTGATCTCCAATCAAGAGTTAAAGAGTACAAACCCAATACAAAAGCAAAACACAACAGTTATTGACACATCTTTAATCAATGAAGAAGCACCCAATAAGTGCCAGTTCAAATCTATTCCTTGTTTGGAAAAGTAGTCAGCGAATTCATTGGCCAGTCTCAAGACACGAGAGAGCGAAACAGCCCTGTTGTCTACCCTACCACAGATCAAAAGCGTGCTCAAAAATCTCAGCTAGCCATCAGGTATACTCCCTCCCCTTCATAATCCAGCGTATAACCTTGTCAGATTACCATTCTCTGGTAATTGGCATCTCAAAAATCGAGCAAATTAATTTAATATCAATCAATAGTTTCCGTTGAGTCAGCCCATGGGATTGGGCTGGCAGATTCTAGGAGTTCCAGTCCATTGGAATCTATTACCACTCTTCTGAACCCACTTGGCCCTGGGTTACCAAGTGAAGAGCACATCAAAGTTGAGCTTTGGCCATCCTACCAGCAGGGTTCCCCAACCACTCTACCTTTGGAGGAATATTATGTAAAGACAAGCTGACGAGCATTCCTTCCAATTGACTTTTATTTGAATCCTCACTAAGGCCCCTGAAGTCCTTCAGAACCAAGACCCATTCAATAATCTAGTCCTAAACTTCTGCTATGATGCAGTCCATGCCATAGTCACCAAAGTCTCAGAATTTCTTAAAAATTCGCAAATAATTTGCGAATTTGAGGTTCTGCAAATTAATCGCGAATTTTTCAAAAATTACAAAATTGCGAAAAATTCACGATATTTATATTTTTAATCATATTTTTTCTCTGATTTTTTCTTCAAACATTTTCCGAACATGCCGAATTTTGCAGGATTTTTTTGAATCCTAAACCTTTCCAAATCACTGCCGAACCCCGACTTGGTGACTTTACTCCATTTCCCTTAAGCTTCTCCAGGTAGTCGAAAATTTTCCTATTGCTCTCCAGCCAAATACCCATAGAATAGCAAGGGCAACACAGTGCCTTAGGACCCGCCCAGTAGCCACAAAGGGGCCCATACTCCACCCAGCGACGAGGCTCCCCACCGACCTTAGAAGGACATATGAAACCTCAAACAGATCAAGAAGTATCAAATCCACGACAAGCCAAATACCCATAGAACAGCAAGGGGAACGAAGTGCCTTAGGACCCGCGCAGTAGCCACAAAGGGGGCCGTACTCCACCCAGCGACGAGACTCCCCACCGACCTTAGAAGGACATATGAAACCTAAAACAGATCAAGAAGTATCAAATCCACGACAAGAAATAGCATTAAATGAGAAGATGATCCACCATCTCAATGTCTGAATAGCACGACACACCAGATCGCCAACTGGAAGCCCTATGCTAGATGGTCTGAGGTAAGGATTTTATCCCCAGCAGCTGTCCAAGCCAAGGCTCTAATCTTAGGCAGAGCAGGAATAAACCTGTCTCCAAGGATCAAAATAGCAGTTTCGTTTTCGGTTTCGGGCATGACCGAAATCAAAAATTTGAAACGAAATTTCCGCTGAAAATTTGAATTTCGGCCAAAAATTTCCCCTCCATACATATTTTGACCAAAATTTTGTTTCGGTGGGGACTAAAATCGAAACATTTCGGCCAAAATTTTGAACCATGCCTACCTCAACCAAGGAGTCACAGGGAGAGGTTGCTAACACAGAGTCAGAATACAAAGAAACGATAGAAAGCTCACCCCTCCAACTCCCAGATCCAGATCCTACTATCTAGCTTATGGTGAGGAACACAAACATTTTCTAACCTACCCAAACCTGGCCAAAACGATATAGAGAGTGAAACACAAAGAGTAAGAGAACCACACCAAACAACCTCCCAAAACAACACGAAGCCCATCTCTGACCTTGAATCTAAAACAACATTGGAACCGATCAGAAAGCCCTCTCACACCTCTCAACCACCCCAAAATTCCACGCCCACACCCCATCCGAAGGTCCCGCAGAGTCACTGACCCTACTCAACTCCATAACTGAGATCACGGAGCCCCATTCTATACTTTACATTTCCACAACCATTTGGGGCCAACAAAGCTACATTCATTTCTTTCAATCTTTTAATACCCAAACCCCTTTCTCTACAGGGAAATGAACCACATCCCAGTGTACCAGATGGAATCATTCTTTCTTTCTCCATCACCCAAGAGGAAATCCCTCTCGAATCTTTCAAGCTTGGCTAAAAAACTATTTAGACACTAGAAGAATGGAAACTAACAAAATGGAAGGTTCACTAACATAGCCTTAATGGAGTTATCGTTCCCCCAAAGACAAGAAGTAGCATTTCCAAGAAGCAAGCCGCCCGAACCCACAAGCTTTTATGAGGTTTACCAATGCATGACAGAAGTCCCAAATAAGTAACGGGAAAAGTAAAACTACCCCATTGACAGCCAAAAGAATTAGCAATGAGTTGAACCTGATTATCTTCAACCCCTGGTTTTGCCCAGGTCTACTACTTGTCCAGAGACTGCCTCATAGCAACTAATCACCCCTTTAACAATCATCTCCTCCTCAACAGTAGCATCACAAAAGAGCATCGTATCATCTGCATACTGCGGATGAGAAATAATTGGACCTTACCAAGTACAGAGACTGTGTGATCGAGTAGTCTACCCAAAGCCTCTCCCATAAGATTAAGCAGGACAGGGGAAAGCAGATTACCCTTAGCCCACGCGAGATTTGAAATAGCCCATCACTTTGCCATTTATGAGAATAGAAAACCAGGACGAGTAGAGCAATTGCATATCAAACCCACCCATCTTTCCCAAAACCCAACCGCTGAAGCATATAATTTAAAATCAACATAGTCGTAGGCATTTTTCATATCTAATTTGCAAACTAGCCCAGGGATGTGTGATTTTTAACTGGAGCTAATTGGGTAATCACAGCACCATCAGGAATCTTCTGCCTGGGAGACAATTTTACCCATAACCGATTCAAGGAAACTTGTCAACACCTTGACAATAATAGGTCTAACACACTAATAGGCCAAAAAATCCCTCATTGGATCCATCCCTCTTGGGAATCAGTGTGATAAAAGGAGAATTTAGACATGTACCAATTCTAGCACCCTCGTACAACTTAATAAACATGCCTATTAGCTCATCCTTCATTAGATCCCAAAAATGCTTATAAAATGCAAATGTAATCCCATCTGGACTTCAACCAGCTCAAACGACTTCCCTAGCAGGTCCCTAGATGACATCGCTACCTTATAAAAATGCAGCCCCTCCAATCGTGGCTGATGCCACTCTTTTGTCTTATCTAGCTTATCATAAAATTCAAAGATTTTTCGGCCCAAAAGCTCCCCCATCATTAACTAGCAATCGGCCAAAACGTAACAACAAGATCAGATTTCTTCATCTAGTGGCACTAGCTATCATGTGGAAGAATATGGTATTAATATCCACCTCATTAAAAGCCATTGAATTCTCGGATTTGGATGCGAAGAAATCTCCTCCTCACCAGCCTTCCCTCCAAACTCCTTTAGTGTGTTTCTTCTCACTTTCCTCCAAACTTGGTGCTCAATTCCTTCTTATACTTCAGCCCCTGGATTTCCACTAAAATTTCATTTTTCCTAGCCGTGAATGAAACAAAACAATCCTCGTCTTATTTTTCAATTTCTAACCTCAATTTGGTTACCATTCAGTTGTGCATTACCACCGCCAGATATGAGCGCCACCACTCCGTAAGATTTGAGGAACATGTTTTCAAATCAGATAAAAGGATTGAGCAGTGATCGAAAACAAATTTGGGTATGCCTAGGAGTCGAATGTCCTAGTATTGCTCTCCCAATCAACAGTACACAAAAAGCGGTCTAGGGGGCATTGAATCAACAGATCCTGATGATTGGACCAAGTAAATAGCACCCCTCCTCACATAGGTATATCTGTAGTTAACAAGTCGGAATTCGGGAAAAAAACGGTTAGGCAAAAAAACGAAAGAAAAAGTGAGAAAATCAGCAAAATTCAGAAAAATAAAAATTGGAAGCATTAGGGAAGAAGTAATGGATATATAAAAATATTAAAAATAAATATTTATATTGATAAAATGATGAAGCTTTCGGAACAAAAATCGTGAAATGCGCGCTTAAAAAGCAAAATTAGTGATTTTTTTTTTTAAATATGAGTATTTCTGAAACAACCGCGTTTTGAATGTGTTTACGATGGTTCATGAAAAAAACACGTTTTTTTTTCAAAAAACCAGAGATTTTGGTAACTATATACATCAACTCTTCCAAGTCCATAAAACTAGCTGTACCACTCATATGGGCAGTAATCAGGTTCCCCCGACTCTCCTCAAGACTAAAACGAACCGCATCAAAATCTACTCACACACACCACAGGAGCCCCCACTTATTTTTCACATTTGGCAGTCCAATCCAAAATTTATCCCTAATGTTAGGATTGTTTGGCCTGTAAACCACAGTAAGCATCCATCTAACCTATCCAATCTATTTTAGAAATAGTAGTGACAAAAGATTCCCTAAATTCTCCATTTCAGATAAAGCAGAGTTCTAACCGATAAACAATCTTCCAGATCCTCCCACAGCATCCATAGCAGTCCATCCGACCCCGCAGACATACCCAAAGATCTGACCAGGCCTCGATTAATCATACCAAGTCTTCTTTCCTGAAGGGACACTATGATCTTTCGAAGAAATCTGATGTTTTGCTCGGTTAAATTTAGAGAGAGGCAATTATGCTGTGGACTCTCTCACTAGGAATGGAATATTGAGGGTTTCTCTTTGCATCAAGGAGAACCTTGTGATACGTAATTTTTCTTCTATGTTGTTTTGTGTTACCTTTATAAATTGTTATTCATCAAAAAGAAGAATGTTAAAGAGAACCAACAAAACTTGTAGCCAGAAAGGAGATGTGATGCCCACCACATATGCTATTAACAAAATCTGTGGTTTCAAGTTACTCTAAATGGTGGATGAAATTAGTGTACTATATGATGCTGCCTTTGACAACAATTTCAGGTGGTCTCAACTGCATCAGTAATCTAAAGATTAAGAATGAGACATGATGACTTTGACATATAACAAATCTAACAGACATATATTTTATGACAATGGATAGTATGTTCATTACTTTCTTAAGAACTAAGTTTGTTCCTTTTTTAGCAATTTGGCATAACTTGCGGTACCAATAAAAACAGAGGCTTACCATAAAAAACAATTTAAAACTACCATAAAAAACAATTTAAAACCACAACAGACAGTCCCACAAAAAATGGAAACCATTGAAACAACATAATAGATAACTACAAGTCTTTCTATGCTTAACTTGGTACAATGGATCACATTAAGCTGGAACCTATGAAACAACATAATAGACGTAATAGCAAATAACATCACTAAAAACATCAACTTATACCAGTCCTTCCTAAATGGCTTAGGTTTCAAAAGTAATAAAACAAAATGATTTTATGCTGGAGTTTCATTTATAACTCAGATAAAAACTTACTCGGAATTTTTATCACTTATGCTCAGCAAATGCTTTTCTTTCAAAAACTTGATTTCTTCATCACAAGCTAGGAGCCTCTTATGCAATAACTCAAATCGATTTGCCTGGCGATCGAACTTATCAAACCATTCCTGTTGAAAACTCTTGACCTTCTGTTCAATCATGCACCGCTTGATCCTTTCTTCTTCCTCTAGCTCCAATCGCCGTTTTTCCAATTCCATGGTGCTAAGAACCATGCCACCACTTCCAGCGACATCTTTGTAAATCGGTTCATCAGGCTGCGGGTAACGTTCTCTGTACTCGGAGAATGCATGGCTGGTTTCTTTCAAAGCTTTCTTATAAAAGTCTAATATACGGGCCATAGTCCCGAGTTCATGCTCGATCCTAACATGCTCCATGGCCCTTTTCTGTTGTTCTTCATATCTATTTCTCTGTAAAGAATCAATAATGTTATTCCGTTGTTGCAGCTCTGCAGTTAAGTATTCCAGATTCATTTGGGCATTTCCAAGTGCCCTTTCTTTCTCCGCGTGAATCATTTTGGCTTTGCAAGCAAAAATATTCATCTGTTCAACACAATAATCATAATCCGAAGTATGGTCCCAAGGGACATCAGTCCTCATTTTCTTTTGTTGAACGTTATGAGAATGAACACGAATATCGGCCTCATCATCATCAATCTCCCGTTTACAATCATTACCAAACATAGAGGAACTGCCACCATTCAATGAAAAATTACACTTACCACTATCGACCCTCGAAGTTAAAAGTTCACCCGATGAGGGATCAAGAAGTTGCACAGGCAGGCCATAAGATCCGTTGGTCACCGCCATGTTTGTTGCCCCCATATCGTGAATAAGGTCTGCTGAAGTCAACCTCTCCAAATGAGCGTATTTTGGTGGGCTATACTTTTCCTCTTCTTCTTCTTTAATCACCGGCGGTTCACAATGTGAAACCTCCATTCCAGTTAAACTGCAATGCCTTAAGGGATGCTCCCCGCCTTCGCCCTTCCCATCTAAAAACCACGGCTCCTGTTCTTCTTCCTTACTTTCTTCGAAATCCATAACGTCATCATCCCCAACCCGCTCGGGCTCAACTTCATTATTATCTTGCCCTAGGCTCAATTCAGCATTCTCTTTTTCCAAATCACGCCCTTGCAAAACCTCCAAATTCCTCGTCACCCCCAAATCTAAGTCATCTTCATCATCTTCCTCTTCCTCTTCTATTAATACCTCAGTCACCGGCGAAGGCTTTTCTATAAACAGTTCTTGGCGCTGAAATTTCATCAATTGCTGCAAATGCGAAGCATAATAACAAACTCCCGACTTCTTTGGAACATCCAACAGCTCCTTCTCCACCATAAACCAGATCATCCCCGCCCAATCGATCTTCTGAAGCTGCCCGTCTTTAATCAACCGAGCCCAATTCAAAATCTCCTCATGCATCATCCAAGTATCCTCGTGAAGAAGAATCCAATACGACATGAAATCTCCAATAACCAAAATACTCTCTTCCGAGAATCCAACGGACTCAGATTCAGGATCTTCCAGCACAGCGTTCTTGTCCTTCTTCACTGGAAGCCGTAGGGCACGAGCGAGATCGGCGCGGCTGACCGCTATTCGAACATCGTTTACAGAGCTCTTGCGATTCTGGTGATCGTAGTTCGCGATCAGCATCGCAAGGAGATCCGACCGGATCTCGAGATCGAAATCAAGATGGGCGAAGTCCCATAACCCTAATCGCTTGAACAGGATTTCGTGTTTGGAGAAATCTAGGGTTTTGTTTGGGGAGAAAGCCACGGGTTGCAGATTCTGCTTGAGAAGATCGAGTTTTTCTTGTAGTGCCGCTCTTTTTTTGGGGCCGAGGGGCTTTTTCCGCTTGCGAGGATTTTTCCGTGCGGCGGTGGAGATGGTTGGAGGGTTGTCGGCAAGGTCGAGGACGTTGCTATCTTGCGCAGGGGGTGAAGGAGGAGATATAACCATATCCATACCTTGAGGTTCGTGGTGGTCTTGATGGGCGTTGGCTGCTTCTAGTCCTTGGACCTCGCCATGGTGCTGATCTTCTGTTTGTTCTTCTGCTTGCATTTTAGGGTTCCGTTTCTGTAGATGGCGGTGAGCTTTTTTTCCTTTCTTCTTAGTCATGGATATTTATTAAACCACTGCATTTTTTTTCGCTTCCTTTTAGGATCGCACAAAGACTCTAATACTCTATGTAGTAGCTAGAAGTTATGGAGCCCTAGTGGGATATTTAGATATTAGTTAATCTTCAACCGTACATTTTGTATGTTAAAGTTGAATAGGTATTTTCGAGCATAAAAACCAGTGACATTAATTAGGTATTTTCGAGCATAAAAACCAGTGACATTAATGCCTTGCTTGACAAAACTCATGCAAATGTTTTTATTTTTTTTTTCCTTTACAGGAGCTTGTAAATAAAAGAATTCACCGTAAGTTTTATTTTTAAAATTTTATAATAATTTATTTTATTTTTTCCAGCTATTTTGCTACATTGTGTAAAATTATTTTTTATTCTTCACACAATGTGAACATATAACCTCGATCTCATCTCATCGGGGCGAAATACATTAAACACTTTAAATTAGAACATGAAATTTATTTTTGTCCCAAACTTTTTACAAGATGGGTCTTAAGATTATGGGCATACACTCCGATAATTTTTTATTCCGCATGGTACAAATCTCAAACAGTAACTCTAAACTCATGAGACATGCATCAAGCTCAAATACAAATCACGAGTCATTTTTTGGAATGGGTGTCACATGAAATAAAAAAATCAATATATCCATAATCTCAAGTTACATCATTTGGAAGATTGAGATAAAAAAATAATCTCCTTTGTCAAATTCAAATCAGTCAATGCATGTTGGCCGAAAGAGATGGGGTGAGATTACGATTTTTCAGTACAAATAAATAGTACGATTATGAGGGTTAGGCTGCATCTAAACCGTTTGATATAAAGGTCATGATCTACAGTTCTACGACGCAAAAGAGTGGTGCAAAACTCGATCTCTATCATATAATTCAATACAATCAACTATTGAATCGGATAATGGCTTTAGACTGCATTGAGTCATATGATAAAGATTATGCTTTGTGCTAATCTTTTCACTTATGATCTTTAGATCATGGCCTTCAAATTAACTAGCTTAGATGGTTAGGTTAAATTTATTGGCGTCGCTGTTTATGGGTACCCCTGTTCGCGTCCATGCGTTCTCTAAAAGCGCCCACGTCCCAGACCCCTTGAAGACTATTGATTGCTTTGGATCAAATAAGGGTGATTATTTTTCAGCCCGATCATCCATAAAATGGATCTCAAGATCATGTAACACCTATCAAACGGTCAGTTTGTAATTCCATGTGTCTCCAATCCTAAAAATATGGCCCTAAAGTCACGTTTGAGCATGATGTATGCTATATGATTGAAAAGTCATATTTTGAGTATCGGTGATGCAGGAAATCAAAAATTGATTGTCATATTGATGCACCATGAACCCAAGATCTATTTTGTGGAAGATCTTTGTTAAAAAATATCTCCATCATCTTATGTGAAGAAATCAACGTTTTTTTCAAGGGTATGGGATGTAGGCGCTTTAAGAGAACGCGTGGGTGTGAAGAAAGAGGTATTGGCATGTGTGTCACATCAACAAAAAAATTGAGTGTTTGATGATATGCTCATGGTCTCAAAATCCATTATATGAAAAATTATGGTAAAAAAAAAATCTCGATCGGTTGATCCAACGCAATCAAACGATTTAAAATATGAAATATTTGAGTTGAGAAGAACAAATTTCTGGTTGTAAGGATGGCCACCAAAATTCCTCTAAGCTTTTAACCTATGTCGTGGGCGGAAAAAAGTTCCAACCAAAATTTGGCTGAAAGTTTTATGTGAGTTTTTTTTCAAAAAAACTCTAGTTTATGGGTCTCACTATATTGCCAAATAATTGCAAATTGCATTTTTTTTTTAAATTTTAAATTTCTAGCTATATTTTTTTGCCAAAACTAATGTTAACAATCAAGCCAAAAAGGTTTGACAGCTTTTAGCTTAAGGATATTGACCTTTCATTTGTGAGACCGAACGGATTGGTGACCCTTTGCTACTCAATGAGGGAAGTGTCGTAAAGAGGGTACTCCCCACTTAAAATCACTTAATGAAAAGACTTCACAGATTTGGAATGTGTCATTTGAAAACACTATTTTCATTGTCTCATTTAAGAGCCATGATATAAATATTTTTCATGCAAAAGATTGGTATGAAACCCAATCTTTATCATCTGATTTCATGCAGTCAAGTGTCAAATCGAAAAATGGCCTTTGACTACATCAAATTCGTATGATAGGGATCATACACTAGGCATAGATCCCCAAAATGCAAAGTCTCTTTATTTATTGTGGGCGCAAAGAACAATTTGGTGTGTGCCTAAGGAAATTTACAACTTTTAGCTTAAGGTAATTGACCCTTTCATTTGTTAGACTGAACGGATTGGTTATACCCTTTGCTACTCATTGAGGGAAGTCTAGTAAAAGAGAGTGCTCCCCACTTAAAATCACTTAATGAAAAGACTTTACAGTTTGGGGATCTGTGTCATTTGAAAACACTATCTTGATCGTCTGATTTAAGAGCCATGATCTAAATATTTTTCATGCAAAAGATCGGCATGAAATATAATCTTTATCATCTGATTCCATGAAGTCAAGTGTCAAATCGGACAATGGCCTTTGACTATATCAAATCATATGATAGGGACCATACACTTGCCATAGATCTCACCATACACTTGCCATAGATCTCAAAATGCAAAGTCTCTTTATTTATTGTGGGCGCACTGTATAACAAAATAACCGGCTGCTTTATTTTGTAACGATACATCGCCCCGACACCTTTTAAACGGGCGTCCAAATTGTTTGCGCAGGCACCTCTTAAATGGGTAATGACTTTTTTACCTTTAATATAAGTATACCTTTAAAATAAAGGAAATTATATTTATGCCCTAAAAAAAAGCAATTGCCCTACTCGTTTCTCTTCTCTTGCTCCGCTCGAATGCTAGTTTGTGTGTTTCTTCTTATTGCGCAAGTGTCGGAGAAGAAGACCCCCTCATCGACTACTTTTCTCTCCTGACGTCATTGCGAGTGTAATAGCCCGAAAAATCACGCTAAACTATGACCTCGGGATCCGTGCCCGATCGGTCACATGTTTGACCAATTAGGAGTTTGATAGTTAGCATTGAGTGTGATGAGCGATTGAGATGTGATGGGTTGAATGTCTATGTGGTGTGTGTTGTAAATGTAAAGTCGCATACACCTATCGCGGTGTATGTGCTCAACACACAAGAGAGGAAAGAAATAAAAGGGTTTAATAACCCTAAAATCTATAATTGGTTGTTGAGAGAGGAGTAAAGAAGAGAGAGAGAGGAGTAAAGAGATTAAACAAGAGTTATTGGGTGATTGGAGGGGGGGGATTCAAGCATTAAAGAGACCGATTCAACGCAAGGAATCCGTTCAAGCAAAGGCTGGAACCCTAGCCTTTCCAACCACTCGATTGAAATCAATTTGAGATTGATTGAAGGTAAGATTTTTGTAATTTAAATGCATAGATTAGAAGGGTGAATAGTGGCTAGAAATGTTGTGAAATGTAGAACAAAGGTTTGGAGATTGAGAATAGCCAAAGATACAATTTCGATTAATCGAAATTGGGTTTCGATGTCGAAATTGGCCAGAAGTTGAAAAGTCAAGGATTCGATCTCGATTAATCGAATTGGAGTTCGATTAATCGACTTAGATTTCGATTAATCGATTTAGGTATCGATTAATCGATCGGGAACTCTCTAGTGGACCCTGGTGGAGGAAATGACTTGGGAAAATCGTCTAATCGAAATGGGATTTCGATTAATCGATTTCAATTTTCGATTAATCGATTTGGGATCGATTAATCGATTTTAGGAACTCGATTACTCGAATTGAGAATCGACTTGGCTGAACAGTGAATTTCGATTAATCGAATTAGGATTCGATTAATCGAATGAGAATCTCGATTAATCGATTTGAGAATCGATTAATCGATATTGACTTTCGATTAATCGATTTTGGAAATCGATTAATCGAATCAGACTCGATTAATCGATTTTGGAGTTCGATTAATCGACTGAGATAAATAATGTTAACTTTTGAGTTTGACTTTAAGATTCTTGGAGGGTCTTGGACCTTCTTTATTGCATCCTTTGTGATGTGTTTCACCTGTTATATGTACCATAGGTGGTACGTGTGAACTTGTGCACAAGGAGCCACGTGGGACCTTGATGCTTTGAGCAAACAAGACTTGAAGTAGGGAACACCTTGAACATGTACTTTATTTTACAAGAGCATGTATGTAGTGATATAGAATTCAATTCAAATGTTTTTATTGCTTATGAATTGTGAAAAGTGTGGGTGCGTGTGACATCCATAAGAGTAATCATAATGAGCCATCCCCAGGGGATGAAGTAAAGAGACAAGAGCATCAGGTGTGATGCAAGTAAATGGATACATCCCAGGGATGTATCCAAGATTGAATCATGTTTGATAGAGCCTAACTGATATAAGATAGCACACTTACACGGTGAATAACTATATGTAAGGCACCGATATTTTTGTTATTTGAGGTTTGATAGGTACCCCACCGACGTGGCGGGATATCCACGACTGACACGGCAGGATATCCGTGACCGATACGGCGGCGAAACCGTAGGCCAGTGCGGAGGCTTATCCGTACATAGTAAGTACACCCCAGGGGTGTTGATTGATACATGTGAAACCCCGCCACCAATCCCCAGGGAAAAGGGGCTTGGGTACTATATTTGTATTCCCAGGGAATACGTTAAAAGTGTCTATATAGATGACGATGAAGGGTATCTCATCGGGGCTCGATGCTATATTGCTCGGGGACTACTTAAGTTGAAAGTTTAAGTTTTGCTTTAGGCCTTTTCAGCATCATTCATGAGTAAATGAAAACTTAAGAAATCAACAGTAAAAAAATGAAATGCTTTTAACTGTTTTCATCAATAACTGCATAGACACATCATGCATGGCATATCATGGAATATATGTGAGTTATAATTTATATGTTCAACAGTGTTTGTTCCCTATTGAGCTAGGATGTAGCTCACCCTATAGACTATACGTCGCAGGTCCACTACTAGCAGCTGCCGAGACTTCAAAAGACGCTGACCCCGGTGAGTCGGACCTTGCGGCCGGTGAAGAGTTGGAGCCACCTCCTGAGGACTTCTTCTAGAGGACTCCGTTGTGCCGCTTTGAGGGCTTTTTGAGAGAGTTTTGTATGGCTTGGTATGTCAAGCCTTGATTTTGTTTAAACCATGTATATATTGAGTTGGAATTATTCTTTTGGGACGAACCATCCGTGATGATTGCTATCATCGATGGTTCGGATCGGTTCTCCATTCATGCAGAGGCATGAGGGTAGAACTGTATTTTGGGGAGTTGCTTAATATAGATTTAAATTCCGCAATTTCGTTTATTATTCTATTTGATGCTTGACATACCAGTGTTCCGTGCTTAGCTAAGGGGCACGGTCAAGATGATCGTGCTGATGGCACGGATTTCGGGGTGTCGAAATCCGGGCTGTCACAGCAAGTCTCTCTCCATTAACCAGTTGATTAAAGTGAAGATCTCAATTAAACCAGAGTTCTCGGAGAAGATGAACCAGAGTTCTTGGAGAAGATCGCAGTTTGGAACGAGAGGCAGCGGCGATTTGGAGAAAATGAACCAAAGGACGATGGTTTAGGGTTTTCGGGCGTCTAGAGGAGATGTGTTTTGGGCATCAAGGGCAGTTTCAACATAGGGGCAAATGCGTAATCCAACTCTGACGCATAAGGGTTTGTGCATGCTAAACGGCAAGGTATAACCTGTTTAAACCCGTATTGGGGCACTATACCGTAATAAATAAAAAAATTAATGGATTTTGTGATAAATTAGTTTGGGGGGCGTGATTAAGTACTTTTCTCACAAAGTAATTTGTTTAACCAAACAAAGAAAACTAAGAAAAGTTTATGCGATACGGCCATCCGATTAAGACTGCCACGAGAATCAAGTAGGCATTCCCACACCTTGTAAAGTAAAGAGTGAAAAATAGCGTAGAGGACAAGAATCAAACCCACAACCTACTCCCTCACATCAGCCGAACCTTATCAACTAAGATAATGCCTTTTTGGTAACTATGAATACTCTCTTGCTAACTAATACGTATTTTGGATCTTTATCTGCCACAGCAAAACAAAGTTAGTGGAACTGAAAAAGAAAGTTGTGCACCCAGCAGGAGAATATGTACTAGCTCTAATTTCATAAGTTGAAATCACGTTACCAACATTACTTGTCAACGGTGGTGATGGATCATCAATCTTGTACTATGGACCTCAAGAACTGTAAAAGTATTGAATGGTGGAGATCAGTCATCGTTTTTGCACTACATGGCTGTCGTCTTAGCTAGATTAGACGTATGTTGTGGATCAATTGGATATCTGCCGCTTTCCAATAACAAGGCTTCTACAGGAAGGATGCATTGTCGATTATATCGTGTGCTCGTCGATGCACAATGGATGGTAGAGTATGGGACCTCTGAGCTATCTGACCATTCACCTCTTACCATCAAGGTTCTACAAGATGTGAATTCTCAGCTCGATACAAGAGAAAATTCATACTGGCCCTTTGGATGAGGGGTTAGCACTAGAAGGGAAAGGTGGCCGCTCAAAATTTGGGAAGAAGCTATTAGAGATGAGGAGGGTTTCTCTCATCGAAAAGTTAGAAACTGTAATAGTCTTGCATTGGAAAGAGAAAAGTCATGATCCTAGGCTATATGTGATTGCGCACACTACATGTCATGACGCGTTCTGGATGGCGACTTAAGCTCATGCCAAAAACAAAATCCGGGAGGGGACTTAAGCCAAGAACTGGATAATATCTTCCGTTGTGTGCTCTGATATACGGGTGATGCGTTTTGGGTAGGGACCTAAGCCCATGCTATAAACAAAATCGGGGCGGGGACCTAAGCCTAAAACCGAACAATATTATGACATATGGGTTTGGGTCGTCATAGAAACATGACTTAAAACTTCACACCTACATTGAGGAAGAATGATGGATCGGTTAGTATTAGCTAATCGGAGATTACAAGTATGGTTGTTCATTATAAGTCATCTTTAGAGCCCCCATTAGGGCATCGCTAGCTCATACATCCTAAGCGTTCTGAGTATTGTTTTTTTGTTAAGGGTAAAATACTGAAATCTCTTAATTCTACTATTACTAAGTTTATCTCTAAGGAGCCGGGTGTTGATTCGCTTGACAAGTAACATCCTATTTCCATTTGCAATTTCCATTATAAGATGATTTTAAAAATCTTGTCTGATAGATTTGGCGACGGTACTCCCTAATTTAATTTCTTATAACCAATCGGCCTTTGTTAAGGGGAGATGTATTTCGAAAAATATCCTCTTGGCTCATTAGTTTGTTTGATATTTTGATTCTACAAACTCCTGAATATTGATCTTAGAAAAGCCTATAATATAGTCTGTTGGAAATTTATCATAGAACAACTAGACTCTACTTGGATTTGGGATTGTATCTCCACTGCCTCCTTTTTTGTGTTAATCAACGGATCTCCTCATGGTTATATAATGTGGTATAAGAAAGGTGACCCAATCTCCCCCTTCTTTTTATGCTTGTAATGGAAGGTTCACGACAGGGCCGCCCCTGAGATTTTGGGGGCCCAAGGCCAGTTTCTAAAATGGGCCCCCTTGATAGAAACTTTAGGTTCCCATCTCTTTACCTTTATCGAGTACTTAACATGGAGTATATTACTAGAGTCCAGAAGTCGAATCCACAGGGATTGAATGGGAACAAGGGCCTAATCGGTTCACTTTTAAAGGCAAAGTGTTTATGAGCAGGAAACTTTTAATAGTAGTTAAGATTTTAGACTAGTTAATGAAGTTTAGGGTTGGTATTAGAAAGAGGGGGCATCTAGGGTTTGTGATTCCACATAGCTACCATGAGTCGGGTTCGATTCTTGCTTAGACGAACTTCACAAAGAAATATCCTTCACAAAACTACAAGCTTTGCACGGATTCCAGGATCTTCTTATTCCTTTCTTAAAAGTATGAGATTCCCGATGTTGTATAGTACATTAATCAACGATGACTTAACGGTTTCGGCCAATCTCATGCTACAAACAAAGCATTAGGCACAACACACTTTTTAATCATAGGTTGATTTCAGATCATAGATCTGAAACTACCCTAAACAGATCTACCTCTATCTCCTATTTCTACAAGAAATGACGAAGACAAAGATTGAAAAGAGAACAATAAACCGCAAGAGCATTACTCCATTAAAACGAAAAATAGTGTATACAAAATCTAAGCAAAAGGAAACCCTCCCCACGAAGCATAGCTTCGTCACTCCCTAGATCAGCAGATTTAGCCTTGCATGGTTGATGCCTTCATTAAGTGTTTCATCTTCTTGCCTTTCTCTTCAAGAATTACGGTCTCTCTCTCCTTTTTTCTCAGCCTCCAAAGATGCCTCTATTCTTATGTGTAGCTTCTATATATACTTAGTTGACTTTTTTTTAGGGTTCCACCTAAAGTCAAAACCTTAACTTTTTGCATGAGGTTGCTCGAGCAACTTTCACACGAAAGTTTTAGCTACTTCTTGAAGCATTCTCGCTCGAGTGAGTACTTGGTCGCTCGAGTGAGAATCAACAACTCCAGCTCCTCTTGAGCACTTCTTTGCGCCAATCAACTTCAATTCTGCTCCTTGAGAGTTTGCTACCTACAAACACACAAACAAGTTAATTCTTTATGTCTAATTTCCTCTACATCCTAGTAATACATGTTTGGAGGCTAATTTGTGCAACTAATTAGCCCTGATCACACCTCCAAACCTGTATTTTGCTAGTTTCAAAGCAAAACACCAGAAGAGATCAGAAGAAAAACTGAAATATGCCACTTTCGTAGGGAGCACGATTACATTTAGCATATGTAACAAGCCTTTAAACCCCTAAGCGATCCCTGGGGAGGAGTTGAGTGTCCTAAGGGTTTCTAGAAAAGTTACCCACAAACTTTTTACCAAAAGGATTAGTGTTTCCTGTTATCCATTTCACAACTTTACATTCAACCGAAAGCTTTTGTGTTGAGATTAAAAAAATATTCATACAACCATATCCCAACCTCACAATTTTCAGGCTACATCTCACTCAATCCATCACTGATTCTGACCTCCTTTTATTTAAATTTTTGTGCAGTAAGGGACATGAGTTAAAACTTGTGGGTATGTTCCTCACACGGTCTTTCTTTCATTAAGACATCATTGTGATTACTAGGATGATCCTCTCATTCATCATTTTTTTTTTTTTGAATGGTTAGTGCAATTATGATTTCCTTAAGCTTTCTAGTTGATCTGTGTAAGGAGTCATAGATCAATGACTCCCTAAATTAGATGGCTTAGGGCATTAGTTATAAAGACACCCCTACGTATTTATTGACTCAAATCAACTAGGCTACAAAATCAGTGTAACCATTACGCAAATGAATCACCTCAAGTTTTCTCACCTTTAGACGCGAACACTCTCTGCTTATTGAGGTAGGAGGCCCGGTTACTCAATGACCAAAATTTCAATGAAAATTTGTGTCTTTTTATTTTTATTTTTTTGAATGAGTAGAGAATAAGGATTACGCCTGCTTAATGTCAATTTCATCAAAATCATTGAAAAACTCATGTTCGTCACATATCCTTAGTTTGAAACCCACATGTCCCAGTGCATTATGTGTAATGTATTGGCACAAGATCTGAAAGTCTCAGTGGGTTGGATGTTATGAGTCTATCCCTACCAAGGGAGGTGAAGTGTGTTCTACGTAATTCAAGTTATTAGCAACACTCCTTATTTCGGTCAAATAGTTCTAGTGGTTAAATGAACACCAGTTGCACCTTTCATTAGTTTCAACGAACATCAAATAACCCCTCTAAACCTATGATAAAAATAACATTGTCCACGATGAAAAGTGAACAAACAAGAAAAATATCACCTGATAGGGGAAGTGTTTCAGAATAATGGAAGAACAACGCGAAGACTCCTGCAATTCATCAAAATACTATAGCAAAGTAGTTGGAATATGAAACTTGTATCCTAGAGTCAAAAAATAACATCGTATTAACACTTCAAAAAGGAAGTATATTGATACCATTAACAAAAAGGTGTCAGAAATCCTTCACAACTAAAAAAGAAAAACTAACAAAGAAAACCTAATGACCAATACAACTACTGGGCCGCATCCTCATCGGTCCAATTGACCTCCTACTCGATGCAATCTTCGGGCTGCAAACTAGATGAACTAGTAGCATGAACACGAGCCCTCGCAATGCATGCAGCGGAATCCATCGGAAACATATTGCTCAACATTTCCATGAGAAATGCATCCTAAAAATCCATCCAACGGTTGAACTTGGCCAGGGTGACCCAATCACCATGGGGGACAGGTGTAGGCTGGAATGAGGGTCGCTGAGGTGGGGGCACTTGTGGTTGGGCTACAGGTTCGGGTTGGGCACAAGCAGTGGAATTCCCGATCCTGAACACTTTTGTTCAACTTCATTAAATTCAAAC
The DNA here is from genome assembly GCA_021018995.1 of Chloranthus sessilifolius. NCBI lineage: Eukaryota > Viridiplantae > Streptophyta > Magnoliopsida > Chloranthales > Chloranthaceae > Chloranthus > Chloranthus sessilifolius. Next base: position 132,579,904 of record CM037591.1, on the reverse strand, counting down.
CCCACTTGTCCTCACCATAAGACCTAACATTATCAGTTCACTGCTCTTCATCAGATCACACAGCAAAACCATCAAACTCATCTTCATATTCATCGAAGAGATGAGAAATCGGACGAGCAAAGGACATTGTTGTCAAGGGCTTCTGATCGGTTTTAAAATGTACCCTTGCAAGTGCATAAGGTCAGTTGTAGCACGGTGAAATAAAGGGTTTCGAACCCACAGGGAAGCGTGAAATTAAATTAATTCTTAAAGAGATTTAAGACGCCCAAGGAAGTACCAAGAGAGAGAAAATCAATTTACCAAATAATTATCACACGATTCTAGATGCAATGAGAGTAAATTAATCTAAACAAGAACTAATTATGACAAGAAAATGACAATTTAAGAACTGGTCAAAGAGTTAGCTAACCCTAGATTCATAACTTTTCAATCATTAAACTCACAATTTCATATTGCGTCAAAATACCATCATTTATTAAGAAAAAAATGAATCGAGAAGAACGTGACTATTGATCCGGCATACCCTATCTAAAAACTATGACTCAGTCTATCATTGCGATATGAATAATGTAAAACGCATAGCGTATCTTAATATTCTGAGTCACGACAATGATAAATCAATCATTCTGCAGCCTAGATCGGCATGAAGGAACAAATCTAGATGGAGTGCCTCTTTTACGGTCGTTGATAACCACGATCAACGACTGTAAATGAGCACTCGATAATATTCAATTAAGCACACACTTTTGACAGAATGATTCAATGACAATACTATGAAATTGTAGAATCAATAATAAAACAGTTACTTATCTAAGGTTCGCTTCCTCCTTGAACAAGTAGTTTTAGCTGCTCATTCTTGGTATACAAGCCCATTGTAGACTCAAAGTCATCATCTTAATCATGTACTTTTATTTATCATAAAATTTCTCCTTATAATGCTTTTGTTCCTAGGTACAATCTATGTTTCAAAAGTTGTAAAGAACTACCAAAACCCTAATACAATCTACTAAGAAAAGAAGGACCTAAAAATAGAAGAGAGAACGAGAGCCCTTAACCCTAAGCCGTCGCTTTTCTCTTATAGGGAGCAGGCAAGACATTTTCCCTAATAGTGTCAATCAATTGAGCTTAAAATCTCAATCGATTGAATTCAAATTTAAAATAAGGAGGGCAAAACTGTCTTTCTTGTTAATCAATTGAGATTTGGTTCTCAATCGATTGACACATAGGGGCAAGATCTTCATTCTCTTGGTGAATGTTGAGCCAATCCACGGATTTCGATGCTTCTTTCGACCTCTTGGTTCACTGTTCTTGTGTAATCTTTAATTGTCCTCTTTTATACTCTTTGACGATCCAACGGTCAGAAACACCTGTAATCACTAAAACTATATAATAGTCGTCAGATGCTCTCATCGGATAACTAAATGTAGGAATTAAGGTGCGAATTATGATCATATTTCGGCACCGATCAACTTCCTTTTCTACGAAGGGGAAAGCAGAGCACCATGGGCATAGGCCAACCCCTCAAAGTGCAAGGGCATTGAACCAACGCCCCCGAAAGATGGAGAAAAGGGTATCTAAAAGTACGCCCACACGCTCTTGCTCATGTTGAACATGATACAAGTTCTTAAAAATAATGTCCAACAGCCGCATGGGCTGGAAATTGGGCTCTCCGTACTGATTGGCCCGATCCTTGCTCTCCACGACTCATTTCAGTGACGATGTTTGGAAATGGTGTTAGTTTGGACGCTTGTTCTCCTAGACCCAAATCCTACCTGAAAACCGTAGGGCACCCCATGGCTGCCGCAATATGCTCAACATCAAAGCGGAACACCTGACCATCGACCCTCGTGGTGGGGGTAGGACCATGCTGCTCAAGGTTCTGGTAGAAAAGTCTAACCAGACGCGGATAATAATTCAAGTGGAATGGGGTCATGAGCAAAGGCATCAATCGGGCTTGAACGAGATAGTTCATCGCCCACTGAGTAGACTCCTCATCAATGAGGAAATCCCGCTGAAATGACCACTCGGGCTCGAATGTTTTCCCGCTCCACCATTGATTTGGTTTATCTTTTGTGGATGGATGGAGGGTCAGTTTGTGTATGCTTGGAAGATGTAGCCTTTTTAAGTGTCATTGGAAAACAATCAAAGTATTTCAAATTTAAAGAGCACAATGTTAACTTTGGAGCCAAGGAAGCACGCAGAGAGACATGCGAGAAGAAGAGGAAGGCTCCGAAAAAAAACAAACAATATTGTGCAAAACAGCGAGTTCTCGTGAGAGAAGGTAATTGAAACAACTTGGTCACAAAATCGCGCAAGAAAAATTGAGCGGCAACTGATTGTCGCTCAAGTGAGACACTAAAATACAAAGGGTTGCTCGCGAAGTAACTCGGGAACCAAATCTCTCTCGAGCAAAAATCACAGAAAAAATTTCTGAATGAAAGCACAGAAGATCGCATGAGCGGGCACCAATGGTCGCTCAAGCGAACAAATCCAGAAAGGTTTCAAAAGGTAAAATAGGGAATGTCGCTCGAGCGAGAACCAAAGGTCGCTCAAGCGAAATTTTCTAGAAAGTTTTCTGAAGGAAAGAACATGATGTCGCTTGAGCATGCATCAATGGTCGCTCAAGCGAGAAAGTCCAGAAAGTCTTCTAAAGGAAAAATACTGAGGGTGCTTGAGCGACATTTTAAAAAAAAACTGAAAGACTCTAGGAACAAAACATGGGTTACCTCCCGTATAGTGCTTGGTTTAACGCCATCAGCCTGACAATACGGACCCAATCTATGAATTGAGTGGGGTGGTGAAATCGGTGGAATCGATCACCCCATCGTGGTTTAACTGTTGGATCACTGGTTTCAATCTCTGCCCGCTCACTTTAAGTGTGCGGTTAGTCATTGGGTTAGATATTTCAACAGCTCCATGGGAAAACACTTGTGTAACAATGTATGGCCCATCCCATCGTGATTGGAGCTTCTCCGGGAAGAAATGAAGTTTCAAGTTATACAACCAAACTTTTTGATTGGGCACGAACGATTTCCGAAAGATAGATTTCAAGTGAAAGGATTTTGTTCGCTCCTTGTAAATCTTAGAGCTCTCGTATGCTTCATTCCGCAATTCTTCCAACTCTTTGAGTTGGAGTTTCCGAGTGACCACGGCTTTGTCCATTTTGAAATTCAACATCCGAATCGCCCAAAGGCACGGTGTTCTAACTGCACCTGCAAGTGACATGACTTTCCGTACACTAATCGGTATGGAGACATACCAATCGGTGTTTTGTAGGCAGTCCGATATGCCTACAAGGCATCATCCAATTTCTGAGACCAATCTTTTTAATTCAGGCAGACCGTCTTTTCCAAAATTCTCTTTATCTCTCGATTGGACACCTCCACTTGTCCACTCGTTTGTGGATGATCAGGAGTGGCAACATGATGATTCATCGAATATTTTCAAAGCAAGGCATCGAAAAAGCGATTACAAAAATGAGTGCCCCCATTGCTGATAATCACTCAAGGAAGTCCAAATCGAGCAAATATGTGGTCCTTTAACAAATTGAATGACCACCTTACGGTCATTTGTTTTTGTGGAAATGGCTTCCACCCACATAGAAACATAGTCCACTGCCACAAAGACATACTGATGTCCATTTGAAGGTGGAAATGGACCCATGAAGTCTATTCCCCAGACATAAAAAATTTCTCATGTTAGAATCGGCTGGAGTGGCATCATATCTCGGCGTGAGATTATGCCGACACGCTGACATTGTTCACAAGATTTTTGAAAGTTGTGGGCATCTTTAAAAAGAGAGGGCAAATAGAATCCATATTGTAAGACTTTGGTGGCCGCCTTCCGGCCTCCAAAATGCCCACCACAATCTTCAGTGTGACAGAAAAAGAGAATACTAGCGAACTCATCCTCTGGAACAATCTCCGGATGACTTGATCGGCACAGTGCTTGAACAAAATGGGGTCTTCCCAATAGAAATACTTGACCTGGCTGAAAAATCAGTCTTTATTTTTTTTGGACCAATGGGAGGGGATTTGTCCCGTCATACGATAATTAACAATGTGGGCAAACCAAGGCATGGAAACACTTGATGTAGCAAAAAGTTGTTCATCGGGAAATGAGTCATGAATAGGTCCATTGCCCGCATGGTGCTCAAGCAGAATTCGTGATAGATAATCTGCCACAACATTTTCTACACCCTTCTTATCCTTGATTTCAAAATTGAATTCTTAGAGAAGCAAGATCCACCAGATCAATCTGGGCTGAGTATCTTTTTTCATTAGGTGTCGCAAAGTCGAATGATCAAAGAAAATGACAATTCCAGTGCCCAACTAGTAAGCTCTGAATTTATCCAAGGCAGATACCACCGCAAGAAGCTCTTTTTCTGTGGTGGTATAATTCACTTGAGAATTTGAAAGGGCCTTACTTGTGTAAAAGATGACATGTGGCACTTTATCAACACGTTGTCCCAAAATTGCTCCAATCGCATAGTCGGAGGCGTCGCACATTACCTCAAAAGGTAGAGAATAGTTCGGCGGTTGAGTGATTGGGGCGGTTGATAAGAGCATCCAGAGTTTTTCAAAGGCAACTAAGCATTCATCATCAAAATTGAAGACGACATATTGGGCTAGAAGATTGCTTAGAGGGCGTGCAATTTTGCTGAAATCCTTTATGAAGCGCCTATAAAACCCTTGCATGGCCCAGGAAGGATCGAATTTGTTTCACCGTAGATGGTGGCGAAAGATTCGCAATGAGGTCGACTTTACCTTTATCAACCTCAATCTCTCATGAGGCCGACTTTACCTTTATCAACCTCAATCTCTCATGAGGCCGACTTTAACTTTTTCAACCTCAATCCCTCGCTTGGAAACAACATGACCAAGAACAATTCCTTGTTGAACCATAAAATGACTCTTTTTCCAACTTAGCACAAGGTTCCCTTTTTGACATCTCTCAAGGACTCTAGATAGATTGTGGTGACATTGATCAAAAGATGGACCAAAGACACTGAAATCATTCATGAACACTTCTAAAAAGGTGTCAATCATATTAGAGAAGATGGCTAACATGCACCGTTGAAATATCGTTGGTACATTACAAAGACCAAATGCCATTCTTTGGTACGCAAAAGTACCGAAAGAACATGTGAATGTGGTCTTCTCTTGGTCTTTTGGAAAGACGAGCACCTGATTGTACCCAAAGTAGCCATCAAGGACGCAATAATACTCTTGCCCGACCAATTTTTTCAAAATCTAATCGATGAATGGCAATGGGAAATGGTCCTTGTCATGAAATTCAGTCATCTGTAATCAATACATATGCGTCAGCCCATGGTTTCACGGGTTGGCACAAGTATGCCCTCATAATTGTGTACGACTATGATTCTTGATTTCTTTAGGACCACTTGAGTGGGACTGACCCACTCACTATCTGATATCGGGTATATAACACACATCAAGGAGTTTAACCACTTCCTTCTTCTCCACCTCCTTCATATTTGGGTTTAACCTTCGTTGCATTTCTTAGGAGGGTTTAGCATGCTCATCCAAATGGATTCTGTGCATATATACAGAAGGCTCAATCCCTTTCAAATCAGCTACAGTCCACCCAATAGCTTCCCTGTGGCGAACAAGTACTTCAAGTAGTTGGTGTTCCTGTTTATTGGACAAACAAGAGGAAATGATGACCGGAAGAGTACTTTGTGGACCCAGAAAAGCATACTTGAGTGTAGCTGGGAGAGGTTTCAACTCAAGTTTGGGTGGGGATTTCATTGACGGTTCCAGAACCGATTTCTCAAGTTTGGGTAGAGGATCTACCTTAACTTTCCACGGTCATGAGTCTAGGATGGAAGAGGAAGCTACAACTTGTTTTACTTCCTCAATAGACGTTCCTAACTTGAAATCTTCCCTCCCTAAATGGAATAAAGCCAACTCAAGGGTATCCTGGGACAGAATGTATAGGATGGCATCCTCAATTAGCTCATCCAAAGCATCGACTAGGAAACAATTGGCTTTTAAGTTAGTAGCCAGCTGATTTGAAGCATTGAAAACATTTAATTTTACTTTTATGTTTCCAAAGGAGACATCCATCACTCCCGTACGACAATTTATACAAGCATTAGCCGTAGCAAAAAATGAATGGCTAAGAATAATTGAGATTTGAAGGGAGGGTCTCGGAGTGGCTTTCATATCAAGAACAATGAAATCGATCGGGAAATCAAACCGATCCACTCAAATTAACACATCTTCGACCATTCCGCAAGGTTTTTGAACGAATCGACCGGCTAACTGTAAAGTCACCGATGTAGGTTAAAGATCCCCCAAACCTAGTTTCCCATAAACTGAGAAACGTAGCAAATTTACACTCGCACCCAGATCCAAAAGGGCCTTGTCAATGGAGTGGTCTCCTATGACTTAAGAAATGGTTGGTACACCATGCTACTTATATTTGGGTGGAGAGTCATGTTGCAGAATAGAGCTAACTTGCTCGATTAGCAGGACCTTCTTAGAAACGTGTGTCCTTGATTTGAGTTTTTTGGTACACAAATCCTTGAGAAACTTGACATGCGCAAACACCTATTTGATAGCTTCCAGTAACAGGAAATTAATTTTCACCTGACGGAGATGTCCATTAACTTCTCCATTTTGATGCCCTTTCGGTCAAATGGGGAAGGCTTACCAAGGCAATGGCGCCTTTGGGATGTAAGGTTCATCGAGAATTGCATTAGAACCAGATGTCCCAGCCAAAGGAGCAGATTGTTTTCTTTGATACACTAAAGTATTTGCTCCAAACTTTGGCATTTTTATGGTATCCTTGTTCTAGTTCTCCTTTTCTGGAGTTAGACCACCCTCTTTTTCTCCATATTTTACCATAGAGACAGCTTCCACATGTTCATTTGAGGTGGAACCCTCCATTTCGAGCTGTCCCTTGGGGTTACTCGCCGATTGGCTTGGGAACCTCCCCTCTTCTCTCCTATTGATAGCGTTAGCTAGCTGTCCTATTTGGGACTCTAGCTTTGATATCAACTGGGTGTGAGAGTGCACAATTTGCAATTACGAATGTAACTCTTGTAGAGCAGACAAGACTCTATCTTCAAAAATAGGTGCACGAGACATATCGACTGGGAGTGGGAGTGCACAATTTGCGATTGCGATTGTAACTCTTATAGAGCAGACAAGACTCTATCTTCAAAATTAGGTGCACGAGAGGTTGGGAATATGTCAATTCTCATTGTGTTAGCAAAATCGGGTGGGTTGCCTTGATAATTGGGCCGAGAAGGAGGTGAAAATTCGAGACTTTGTTTGAATTTCTCCATGACAAATTTGGATGATTTTTCCAACCGAGGTTGTATGCATTGGAAAATGAATTATTCCCTGACCTTAGGAAAGTTTGTGCGACATTAATGTTCTCTTGAACAAACTTCGGATACTGGGGTGCTGATGGGCATTCACTGAAGGAGTGGGACGGGTTAGCACAGAAAACAAGCTTCAATATTACTTGAGGCGGGAGAGCGTTCAAGAGTAACAAATTGATCAAATTGTTTTGCCAACAAGTCAATCTTGTCAGACAACTCGATTTGATTAACTTCAATAGTGTTTCCCTTGCGGGAGGCAGTGATAGGGCCGGAAGTCCCTACATCATAGTGACTTGCTTGCTGTATGTTGAAGCGAATTTTTGCTTAGGTTCTCAAATAATTGTCAAGCCTCATCTTGGTTATTGGTCAAAAAGGTGCCTCCACATGATGCATCCACCATATGGTGGTTCCTTTCAGAGAGTCCGTCATAAAATGTTTGTACCAATTGTCACCGAGGTATGGCATGATGCGAACACTGACAAGTCAGCTCAAGCAATCTTTTCCACGCTTCATGAAATTGTTCTCCAGGGTGTTGGGTGAAGGAAATGATTGTTTTTCGCATCTGATTGGTTTTACTAATGGGATAATACTTTTTCAAAAATTCCTAGTGCATCTGTGCCCAGGTGGTGATAGATTCCATTGGAAAAGAATAGAGTCAGTGCTTCGCTTTATCTTTGAGGGAGAATGGGAAGAGCCTAAGCCGTATTCCATCATCGGAAAGATGTTGCAACTTAATGGTGGTGAAAATCTCCATTAAATCATCAAAATGTTTGTATAGGTTTTCATTCGCAAGCCCATGAAATGATGGTAACATTTAGATGATAAACAGCTTGATCTCAAATTGATGGTTCTCCGTGACCGGCAGTTGAATGCAACAGGGCGAGACATATGTTGTAGGAGCATAATAAGACCGTAAAGGGGGGAGTGGCTCCCCACCAGGTCAGACACCTCCTTCAGCCATCAGAAGATTGAGATGACTTAATTGATTTTCAGTCAAAGGATGTGTGGGCGCCCGAGCAACACAGAGGGTTCACTCAAGTTCAAGCTCGAGATGCTCAATGCAAGGGAACTGTGAACGTCTCCCCTGCAAAAACACTAATAACAAAACGACTCCTAACCTAACGTGACTCAAGACACGGAAAGCATTGGAATTAGATGGCAAAAAAAAAATAACATGACAAAAAACACGTACAAAAATTATTAAAATAAATAGAAATCAAACCGTCGCGGGTTGTTGAAGCTTCAGATGCTTCTTCAATCAAAATGTGTGGTTGGTTTTTGTAATCTATATGACAACAACACAGAAAATAAAACGATCGTGAAACACAAAAAAAAATTCCTAGAGAAAATAAAATCCTAACTATCTACAGAAAAATGACTACCAACTAGGCGATTTTCGTAACCAATCCCCGGCAACAACGTCAAAATTTGATTGAAGCTTTAGGTTCCAACCTCTTTACCTTTATCAAGTACTTAATGTGGAGTATAGTGCTAGAGTCCAGAGGTCAAATCCATAGGGATTGGATGGGAACAAGGGTCTAATCGGTTATAACTTTTAAAGGCAAAATGTTTATGAGCAGGAAACTTTTAATAGTAGTAAAGATTTTAGACTAGTTAATGAAGTTGGAATCAGAAAGCGGGAGCATCTAGGGTTTGTAATTCCACATAGCTACCAGGAGTCGGGTTTGATTTTTGCTTAGACAAACTTCACAAAGAAGTATCCTTCGCAAAACTACAAGCTTTGAGTGAATTCAAGGATCTTCTTATTCCTTTCTTATAGTATGAGATTTCCGATGTTGTATAGTACATCAATCATCGATGACTAAACGATTTCAGCCAATCTCATGCTACAAACAAAGCATTAGGCACAATACACACTATTTACTCATAGGTTGATTTCATATCACTATTCTACCTCTCTCCTATTTCTACAAGCAATGACGAAGACAAAGATCGAAAAGAGAACAATAAACTGCAAGAGTATTACTCCATTAAAACTTAAAATAGTGTATACAAAGTCTAAACAAAAGCAAACCCTCCCCACGAAGCTACGCTTCGTCACTCCCTAGATCATCAGATTTAGCCTTACATAGTTGATGCCTTCATTGAGTGTTTCATCTTCTTGCCTTTCTCTTCAAGAGTTAGGGTCTCTCTCTCCTTTTTTCTCAGCCTCCAAATATACCACTATTCTTATGTGTAGCTTCTATATATACTCAGTCGACTGGTCAAAACCTAAACTTTTTGCATTAGGTCGCTCGAGCGACTTTCACCCGAAAGTCTTAGCTACTTCTTGAAATAATTCTCGCTCAAGCGAGTATTGATGGTCACTCGAGCGAGAATCAACAACTCTAGATCCTCTTGAGCACTTCTTTGCGCCAATCAACTTCAATTATGCTCCTTGGAAATTTGCTACCTACAAACACACAAGCAAGTTAATTCTATATTTCTAATTTCTTCTACATCCTAATAACACATGTTTTTGTGCAACTAATTAGCCCTGATTACACCTTCAAACTTGTATTTTGCTAGTTCCAAAGCAAAACACTAGAAAAGATTAGAAAAAAAAACTAAAATATGCCACTTTCAAAGGGAGCACGGTTACATTTAGCATATATAACAAGCCTTTAAACCTTTAAGTGACCCCTATGAGAGGAGTTGAGTCTCCTGAGAGTTTTCAGCCCAATTATCCACTAACTTTTTACCAAAAGGATTAGTGTTTCCCGTTATCCATTTCACAACTGTACATTCAACCAAAAGCCCAATTATCCACTAACCAAAGGCCTGGTTACTCAATGATCAAACTTTCAATGAAAAATTGTCTTTCTTTTTTTTCTTTTTTTTGAAAGAGTAGAGAATAAGGATTACGTTTGATTAATCTCAATTTCATCAAAATCATTGAAAAACTCATGTTCGTCGCATATCCTTAGTTTGAAACCCACATGTCCTAGTGCATTATGTGTAATGTATTGGCACAAGATCTGAAAGTCTCAATAGGTTGGATGTTATGAGTCTATCCCTACCAAGGGAGGTGAAGTGTGTTTGTACGTGACTCAAGTTATTAGCATCACTCCTTATTTCGATCAAATAGTTCTAGTGGTTATATGAACACCGGTTGCACCTTTCCTTAGTTTCGACGAACAACAAAGTACTCCCAAACGTATGACAAGAAAAATGTCACCTAATGGGGGATGTGCTTCAGAGTAATGGAAGAACAAGTCATCTTCGAAGACCCCTGAAATTCAACAAAATACTACAACAAAATAATTGGAAGGGAGCCGGTTAGGTCCTCCACAGGAGGACGATGACTGTCCTCCAAGATTCATGTGGAGCACAAGTGGACAGTTTATGTAATATCCTTGATATTTTTTACCTATTTTCGTTTACCTCGGTAAGCGTGCCCGAAAAATATTGTGGACTATTTTAGATTTTTTTGATAATCTGACTTTTGGCTTAAGGATTTCGTTTTGAGAGGTGTGCAAGTCATGTAATCTATGACTCACACAATAACATTGGTGTTTGTGTTTAACACCAGATAACTTTTCAACTCAAGTGGATAAGTTACAAATAATAAAAATCTAGATATTTCTTTTGCTTGGCTTTTGGTTATAAGAGAGAGTGAAAGAGAAGTTACACTTCTCTCTCTCGTTGGAAATTAGGCCCTTAAGCCTTGCCTCATTTGATCCCAGATCTAGGAAGCTTGGGAATTCCTCTCCCCATCTCAACCAATAGTTAACCTTGTATTTGAATTCGGATCAGTCTGAACTATTGAAAGAGAAGAGAGATGTGGAGAATGAGCAGTTCTATATAATTTTGTTGTGACTAAGGCAATCACAACCTCATTAGAATGATGAAATGTTTTGAAGATTTAAGCCGTTGAACTTCGAAGATTTGTTCCAGTGCGCGTATTGGTGCCACGGGATCAAGGATTAAGCAACAAGAGGTAGGCTTTTAAAACCTTCTTGTGTCCTTTAAAATTTTGTTTTGCTTAGAATAATATGTAGTATGTTTAAATGAGATCTGATGGCTGTGTTTGGAAATGAAGAAAAGAATCCGGACATGAAAGTTTAACAGCCACAGAACCAGAGCAATTCGATGGTCGATTTTGAATTCGACCATCGAATTTGGAATTCGACTGTCGATTTGAAAATCGACAGTCGAAATGTGTTTTTCTTGTGCCTGAAGGAAAATTTGAAATTCAAGAGTCGATTTCAAATTTGACCATCGAATTTGGAAATCGACCATCGAATTGAAATTCGAGTGTCGAATTTCAAGGTTTTGTCACTGATGTGCAGTTTTGAAATTCGTTGTTCGAAATTGAATTCGACCATCGAATTTAAAATTCAACCAACGAATTTGAATTCGACCATCGAATTCTGTCCTGTTTCTGACATTTGAAAATTTTGTTGGATTTTTATCTGCAAGCTTTTGATTTGATTTTTGGGTTTTATATTAACACTGAGAGTGTTAATATATGTAGGTTTTGACTGTTGGGAGTCCTTGGTGAGGACCGCTTGTGCATGTTTTTGAAACTTCCTTGTTGAGGTAGGGGAATCTTGTATTTAATTTGCATTAAATTATAAGTATAGCTTGTTTGACTATTTCAATTAAGAAGGATAAATTTTAGAAATTTTGTTTAACACAGCATGAATAAAACTCTGAATATATGACACAAATCTGAAAATTTGAAAACTTTGTTATAATTAAGAACTTTGTAATTCGAACCTCAGAACCTCAGATAATCTTTGAATCAGAATTTCGAATCATAACTTTGAAAAATCATAATTACATTATGAATAACAAGCTTGATATGTGTTAGCATTTGCATTTGATTTAGGGTTCATACGGATGATGCCCTAGATTTTACCAACTGTGTTGACGGTATTACTTTGGCGCAAGTTTCCCTCATAGCGTAGGGGCTTGTTGCACTTTTGAAATGAGTTCATGAACGACGATGGTCAGTAGGGTTTTCCCATCGGTCACGTAGTCCGCTCTCATGCTATAGGAAATTTGGGAGATAAAATTAAGTTATAAATTTAAGACAAGAAGCATGCTCAATCAGAACATTTTTGGAACACTTTAGATTATATTATCAGTTTTGACTCAGGATTAGAACTAGAGATTTACTTTGAAAAACATCATTGAAAAACCATATTTGATCCGATTCCGTCTTTTGAAAACCTTTACTTATAAAGAAATGCAAATAAATCTATTTCCTATATTGAGCTTGGCTGTTAGCTCACCCTCGACTATACGTCACAGGTGCTGAGACTTACCTTGGGTCAGAGGATCTGGAGGACTCCGATTACATTCTTGAGGAGGAATCAGACATACCAGCTGAGGAGTTCTTTCCGTGATCTTAGATCATGTATTTTTGGTATTTTATCTTGATATTATTTTGAATATTGGGCCCTAGGCCATTATTTTGGTTCTTTTGATATCACTCGAGGAACCATTATTGTGAACCACTATTTTAGGTGATCGGATTCGCCATTACCGATGGTTCTTTTTGGTTCCTCACAGTGATATATTTAATTTTGTTATATGAAGCTTTTGTTTTTGGATTACTACATGTTTGCCTCTGTCTTTAGATCTTTGTATATGTTGTCGGCTTCTGTTTGTTACGGCTTATTGAGAAATCAATAAGTTGATGAATTGGCCTTTCCTATACTTTAGGGATTGAAAAAGTCAGGTCGTCACAGTTTAGATCAATATTAAAAATAAAAATCGAAAAATAAATTTTAAACCTACAAGTCAAAGTTTGACGATTTTCATTAATCCATATTTCACGATTTAAAATATACACAGTAGAGATGAGTTTTTAATTTTTTTTTTTCAAAGATGATCTAACCAATGCACCCAAGGTCCACGTGGCACCCAAAAAGTATTTTGGGTACTACGTGGAGGACGGTGACCATCCTCTCATGAAAGAGGGAGGCCTTTTCCTAATTATTGGAATATGAAACTTATATCGTTATTTAACAATGCAAAAAGGAAGTATATTGATACTATTAACAAAAAAGTGTCGGAAGGCCTTTTCAACGAAAAAAGAAAAACTATCAAAGAAAAACCTAACGACCAATACAACTACTGGGCCGCATCGTCATCGGTCCAATTAACCTCCTCCTTGATGCCACCTCGGGGCTGAACTAGATGAACCAGTAGCATGAGCGCGAGCCCTCGCAAGGCATGCGGCAGAATCCGTCGGCTACGTATTGCTCATCATTTTCATGAGCAATGAGTCCTGAAAATCCACCCTACGATTGAACTCGGCCCGGGTGACCCAATCACCATGGGGTCTCATCATTTCTATAAGCAATGAGTCCTGAAAATACATCCTACCATTGAACTCGGCCCAGGTGACCCAATCACCATGGGGGCCAAGTGTAGGCTGGAACGGGGGTCGCTGAGGTGGGGGCACCTGTGGTTGGGCTGGTGGTTCGGGTTGGGCATAGGCGGCTAGGCCCTGGAATTCCTGCTCGGGAGTATTCTCTTTTTCCAAATCACGCCCCTGCAAATCCTCCAAATTCCTCGTGACCCCCAAATCTAAGGCATCTTCATCAACTTCCTCTTCCTCTTCTGTAAACAGTTCTTTGCGCTGAAATTTCATCAATCGCTGCAAATGCGAAGCATAATAACAAACTCCCGACTTCTTAGGAACATCCAGCAGCTCCTTCTCCACCATAAACCAGATCATCCCCGCCCAATCGATCTTCTGAAGCTGCCCCTCTTTAATCAACCGACCCCAATTCAAAATCTCCTCAGGCATCATCCAAGTATCCTCGTGAAGAAGAATCCAATGCGACATGAAATCTCCGATAACCAAAATACTCTCTTCCGAGAATCTAACGGACTCAGATTCAGGAAATTCCAGCACAGCGTTCATATCCTTCTTCACTGGAAGCCGTAGGGCACGAACGAGATCGGCGCGGCTGACCGCGATTCGAACATCGTTTACAGAGCTCTTGCGATTCTGGTGATCGTAGTTAGCGATCAGCATCGCAAGGAGAACCGACCGGATCTCGAGATCGAAATCAAGATGGGCAAAGTCCCATTACCGTAATCGCTTGAACAAGATTTCGTGTTTGGAGAAATCTAGGGTTTTGTTTGGGGAGAAAGCCACGGGTTGCAGATTCTGCTTGAGAAGATCAAGTTTTTCTTGTAGAGCCGCTCTTTTTTTGGGGCCGAGGGGCATTTTCGGCTTGCGAGGGTTTTTCCGTGCGGCGGTAGAGATGGTAGGGGGGTTGTCGGCAAGGTCGAGGACGTTGCTATCTTGCGCAGGGGTGAAGGAGGAGATATAACCATATCCATACCCTGAGGTTCGTGGTGGTCTTGATGGGCGTGGGCTGCCTCTAGTTCTTGGACCTAGCCATGGTGCTGGTCTTCTGTTTGTTCTGCTGCTTGCATTGTAGGGTTCCGTTTCTGGTCTTGGACTCCTCTATGTAGCTCTCAATTAGAAGTTATGGAGCCCTAGTGGGATGTTTAAATATTAGTGAATCTTCAGCCGTACATTTCGTATATTAAAGTTGAATAGGTATTTTTCGAGCACAAAAACCAATGAACTTAACGGTTTGACAACTTTTAGCCTAAGGAAATTGACCCTTTCATTTGTGAGACTGAACGGATTAGTTTGCTACTCATCGAGGGAAGTGTCCTAATGAGGGTGCTCCCCATTTAATAAAATCACATAATGAAAAGACTTCACAGTTTGGATATCTGCGTCATTTGAAAACACCATCTTAATCGTCTGATTTAAAGGTCATGATTTAAAGATCCTTCATTCAAAAGATCGACATGAAACATGATCTTTATCATTTGATTCCATGCAGTCAAGTGTTGAATTGGACTATGGTCGGTGACTGCATTAAATCATATGATAGGGATCATACTTCGTGCCAATTTTTTATCTTCAAGATCTTTAACATATGGGCTTCAAATCAAACGACTTAGATGATGTTTTCACATGGCACAGATCCCCAAAATGCAAAGTCTTTTTATTTGTGGTGTGCACTTAGCAGTGCCCAAAAAATTAATTTGTTTAACCGAACAAAGAAAACTAAGAGAAGTTTATGCGATATGACCATCCGGCCGAGACTACCTCAAGAGTCTTAAGAACCACACGACCTACTCCCTCTCATTGGAGGGAGCGTACCAACTAGGCTCCTTGCTTATAATATGCAAAATAATGTGTTTAGTATGAGAACTCTCTTTGCTAACTAATCCATATTTTGGATCCTTATCAGCCACAGCAAAACAAATTTGTGTAACTGAAAATACGGATAAATGAAAGTTGTGTACGCAGCAGCGAGGCTATGTACTAGCTCTAATTTCATAAGTTGAAATCACGTTCCCAACATTACTTGTCAACTGTGGTAATGGGTCATCAATCTTGTACTATGGACCTCAAGAACTGTAAAAGTATTGAGTGGTGGAGATCAGTCATCGTTTTTGCACTACAGGGCTGTCGTCTTAGCTAGATTAGACGTATGTTGTGGATCAATTGGATATCTGCCGCTTTCCAATAATAAGGCTTCTACAGGAAGGATGCATTGTCGATTAGATCGTGTGCTCGTCGATGCACAACGGATGGTAGAGTATGGGACCTCTGAGCTATCTGACCATTCACCTCTTATCATCAAAGGTTCTACAAGATGCGAATTCAAGCACAAAGCCCTTTAAGTAGTTAAAGAAAAAGGAGGATTTAAGGTGGTTGTGCAACAGGTGTGGACCTCCAACAGCTATGTCAACCCTATGTACAAAACCCAACAGAAGCTTAAGGAGACCAGGGCCCGACCTAAACAAATAACATTTCTTTTGGGCCTTTTCAAGCTAGAAGAAGTAATGCGGAACACTATCAGCTCGATACAAGAGAAAATTCATACTGGCCCTTTGAATGAGGGGTTAGCACTAGAAGAGAAAGGTGGCTGCTCAAATTTGGGAAGAAGCTGTTAGAGATGAAGAGGGTTTCTCTCGTCGAAAGGTTAGAAACATATTACTTAAAATTTCGCACCTACATTGAGGAAGAATGATGGATCAGTTAGTATTAGCTAATTGGAGATTACAAGTATGGTTGTTCATTCTTTTAAGAATAAGTTTTCTAAGAGTGGCCCTAAATGCTCTCTTGCCATCCCCTTCAAGATGAAGCTTTCTCCCCAGCAAGCGCCTCTGTTGTCCTGATGGGTTTTCAGCAAAGTTCTTTGTTCCAGCATTGGGACGTCATTGGCTCATACATCATAAGCGTTGTGAGTAATTTTTTTTGTTAAGGGTAAAATACTGAAATCTCATAATTCTACTATTATTAAGTTTATCCCTAAGGAGCCGGGTGTTGATTCCATCGACAAGTAACTACCTATTTCCCTTTGCAATTTCCATTATAAGATGATTGTAAAAATCTTGTCTGATCGATTGGCAACTGTACTCCCTAATTTAATTTCTTATAACCAATCGGCGCCTTCATTAAGGGGAGATGTATTACGAAAAATATCTTCTTGGCTCATTAGTTTGTTTGATAGTTTGATTCTACAAACTCCAGAAAATCATTTTGCGCTAAGATTGATCTTAGGGAAGCCTATGATATAGTCTGTTGGAAATTTATCATAGAACAACTAGACTTTGACTCTACTTGGATTTGGGATTGTATCTCCACTGCCTCCTTTTTTGTGTTAATCAACGGATCTCCTCATGGTTATTTTGTTGGTCAATGTGGTATAAGAAAGGTGACCCAATCTCCCCCTTCTTTTTATGCTTGTAATGGAAGTCGTTTTGGAAGATAATATTGTTAAGGGATATATCAAAATAAATGAAGTTCCTAATGCACCTACGGTGTCTCACCTTATTTTCAACGATGACCTTTTAGTTTTTTTTTACGAAAACATTCAATTAGCTAAAGGATAAAATCGACCCTAAAAACCTTTCATGATCTTTCTGGCTTTGGTGCAAATTTAGTCAAAAGTGAAATTTATTTTGGTAAGTCTTGCACCTCAAATTCTTCTATTTGCGAAACTCTTGGATTCAGTGAAGGAATGCTCCCCATTAAACACCTTGGCCTACCTTTACTTACCACAAAGCTTACATCTGCCTCATGCCAACCACTAATTGACAGAACAATTCAAAGGTTGGAAAGTTGGAAGAGTCTTCTTCCTTCTTATTCTCGAAGACTCGAACCCATTCAATTGGTCCTGTATTCTTGTCAAATTTATTGTTCTGCGGTCTTCTTATTCCCGAGACAAGTTTATCAAAAGAATTGAATCCGTTTTTATGCAAACTTTGGAAAGGTCAATCCTGGAGTCATTCTATGCACTTGAAAAGTTGGGGAAAAGTTTGTAAGCCAGTAGAAGGAGGTTTAGGCATAAGAAAGATCAGACACTACAATGATGCCGGTATTCTTAGTCTCTTCTGGAAACTTGTGAATAATCTGACGTCCTTGTGGGCAAAACGGGTGCTTGCATGGTATGTGGCACCAGTGACATCTGGTCTTGCTGCATGGAAACGGATCACTCGTAGGCTTGAAAAGGCATCCTCTCGTTAGATAATTATTGGTGGTGGACAACTTGTGCGATTTGGGACTAAGGGGAGTCCTCTTACCCTTAAGTAGGGAAGAAGGTTGATGCTTCAAGCATCTATTGATAGAGATGTTACTGTTACGGAGTTTATTTCTAATGGGGATTGGATTCTCCCTAACTACGCATGGAGATGGCTCGGAATGATATTTCTAAAATCAAAATTCTTATTGGAAGTGTCACAGATAGGGTGTTTCGGGGGTAAATTTAACTTGAAATCTACCTGGAATCTTATCCAGGGAGATAGACAAAGGGTAGATTGGACAAAATTTGTCTGGCACAAAAATATGATCCTCAAGCATAACTTTTGCACTTGGCTAGTAGTGAACAGAATACTAATGATAATTGAGAACTTGTGAAAAGGAGGATTTCCAATCCCTTCTAGATGTGTCTTTTGGTGGAATGAAGTAGAGACCAATGATCACCTATTTTTTGGTTGCCCCTTTATTGCTTTTATTTGGAAATCAAGGCTGCGTATGGCATAGCTCACTGCTAGCCCTTGCCATAGCAGAGTTCACTTGCTTTAGCAGGTTTTCATTTTCTTTCTTAACATCTTGCTACCTGCTTTAGCAGGTACCCCTTCTCTTTGATAACTCCTTGCATAGCAAGATTTTATGCAAGATTTACCTGTTCAACAGTTCTACCCTTCTCTTTAGTCACTCATTGTCAGAGAAGATTTTATTTGATCTGGTAGGGAGTTAGTAGAGAGTAGGGAGGTTGTTGCTAGAACAGGTAAATCCTCTTTTGCATGGAGTTAGAAAAGAGAGTGGAAACTAACTAAAACTTATGAACTCTGCTGAGACAGAAGCTAACAAAGAGCTATGCCATATGCAGCCCAATTCTCGATAAAGTGGGAATTCAAAGAAGAATATTGGGTCCAATTGAGAGTGAACTCAATTACCTCAGAAAATTTTAAAAGAAACTTGAGAAGGCCTCTTATTGCTAAAGTTGCCTTTGCGTTCTCTCTATGACATATAAGGACAAAAGGAACACAAGGATTTTTTGAGATGCTTGTAATATAAAAGGGTGATCCTAAAGCTAATAAGGATGAATAATTTGGTGATGTAGAACGTGTGGCCAAAGAATATTTGGGTCACTAGGACTGAAAGAAATCGAGTCATGAGTCAAAACGGTCCACTTAACTTTGAGCAGCCATAACTTTGCACACGCCCAGAATTACCATTATTATACGTCGAAACATGCCTTTCGATGAGTTCTACAATGTGACAACTAGCTTTAGCCAGTTGGCGATGTTTTCAATTTCGGAAAAGGTTGTTTTCAACTTCAAAGTTCAAATTTTGTAAAACTTGTTATTTTTAGTAAGTTTCGATTTTAGTACTTTTAGGCGTTTTAGTTTCATACAAGTTATAATTAATGTTTTAGCAGGTCTTTAGAGAAGTTTTGGTCAAATTAGGAATTTGCTATTTTTGAAAGTGTTAGATAGTTTGTCGCAATCATGATTGAACTTGGATATGCTCCTAAAACGAGTTAGAATGCTAATATAATCATTTGGTAGATTAGCTCCCATTAAAATCCGATTCTGGATTTTCGATCTTCATTAAAGCTGATTATGCTCTAAGTCATCTAGGACGGACGTCCGTGGCCGCCTCACGGACATCCGTGAGTGACTCACGGGCGTCCATGTCCTGTTGGTTATAAAAGGAAAGCTAGGGTTTCGATTTTGATACTTCTGGAATAAATTTTCTCTGAAATCTCTAAAACTCTCCAAAATTCTCAGCTTTTCTTCTCCTTGAGATAATTCTATATTATTTTCAATTGATCAAATCTCAATGAGAATTTTACCGCTTTGCTATGAGGTTGAGCTTGTGTGCTTCAAGCTCGTTACAAGTTCGTGTGAATCGAGTAGACCTTTGTGAGAGGCGACGGTTGAAGGTGATAACTTCTTGTACTGCAAAAAGGATGATCGTGGGACGTTGTTGTGATTTTAAATGTGTTTTAAACTCGCAAGCGCACGAATCAAAATGTAGTCAGTGAGTGCGGAGTACGAGATCGTTCCCACGAGGATTGGACAGAAAATTTAAAAAAGGAAACAGTAATTAATAAAGGAACTACCACAGATCTATCATAATATTTAAACTAATTTATGATTTTGAGAGTTTAATGGACAAAATAAAATTAAGCAATAATATGGAATGAAACATATGTTAAAAAGTGAGGATTAGGATATTAAATCCTCCCATCATTGGTTTATCATTTACGAAATACGGATCCATTTGTCGAGAAATAATATTGTCGCAGGATGCACAACACATGAATACTGAACCCAATCATACATAAATTTGAGATCAAGGGGGTGCATGATTAGCATCTCATGAATATATGATTAATATTCATATCTTAGATTCATATAAATTTTACCTTGCAAATCTGAGATCGCAGAGATGTCTTATTAACACCCCATGAATGTATGATTAACATCCATACCCCATATGACAACTAGAATTTGATCTTCGGGTAAATTCCATATTATATATCTGAAATCGTGGAGATGTATACTTAATACCCCATGAATGTATAATTAACATCCATACCTCAGACGATAATCAAAATTTATCCTAAGATGGGCAAGCGCAATATAGAAGAAGACTAGAGTAAAGTCACCACTGCAGATCTGAGATCATGAAGCATGATTAGCATTCACATTTTAAATAGCAATCGGATTTTACAACATCGATAATAACATCAAGGCAATTAAAAATAAGGCATCATGACAAACTAATATCTCAACCGTAGATCTATATTATAATAAATGAATGTCTCGGATGGGGTTCATTAGATCCCCATCCTCGATGAAATTTAGCTATGCATGATTAAATTAAACAAAGACATAATTAAAATGAAAACAGGAAATAACATTAAAATATTGTAATAAATGAGCCATAAGAATCTACGAAAGCTTTAATCCAATGCGTACAATCTTTCCTGAATGCAGAAATTAAACTAATCTAAAAACTAAACCTAAATAATAAAAGAACAATGCTTAGAAAAGGAAAGGGAGAAGCTCAAAGAGACTAAAAATGCTAAGGAAAATAAAAGGCTCCCCAAAGGGAGAGACCCCCAAAACTAATTCCCAAGTTTGCTTAAATAATGTCTCAGTTCCAGATTTGAAATTCAAAAATCAAATTTGAATTTTAAATTTCAGGGACCATCAACTCCTTTGCTCCAATATTCCTGCGTTTGTTGTTCTTATGCACTTTATGTATCCAAATGCATCTAATGGGTAAATCTTTCTGAAATAATTAGAGTTTCACAAATATGTCAGATTGCCCTCATCGAATAGCTAAATGTAGGCCCAAAGGGGTAAAATATGATCATATTTCACCACTCATCAGACGCGATCGTTATTGGTGAGCTGAGTGATAGGGTATTTCATTCATACTATGGTGTATTCTAATTTTAACCCTTGCAAGTGCACAACATCTATTGTAGAATGACAAGAACAGGGGTGTCGAACCCACAGGGATACGTGAAATTTATCTAATTCTTTCAGAGATTTTAATGCACCCAAGGAATTACCAAGGGAGAAATTTAATTTACCAGACAACTACCAAACGATTTTTAATGCAATAAAAGAAAACTAATTAAACTAGGACGAAATAAATTATGATAAAGGAGAAAATTAACAGTTTATGAATTGATCAAGGAGTTAGCTAAACATTGATTTGTAACTTTTCTACCATTCAATCTCACAAATTCAATTTAAGTCAAAACACCATCATTTATTAAGAAAATAAATGAATCGAGAAGAACACAACTATGGATCCGACATACCCTATCTAAACACTATAACTCAGCCTATCATTGCGGTATGAGTCATGTGAAAAGAATAGTATATCTCAAAGTCCTAAGTCACGACAATAATAAATCAATCATTCCGCAGCCTAGATCAGCCTGCAGGAACAGATCTAGATGGAATGCTTCTTTTACAGTCGTTGATAACCACGATCAATGACTGTAAACGAAAACTCGAAAATATTCAATCAAGCACACACTTATAACAGAACGATTCAATGACAAAACCATGAAATTGTAGAGACAATAATAAAATAGTTACTTATCTCCGATTTGCTTTCCCCTTGAGCAATTTACTTTAGCCACTCATCCTCGGCACACAAATCCGTTGTAGATTCGAAGATATCATATTAACAATACTCTTTTATTTATCAAAAATCTCCTTACAATGCTCTTGTTCTCACGATTATCAACGAGAATTAAAAATAAACCCTATTACAATCCACTCAGAAAAATAAGAACCAAGAAGAACCCTCAATGATATCTAAAAAAAACAATTAAAGAAGGGCTAGAAGATCCTCCTCAATGAGTCGTGGCTTTCTTTATATAGGATCAAGCAAACCCTATCCCTAATACCCTCAATCGATTGAGAGTCAAGTCTCAATCGATTGAGTTTTGATTCAGAGTAAGTAGAGTTGGACTTCTCTTCTCTTGTCAATCGATTGACACTTATCTCTCAATCGATTGACATTCAGGGGTCGATTCTTGATCGATTTAGAATGTAACCCTTGCAAGTGCACAAGATCTATTGCAGTATGGCAAGAACAGGGGTGTCGAACCCACAGGGAAACGTGAATTTTTAATTAATTCTTTTAGAGATTTTAAAAACGTCCCTAAGGAAGTACCAAAGGGCAGATTCAATTTTACCAAAAACTTAACGCACTTTTCCTAAATGCAGAAAAATAAATTAATCTAAACAATTAATTACTGATAAATCTACGAACAATATTAAAATGAGATCAAGGAATATGCTACCCTGCATTCGCACTTTTCTATCATTAAAACCTACGCTTCATTAAATCATCATTCACACCATCATTCATCTAGAAAAATGACTTGAAATAAAATATGATCATCAATCAAGCATACCCTATCTAAAAACAATGACTCATAACATTGCGGTATGAGTCATGTAAAAAGCATAAGCGTATCTCATGATATTTAGATCACGACAATCGACATAATTGTTTCTCTGACCTAGATCACTGCAGGTCCGGATCTAGCGATTACTACGCTGATACGCATGATCAACGGTCATAACAAAGCATTTAAAATATTTTCAATCACACAAACTTTGAGCAAAACGATTCCATGATAACAATAATAGTATGGTATTAATCATAAACATAGGTACTTATCTGGGATCGCATCTTCCCGATCTCTTGATTTAGCTCATCTTTGGTGTTTGATCTCCTTTTCTTTCAAAGTCATTCCTCTTTATTTCTTCCAAAAGATATTTGCAATTGTTTTTTCCTAAATACAATCTATGAATTTCGAGAAAATAATGCAAATCCTAGGTACAATCTACCTGAATAAACCCTAGAAGAAGGAGAGAAGAAGACTTGAAAAGATGAAGAAAATATTCCCCCAAAGTGAAGAGCCCTAAAACTAAAAAGAAAGAAAGAATGAATAATATTCTAATTGCAAAAATAATAATCCCCTAAGAAACTCGTGGCTTCCCTTTTATAATAGCCTAACCCTAATACCTCTCTCGATTGACATCTAAGAGTAATTTTCGTGAATTCCCGCCTAGCTTTGCATCAGATACTGCCTCGGTATTTTGCTCATAATTTTCTGTACCGAACTCGGATTGAGGTGATTCTTAAAGCGTTGGAAAGCTGACGAGCTCTACAACTTTTATGTTTTAGCAATTTCCTGAATCTGACGTCTTGAAGGTCCAAATTGAGCTGCAAGTCGCACTAAGTTCTCAATGACCCAAAATAGCGGTGTTTTGACATTATTTTCGGATTCTTGGCATTTTTTAGAAACTTGAGATTTACAGAAACACTTCAAATCTAGCAAATCTCATCGATAGCCTTCATCGGAGGCTAAATATAGGTATTTAGGGGTGAAATATCATCATATTTCACTACTCATCACACTAAACCTACACTTTGCTAGTCCTCGAGCAAAAGAGAATGATAGAAATATAAAGCAAATCAAACTAACATCCTAAAATTTAAATGCCACTTTCAGAGGGAACACGATTGCACTTAGCATGTGCAACAAGCCTTTAAACCCCTAGGTGATCCCTAGTGGAGGAGTTGTGTCTCCGAGGGTTTGCGGTGAAGTTACCCACAAACTTCCAAAATTTCAAACCATCTAAAATTGAGTTTTCAAAATCGATTTTTATAACATATATTTAACTTCAAAGCTCAAAATCAATAATCAATTCAACATGCAAATTCTCAATTTTAAATAACAATGTTACACTAATCATACCAATATCCATTCAAATTAGTCTAATGCTCCAAATCGTTAGATAACTCATCCATTCATGCTTAAGCAGTGTGTGCATACCAAAACCAAGATTCATCCATCTCGAACTAGTCCAAACGGGAAATCATCGGATCTGTTGTCTTGACTCAATCCTCACTTTAGGTATACTCTCACAATAAAATCACTCCGATGATAGGGAAGTTTTCGCACACATGTGAGAGATCAATACAAAGCAAATAAAAAGGTCTCACATGATAAATGAAACACGATGCAATCAATGAACAAAAATAAATCTCATAAGAACAGATACTTGTATATCCTAAGCATGTCATATCAAGTGTCATAAGTATTATATATTGACTCTCCACAAGACAGTTACCAATGCAAGATCGGATCATGAAGGTCTTTTGTAGGGTTGTAATGGGGCCTGTAAGGGTAAGAAAGAAAGGGAATTGTGATTCAAAATTTAGAAATTGGAAAAGGAACTAACTTCGATTTTTTTTTTTTATTTTATTTTATTTCTCTTCTTTTTTTTCTTTTCTAATTTCTCACCATTTTTTTTCAATATTTTTCTTTTCTCATTCTTTCTTCTCTTTTGAATTTCCTTTTCTTGAAGCACCTCATTTTTCATTCCTTTTTTTTTTTTTTTTTTTTTTTTTTCCCCCCTTCTTTTCTTTTTTTATTTCCCATACCCTCTCCATAAACACCATAACCCATTATTTCTCCACTTACTCTTTTCGCTCATTTTCATCCTCGTTCCTAATTTCTCGGAAATAAGAAGGTAAAGCTAAATTTTAAATTGTGAAGGGTTAAAGTTAACGTGGCTTATCAAAGAATGTATAAGGGTAAATTTTTCTATAGGCTCAAAGGGGTACTAGAAGGATAAATTTATATGAGGTGGGGCATTTTAAGCACAAACGAGCCAAAGATGGCCTTCAATCATTTCCTTAAAAGATGGTAACCTTGCCTATTTGTCTTGAGTAGATATACAGTACGTTCTAACACAATAATATGAATTTGATATCATGCAAAGTCACAAGCCAAAATAAAATGTATGAGATTATGCAAAATAATTCAGATTCAAAGAAAACTCAGAGTTTATATATTCACTCATCAATGACGGAAATTAGCTCTAAAGCTTATCGGGTTTAGTCTCCACTAAGAACCTAAGATTCAACGCTCAAAATAGTTCATCGATTTCTAAGTCTTAGCTTGGTATAAGTGCAAAATTCTAAGCATGAATTTGAGTCATCCACAAATTATCACATTAAGCTTCATCATCCTAGATACAAGTATTCAAAATATGACATCAATATTCTCAAAATTAAATTCACATGCATCATCAACTAAAGTTTGAAAACTATTGCAAAGTAAATCATGTATGATGGTTCCAAAAAATTTTTTTTTTTTTTTTCAAAGAAAATCAAAATAAGTGATGAAAGATAGATAATCATACATACCCAAACCTAAAAATGACAATGTCCTCATTGTTTGAAATAAGTAGGTACCCCCAAACTCGTTGATAAGTACCTCAACACAAAGATCGTGAGAGAATATGGGCATCAAATTAGAACATGACCAAAATAGATTGAAGGTAATGGCTACACTAATTTGGAAATTAAAATAACCTAAACTAAACTAAAACTAATATTCTAGAACTAAACATACAAAAGAGAAATAAATCCTAAATCCTAAACTAAACCTCGTGTCCAACTCCTAAATAAAACACCTGGGTTGCCTCCCAGAAGTTACCGAGTTTAAGTGTCGATACCGACCTCTTCATTGATCAAGAATCGGATCACTAAGGTGCATCGCCTCAATCTTAAATCGGGTCATCGGCTCAAACATTGGTTTGAGTCTTTGCCCATTCACTTTGAAAACTTCGATTGTCCTGAAGGCTTTGAATTTCAATTGCAAGTGCTCACTAATGGAAACAACTGAAACGGCCTTCCATCTAGATTTCAATTTCCCAGATGAAGCTTAAGTCGGGAATTGAATAACCAAATTTTTTGGCAAACATGAAACTCCTTCCGAAAAATTAATTGATCGTGGAAGTTTTTGTACCTTTCGTTGTACATCTTTGAATTTTCATACGCATAGTAGCGTATGTCTTCTAATTCACTCAATCAGAACCTTCGATTCGACCGCCGCTTGTATATCGAAATTAAATCGCTTTGATCGCCTGTAATGCCTTATGCTCCAATTCGACAGAAGATGACATGCCTTCCGTAGACAATTTCAAGGGAGACATTCTCGGTGTCTTGAATGCAAGACGATAGGCCCACAAAGCATCGATAGCCGGTTTGACCAATCTCTTCTATCCTATTGCACTGCCTTTTCTAGAATTCGCTGATTTCTTAGACACTTCCACGACCACTAGTTCTGTGGATGGTACTGCAGAGCGACTTTGTGAGTGACGCTGCATTCTTCATTAAAGTGGCAAAATGGCTATTGCAAAAATGCGAACCGCCATCACTGATGATTGCTCTTGGGATCCCGAATCGGTTAAACACATGTTCTCTCAGAAATTTGACCACAACCTTGTGATCATTTGATCGGGTTGCCACAGCTTCAATCCATTTGGAGACATAGTCAACAGCCACCAGAATATATGAATACCCAAAGGATGGTGGAAAAGGACCCATAAAGTCAATCCCCCAAACATCGAAAATTTCAACAATCAGAATTGGATTAAGGGGCATCATATTTCGTCAGGAAATATTGCCAAGTCATGACACTGCTGGCATTCCTTGCGATTGAGCAACACGAAGATTGAGGGCGAGAATCCGCTTTGAAGGATTTTCTGTATGGTCTTCGTCTCAAATGGCCTCCACAGCCCCAAAGATGGCAAAAATTTAGACGCTTAGTTGCTCGTCTCCGCACGCATCTCCTAATGATCCGATCCGAGCGAATTTAAACAAATATGGTTCATCCTAAATAGTATTTTATTTGGGAGAAAAGAGATTCTTATCATTCTTACCCTCATTGGGAATTCGCGATGACTGATAATTCACGATGTTAGCAAACCACGGAACTTTTGCACGCTACATCAATTGCCATCAAATGTTCATCCTAAATGTGTCACGGATGGTCTCGTATAGATGATTCTTCAGTGAATTCTAGCGGATGATCACCACAACGCTCAACCCCTTTTTATCTTTAATCTCAAAGTTGAATTTCGAGAAGCGTGATCCAACGGATCGCCTTGGTTTCGCATCCTTCTTTGCTAAAAGATATTTCAAAGCAGAGTGGTCCGAAAAAGACCACTATTTTCGATCCAAGCAAATAGGAACGGAATTTGTCGAGCATACACCACTAATAATTCCTTCTCTGGTGGTGGTGTAATTGATTGGGCATCAATTAATGTCTTGCTAGCATAATAAATTACGTGAGGTAATTTATTCACCCTTTGCCCTAAGACGACTCGATCGCATAATCGATGCATCACACATGAGTTCGAATGGTAAAGAATAATCCGGTTGGATTATTGGTGCATTTGATAAGAGTTCACGCAATTTTAGGAATGCCTTTATGCAATCCTCATCAAAATCAAAAGGAACATCTTTGCCAAGCAAAAGTGCACAATGGTTTAGCCACCTTGCTAAAATCCTTAATGAATCTTCTATAAAATCCAAAGATGCCCCAAAAATGATCGAATTTGTCGAACACTTTAGGAGGTGGTAAATTTGCAATTAAGTCGACCTTCGCCTTATCAACTTCAATTCCTTCGTTGAAACAATATGCCCCAACACAATTCCTTGTTGAACCATAAAATGGCTCTTTTCCACCGAGAACAAGTTTGGAATCTACACAACGTTGCAACACTGGAAAGATGATTCAAACAAGAATTAAATGTTTTTCCAAAACCGAGAAGTCGCCCATGAAGACTTGATGAATTTGTCGATCATGTCCGAGAATATGGCCAACATACATCGTTGAAACGTGGCGGAGCATTACATAAGTAATGGCATCCTTCGATATGCAAACGTACCATATGGACACGTGAATGTTGTCTTCTTGATCACCGAAAACGGCACTTGATTGTATCCCGAATAACCATCAAGAAAGCAATAAAACTCTTGCTCGGCTAACTTCTCGAGAATTTGATCAATGAACGGAAGGGAAAATGATCTTTTCTGGTGGCTGTGTTCAATTTCTGATAATCAATGCACACCCGCCACCCAGTAGTTTCACGAGTAGGGACCAATTCTCCTCCGTAGTTTCTTTCTGTAATTCGGACTTTTTCTAACGATTTGTACCGGACTAACCCATTCACTATCGGAGATCGGATAGATGATTCCAAAGATCGAGGAGTTTAATGATTTCCTTTAAAACGACTTCTTGCATGTTCGGATTAAGTCGCCTGTGGTTCCCTCGATGGTTTACTCTCATCCTCCGTATGTATTTTATGCATACATACTGATGGGTCAATCCCTTTGAGATCAGCTAAGGTCCATCCGATGGCCTCCTTGTGCTGTTTTAACACTTTCAACAAATCATTCTCTTGTTCTTCCGATAATGTAGATGAAATTATTACCGGAAGCGTTTCTCGAGGTCCCGTAAAAGCATATTTGAGGGACTTAGGCAATTGTTTCAATTCCACGTTGGTGGTCGCTCAATTGATGGAGTCGACATCCTTTACCTCGAGGTAGTGGTTCTACCTTAGTCACAACTTCACATAAGTTATCATCTTGACATGATGAATTTGACTTTTCTCTTCCATCGCTTCCTTTCAAGCCCTTTGTCCTCATAGATGGCTAACAAAGCGGTTTCAAATTCCTCTTTGGTGAGCATTGATGGTAATGCTTCATCCACCACTTCGTCCATCCGATCGATGTAAAACATTCGACCTCATCCTCATTAGGGAAATGGTTCATCGCATGGAATATGTTAAGCGACTTTCATGTTTCCAAAAGAAACGTCCCATGACTCTCGACAATTAATGCAAGCGTTGGCGATGGCGAGAAACTGACGCCCAAGAATAATTGGGACTTGATTGATTGATTTCGGGTGGTTCCATGTCTAAGACAACGAAGTCCACGGAAAGACAAACTTGTCTATTCCAACCAAAACATCCTCGATAACACCCTCGGTCTTCTTCCGATCTATCGCGGTTGGAGTGTGACCGTCGTGGGTTTCAATTCACCCAATCCGAGTTTCGTACATTGAGTATGGGATCGATTAACACTTGCTCCCAAATCCAATAACGCTTTCCAATTGGTTGCCCACCAATGACACATGGAACAGTTGGGACTCTGTGGTCTTTCGCTTCAGGGGTTTCCAATCGCAATATCGAATCGACTTGATTTGTTAGGAACACTTTCTTTGAAACGTGAGTACGTGCCTTTCTTCCGAAAGTGCACAAATCTTTGAAAACTTGGCGTACTCAGGACTTGTTTGATTGTTTCAAGTAATGGAAGATTTATCTTTACTTGCTTGAATGTTTCAAAATTTCTTCCATTTTGTCGGTCCCTTTCCCATTCTAGATGGAGGAGTTAGGCATTGAGGAATGGTGCCTTTGGGACATAAGGTGCGATTCCATTTCGATTCTTTTTCACGCCCTTGTTGGACCGTTGAAGCAAACTCTTCCTCTATTACTTTTTCTCTTCCTTTCTCTCTTCCTTGCTCTTGCACTTTTCTTATCTCTGGCTCTTTCTCTCTTTCTTTCTTTTCTCCTTCTCCCTTCTCCTTTCTTTTCTCGATTCTTTTCCTCTATTGCTTCTCTTTCTTCATCGCCTTCTACAGCATTTCCACTTGATTATGAACCTCACACTTCTCAAAGACCGTAATGCCTTTTCAACCGCTGACTATTCGATGGGCCTGCTTGAGATGGTCCTTGGCCTCGAGGATTATTGATGGGTTCGCTGGGGAGCCTAGCTTCCGCTGGCTGACTCAGTTGATTGGCCAATTGAGTGACTTGGTCCATTATCATCTCATTGAAGATTGCATGCTTAGATAAGCTTTTCTTTCTTCGAATCGTAATCTTGGCATGAGATTGATTAAGATTCTGATTGAAATTCTGATTTTTTCGGTAGTCAGAATTTGGATGATAATACGGAGCATTCTGTTGGAAATTGGAATTCAGTTGGAAAATAGAATTCACCGGAAATTCTGTTGTGGGACGAAAATTTTGTTGAAAATTTGGTTGAAAAGGTTGTTGTCCACCCATTGTGTTGGCTCTATGTTCTTTGGTTTACCGCCGCTTATTCGATTCACCCCATCCTAAGTTGGGGTGATTTTTCCATTCCGGATTGTAGGTATTGAGTACATGTTTCTACCGCCACCGATAAGATTGAGTCACATTTACCGCTCTTGAGGATTAGATTCATCGTGAAGAATGACAAGGTAGTAGGGCACTCATTAGCCATATGACCCGGTGGTCACAAATTGAACACTGTGGGGTGGATAGAGCTTTAGCTTGCTTGGTAGCGTACTAACAACATGTTCATCTGTTTGGACAAAGATGTCAAACTTTGTTGAGAGATCTGAGGCATTATTGTTGACATCGTACAATCCGCCTTTTGTCAACACATGAGATTTAGGTGCCAGTTCAAGTTGGTTCGCCCTAAAGGTCTCACTTTGTATCGAAGTTTGATATAACTTTTCAAACAATCTTCTTTCGTGGCACAAGATCCACCACAAGATGCATCAACCATGCGTCTCTTCGTGAATCACCCATTGTAAAACTTTGGACTTGTTGCCACCTGATGATTTGGGCAACTTCGATCAATTCCTTAAACGCTCCCAACATTCATGGAATGTTTCAGAGGTTGTTGGGAAAAGAACCGGATCTTCCGACGCAATTCAATGGCCTTAGTCATGGGAAAATATTTTTAAGGAATCTGGCGATGTACCGCCTAACTCGAATAGATTGTGGTTCTAAGGAATAGAACCATGTTTTTGCCTTATCTCTTAAAGAGAACGGAAAGAGTGAGCTTCGCTATCTCATCGACATTGTGGACTCGAACATTTTGCATACCCTGCTGAATTCATTTAAGTGAACGTATGGATTTTCATTTGCTAACCCATGGAAAATTGGTAGCATTTGAATCATTGATTTGAATTCATAGTGGTTCCACGGAATGGGAGCATGCATAATACATTCACGATCCTCGTAAAAACCAGGGATCGTTATAATACTCCAAAGGTTCTAGGCCCTCATCAAAATTATTGTTCCTATTATTTCCATTATTGACATTCCCATTGTTGTTATTCTCTCTCTCTCTTGCCTTTGGTCCGCCATGGTCTCGGTTTGTTGATATTGATTCCTCCGACTCTTGATTCTCTCTACAAGCTCTTTCGATCTCAAGATTAAATTCAGAGTGATGTGGGTGATGAGAACGAGTAAAGCTCATACACCAACACTCACAAAGGTTGAAGAATCCACAACAAACCCACAAAATTCTGCTTCAAACGATTTAGACAAAGATGATAAACAGTAGCCAATATCAGGAAAGATTTCTTCTTTTTTTTTTTTTTTTTAATTAAAATTCAAATTTAAATTAATTTTTTTTTATTCAAATTAAAATTAAAATTAAAATTTATATTAATTAATTAATTAATTTAATTTTTTTTTTTTTTTTTTTTTTTAAATTCAAATTAAAATTAAAATTCGAATTTAAATTTAAAAATTTTTTTTTTTTTTTTTTTTTTTTTTTTTTTTTTTTTAATTTCGAATTAAAATTTTTTTTCTATTTTAATTTTAATTTTTTTTATTAAATTCGAAAATTAAAAAATTAAAATTGAAAATCCTATAAAATCTTTCCTAAAAGAGAAAAATAAGGAGAAGAATGAAAGATTCCTAAAAATCCTAAAACAAAAGTCCCACAAAAGTTAATGACTAAATTTAGAAAATCCTAAAAATATCTAAAAGAGGAAAATAAGGAAAAAGAGTCCTACCAAATCTAAAATAAGAAGTCCTAAAAATCTCTACTTCCTAAATTTCCTAAGGAAGGTATCCTAAAATCTAAACTTCCTAAAAGACTCCACAAAATCTTATCAAAGAGAAAAATAAGGGAAATAAATTTTAATAATTATTATTTTTTTTTTTTTTTTTAAACACTCAAAACAGAAAAATCCCTATCCGAATTAATCAAAATTTCACCGATCACCACAATGGCCAAAAAACTTGATCGATTTAGAATGTAACCCTTGAAGTGCACAAGATCTATCATAGATGGCAAGAATAAGGTGTCGAACCAGGAAACGTGAATTTTAATTAGTTCTTGTAGAGATTTTAAAAACGTCCCTAAGGAAGTACCAAAGGGCAGATTCAGTTTTACCAAAAACTTAACGCACTTTTCCTAAATGCAGGAAAATAAATTAATCTAAACAATTAATTACTGATAAATCGACGAACAATATTAAAATGAGATCAAGGAATATGCTACCCGTATTCGCACTTCTTTTCTATCATTAAAACCCACGCTTCATTAAATCATCATTCACACCATCATTCATCTAGAAAATGACTTGAAATAAAATATGATCATCAATCCAAGATACCCTATCTAAAACAATGACTCAAATTTAACATTGCGGTATGAGTCATGTAAAAAGCATAAGCGTATCTCATGATATTTAGATCACGACAATCAAAGACATAATCGCTTCTACCTAGATCACTGCAGGTCCAGATCTAGCGATTACAGCTGATACGCGCAATCAACGGTCATAACAAAGCATTTAAAATATTTTCAATCACACAAACTTTGAGCAAAACGATTCCATGATAACAATAATAGACGTGGTATTAATCATAAACATAGGTACTTATCTCGGGATCGATCTTCCCGATCTATCGATTTAGGCCATCTTTGGTGTTTGATCTCCTTTTTCTTTCAAAGTCATTCCTCTTTATTTCTTCCAAAAGATATTTGCAATTGTTTTTCCTAAATACAATCTATGAATTTCTCGTAGAGAAAATAATGCAAATCCTATACAATCTACTGAATAAACCCAGAAGAAGGAGAGAAGAAGACTTGAAAAGATGAAGAAAATATTCCCCAAAGTGAAGAGCCCTAAAACTAAAAAGAAAGAATGAATAATATTCTAATTGCAAAAATAATAATCCTAAGAAACTCGTGCTTCCTTTTATAATAGCTAACCTAATACCTCTCTCGATTGACATCTAAGAGTAATTTTCGTGAATTCCCGCCTAGCTTTGCATCAGATACTGCCTCGGTATTTTGCTCATAATTTTCTGTACCGAACTCGGATTGAGGTGATTCTTGAAGCGTTGGAAAGCTGACGACGAGCTCTACAACTTTTATGTTTTAGCAATTTCCTGAATCTGACGTCTTGAAGGTCCAAATTGAGCTGCAAGTCGCACTAAGTTCTCAATGACCCAAAATAGCAGTGTTTTGACATTATTTTCGGGATTCTTGGGCTGTTTTAGAAACTTGGACTGTATTTACCTGAAACACTTCAAATCTAGCAAATCTCATCAGATAGCCTTCATCGGACGGCTAAATATAGGTATTTAGGGGTGAAATATCATCATATTTCACTACTCATCAATTCTCCCTCTCTTGGTGGATGTTGAGCTGGTTCACGGATTTCAATGTTTCTTTTGACCTTTTTATCCATAGTTCTTGTGTATTCTTTAATTACCTTCTTTTATACTCTTCTACGATCCAACGGTCAGAAACACCTGTAATCATTAAAACCTCACAACAACCATCAGATGCTTTCATCAGACAGCTAGGTGTAGGGATTAAGGTGCAAAATATAGTCACATTTCGGCACTGATCACACCCCCAAGCCTACACTTTGCTAGTCCTCGAGCAAAGAGAATGAAAAATATATTAAAGATAATAAGACTAACATCCTAAGAATTAAATGCCACTTTCGTAGGGAACACGATTGCATTTAGTCTATGCAATAAGCCTTTAAACCCCTAGGTGATCCCTAGTGGAGTTGTGTCTCCTGAAGGTTTCTAGCGAAGATACCTATAAACTTCAAAGCTTATAAATTTCAGAATTTCTTAGTCATGCTCTTAAGTAGTTAAATGCTTATGAAAAATCCTTTAAAATGCTTCTTACTGATGTGATTTTTAATTATGATGTTTTACTCGCAAGCGCACGAATCAGATTGTATATAGTGGGTGCGGAGTACGAGATCGTTCCCACGAGGACTATTTTTGGAAGATCTAAAAAGACGAGACGATAATTTCATAAATCTATCTAGGACTAACAGTACCTACTAATATTATGATTTAGACGGTTTTGTGAGATGACAATTGCTGACTACAAACTAGAATCTAATTGACAATTCAAAAATAAAGGTAAAGATGAAGATACTAAATCCTCCCATCTTTGATTTGTTCTTCCCGTAATATAAATCTAAGAATTAAACTATGAGATATACCATTAAAACGCATCTTTTATGGAAGATAAATGGTCAAAATCTGGATAGGTTCCACGTTACATCCCTGCAATCAGGACTTAATTTCATAGATGATTTCCATATATAGATCTAGGATCAAGGGCATGGCTCGGCACACTTGATCTCAGATTTTGAATAAAAATTATTCCCAAAGTGGGTAAAAATTTCAACAAGAATACCACCATAGATCTGAGATCAAAGGCATGGCTCGGCACACTCGATTTTAGATTAGGGAGTAATTAAGATAAAATTATTATTACATATCCAAGATCTAGGGCATGGCTCGGCACACTTGATCCCGGATCATAATCGTAAGTAGATTCACACGATGAAAGCAAAAAGACCATATAACAATGATTGGGGTAAAATTATCGTCACAGATCTGAGATCCAGGGCATGGCTCGGCACACTCGATCCCAATTAGTGGCGGAAATTTCATCCGTTCGTGATAGCACAACAACCATAAAAACAAATTCTCATATTTTAATCTTAGATTTATACTATTCGAAGTACATCCCTCGGATGGGAATCATTAGATCCCCATCCCTAAGAAATTAGCCACACATGCTATAATTAAATGACAAACAAATAGAGAATGAAAAATAACATCAATTTAATTAATTAAAAATATCTCAACCTTCAATAGAAATTCGTTTGATCCAAGCTTAATCCACGAATACAATGATCTTCAGAAACGAAATTAACAATGCTCACTTCTAATCTTTTAAATTTAAACTAGGAATTACTTGAACAAAGATGAAATTCTTGAAGAAAAGAATGCTAAAAAGGTTAAAGGAACAAAGCTCTCCAAAAAAGAATAAAACTCTCTATCTCTACGTCTCTCTCTCAAAACCTCTTCTAATAATAATATAATATATCCCTTCAAAACTCGTAGCTTCCTTTTTATATGGTCGAACAACCCTAACCCTAATAACCTCAATCGATTGAGAATTAAATCTCAATCAATTAACTTTTAAGTAGGGACAAAATTTTCTTCTCTTTATCAATCGATTGACACTTAGTCCTCAATCGATTGACATCTAAAAGCAATTTCTGTGAACTCCTGCCTACCTTTGCATCAGATACTGCCTTGGTATTTTAGTGATAACTTTCTATTCCAAACTCAGATTAAAGTGATTCTTACGGTGTTGGAAAGAAGACGATGAACTCTACAACTTTTGTGTTTTAGTAATTTCCTGCATCTGACGTCTTGAAGGTACAAATTGAGCTGCAAGTCACACTAAGTTCTCGATGACCCAAAATTACAGTGTTTTGACATTATTTTCAGAATTCTTGGGCTGTTTTATGCACTTGGATTGTATTTACCTGAAACACTTCAAATCTAGTAATTCTCATCAGATAGCCTTCATTGAACGACTAAATATAAGTATTAGGGGTGAAATATCATCATATTTCACTACTCATCACACCCCCAAACCTACGCTTTGCTAGTCCTCGAGCAAAGCAAACTAAAGAAAGTAAATGCCACTTTCGTAGGGAACACGATTGCACTTAGCATGTGCAACAAGCCTTTAAACCCCTAGGTGATCCCTAGTGGAGGAGTTGTGTCTCCTGAGGGTTTACAGTAAAGTTACCCACAAACTTTCAAAATTTTCAAACTATCCGCAAAATTGAGTTTTCAAAACATGATTTTTTTTTATAACATATATACTATTTAAAAACAAAAACATTAATTGTTTTAATATATGAATCATCAATCTTAAATATTAATGTCATGTCAATCATGCTAGTATCCATTCAAATTAACTTAATGCTCAAATTGTTAGATAACTCCTCCATTCATGCTTAAACGTGAAGTGTGTGCATACCAAAACCAAGATTCATCCATCTCAGAACCAATTTAAACAGTAAATCATCAGATCTCATGTGTCGACTCAATCCTCACTTTAGGTATACTCTCAAAATAAAATCACTTCGATGATGGGTAAGTTTTCGCACACATGTGAGAGATCAATACAAAGTAAGCAAAAATGTCTCACATGATAAATAAAACACAATGCAATCAATGAACAAAGATAAATCTCATAAGAACAGATACTTGTATATCCTAAGCATGTAATATCAAGTGTCATAAGTATCACATATTTACTCTTCACAAGGCAGTTACCAATGCAAGATTAGATCATGAAGGTCTTTTGTAGGGTTGTAATGGGGCTCAGGAAAGGGTAAGAAAGAATTGGAAGTTGGGATTCAAAATTTCTGAGAAATTGGAAAAGAAATAAACTTCTGATTTTTCTATTTCTCTTCCTTTTCTTTTCTAATCTCTCACTATTTTTCTCAATATTTTTCTATTTTTCTCAACTTTCTTTTTCTTTTGAATTTCCTTTTCTTGACGCACCTCATATTTTTTAATATTTTTCACAATTTGTTTTTTCTTTTTCTCCCCCCTTTTTCTTTTATATTTTTGCCATACACTCTCAGTAAACACCACAACTCAGTATCTCTCCACTTACTCTCTTTTCATTCATTCTCATCCCTCGTTCATAATCTCTCAGAAATAAGAAGGGTAAAGCTGAATTTTCAGAAATGGTGAAGGGTTAACGGTTAACGTGGCTTATCAAAGAATGTATAAAGGTAAATTTTTTAATAGGCTCAAAGGGGTACTAGAAGGATAAATTTATATGAGGTGGGGTATTCTTAAGCACAAATGAGCCAAAGATAACCTTCAATCATTTCCTTAAAAGATGGTAACCCTGCCTATTTATCTTGAGTAGATATACAGTGCGTTCTAACACAATAATATGAATTTAATATCATGCAAAGTCACAAGCCAAGGTGAAGTGTAGGAGATCATGCAAAATAATTTGTATTCAAAGAAACTCCGAGTTTATGTAAACTCTCATCAACAACGGATATTTGGCTCTAAAGCTTCCTGGGTTTAGTCTCCACTAAGAATCTAAGATTCACCATTCAAAACAGTTCATCGATTTCTAAGTCTTAGCTTGGTATAAGTGCAAAGCATGAATTTCAGAGTCATCCATAAATTATCACATTTAGCTTCATCATCCTAGATACAAGTAATCAAAATATGACATCGATATTCTCAAAATTAAATTCACATGCATCATCAACTAAAGTTTGAAAACAATCGTAAAGTAATTCATGTATGATGGTTCCAAATAATTTTTTTTTTTTTTTATTAAAATAAGTGATGAAAGATAGATAACCATACATACCCCCAAACCTAAAAATGATAATGTCCTCATTGATTGAAATAGGTAGTGTACCCCCAAACCTATTGAAAAGTACCTCAACACAAAGATCAGGTGCAGAGAATATGTGCATAAAATTAGAACATGGCCAAAACTTTATTGAAGGTAATGTGGCTACACTAAAACTAATATTCTAGAACTAAACATACAAAAAAAGAAATCCTAAATCCTAACTAAACCGGAGTCCAACTCCTTTAATCATTGGTAGGCGGGCCCATCCACCTTGGTTCACTTAAAGTGATGTTCTTCGGCACAGGGAAAAATTTCTCCCCAAGTTCAAGCGGAAATTGACGGCAAGAGCCATTGCATAAGCGAGGGAGACGGCGCAGACTGGCATTGTTTGAATTTTTTTTTATTTTTTTTTACATAAATAAAATATAAAGAGAAATCAAACAAAATTGGGTTGCCTCCCAATGAGCGCTAGTTTAACGTCGATAGCTCGACCATATGAATTGCTCAGTCAGGGTGATCTATTGGATTGCCCAAGGGAAGAATGTCAGAGAATGCAATTGCATCCTCTAGGAACAGTTTTAATCTTTGACCGTTAACTCGAAAAATATTCCCGTGTCTCGGGTTGATGACATCAACTGCCCCATTTGGGAGTATTCGAGAGATTTTGAACGGACCACTCCAGCGGGTTTTTAGTTTCCCCATAAATAGATGAAGTCGGGAATTATATAGGAGAACCTGTTGACCAACAACGAAGGATTTACATAAAATGGAATGATCATGGGCCCGTTTCATACGATCCTTGTAAGATTTAGCACAGTCATATGCGTCAGCACGGATTTCTTCCAATTCATTTATTTGCAAACCCCTCTGGTTACCAGATTTTAGGAGATCAAAATTCAATGACTTAATAGCCCAAAATGCTCGATGTTCCAGTTCGACCGGGAGGTGACAACCTTTACCAAAAACCAACCGATACGACGACATACCAATCAAAGTTTTAAACGCAGTTTGATACGCCCATAGAGCGTCATTCAGTTTTAGCGACCAGTCTTTATGGTTCGGATGGATTGTCTTCTCTAAAATCCGCTTAAGTTCCTGATTAGAGACTTCAACTTGGCCACTTGTCTGAGGATGGTATGGTGTAGCAACTTTGTGTGTGACACCATATTTCTTCATTAATTGGGTGAACACTTTATTGTAAAAGTGCTTTTCACCATCGCTGATTATCGCCTTTGGAATACCAAAACGTGAAAACACTTGATCCTTCAGAAATTTGATCACTACTCTATAATCATTCGATTTACAGGCTACGGCCTCTACCCATTTCGAGACATAATCAACTCCGACAAGAATGAACGTATTTCCAAACGAATTTGGGAAAGGACCCATGAAATCAATCCCCCAAACATTAAATAATTCAACTTCTATAATGGGATTGAGCGACATCATGTTGTGCTTTGAGATTCGGCCCAGCATTTGACAGTTGTGACAAGATTTGTAATGCCGATGACAATCTTTAAAGATCGTCAGCCAGTAAAAACCACTTTGGAGGATCTTTGCTACAGTCTTTTTGGAACTAAAGTGACCTCCACAAGCTAACTCACGACAGAACGAGATAATCCGTGGTTACTCAAAT
Organism: Chloranthus sessilifolius; assembly: GCA_021018995.1. NCBI lineage: Eukaryota > Viridiplantae > Streptophyta > Magnoliopsida > Chloranthales > Chloranthaceae > Chloranthus > Chloranthus sessilifolius. Next base: position 132,540,535 of record CM037591.1, on the reverse strand, counting down.
TCAGGAATACATCTTCGTATGATTTAATCGGGACAGTATTTGAATAAATACGGATCTTCGAAAAGGTAGTGTTTCACCCGAGCTAAGAAAATGGATTTCTCATTCTTAGACCAATGGTGAGGTAATTTCTCTGTGACTAGGTAATTGACAAGATCCGCATACCAAGGTGGGCAATCAATCCTGAACAACTGTTCATCCGAGAAGTGCTCCAAGATCGGAACATGATCGTCAGATTTCTCAACAATTATTCGTGACAAGTGATCTGCCACCATATTTTCTGAGCCTTTCTTGTCTTTGATCTCCAAATTGAACTATTGCAACAACAAGATCCATCTGATTAAACGTGCTTTAGCATCTTTTTAGCGAACAGATAACGCAAAGCAGCATTATCTGTAAATACCACGACTTTAGACCCTAATAAATAGGATCAAAATTTATCCAACGCGAAAACTACTGCTAAAAGTTCCTTTTCGGTGGTCGAGTAGTTCAACTGGGTATCATTGAGAGTGAGACTCGCATAGTAGATTACATGCGGTAATTTTTCTATTTGTTGTCCGAGAACAGCTCCGATTGCATAATAAGAGGCGTCGCACATGATTTCGAACGGGAAGTCCCAGTTCGAAGATTGAATTATCGGGGCTTTTATCAATTCAGCCTTAATGATTTCAAAGGCTCACAAACATTTATCGTCGAAGAGGAATGGGACATCCTTTGAAAGTAAGTTGCAAAGCGATCGCGCTATCTTGCTGAAATCTTTAATAAAACGCCGATAAAAATCAGCGTGTCCCAGAAAAGATCTTGTTTCCTTAACTATCCTCGGTGGTGGTAGATTGGCAATTAAATTAACTTTAGCCTTATCGACCTCGATACCCTGGGACGATATGATGTGTCCCAAAACAATGCCATCTTTAACCATGAAATGATATTTTTCCCAGTTAAGAACAAGGTTCTTCTCCTGGCGTCGTGCAAGTACTAGCGACAAATGATTCAAACAGTCAGCAAAACTGTTTTCATGGATCGAGAAGTCGTCCATGAAGACTTCGAGGAATCGTTCGACCATATCCGAAAAAATACTCAGCATACATCTTTGGAATATAGCTGGTGCATTACAAAGCCCAAACGGCATTCATCGGTAGGAGAAAGTACCAAAAGGGCATGTGAACATGGTTTTCTCTTGATCCTCAGGTACAATGACTATTTGGTTATAACCAGAATAGCCATCGAGGAAGCAATAGTAACATGCCCGGCTAGTCTTTCTAACATCTGATTGATAAATGGAAGTGGAAAGTGATCTTTCCTCGTCATCAAATTTAACTTCCGATAATCAATGCACACTCTCCAACCTGTTTGAATTTTTATAGGAATTAGTTCGTTTTCCTCATTCTTCACCACTGTGACCCCCGACTTCTTAGGGACCACTTGTGTGGGGCTAACCCATTTACTGTCAGAGATGGGGTATATGATTCCAGCATCTAAAAGTTTTATTATCTCATTTCGGACCACGTCTTGCATTATAGGGTTCAGTCTCCTCTGTGATTCCCTAGAAGGCTTAGCATTATCTTCCAAATTGATTCGGTGCATACACACCGTTGGACTAATGCCTTTGATATCTTTTATCGATCATTCGAGGGCACTTTTGTGCTCTTTGAGTACATTCATGAGTTGGCCTTCCTGATTCGCATCCAATTTTGATGATATTATGACGGGTTGAGTTTCATTCTCCCCCAGGTAGGCATACTTAAGATTTTTCGGAAGAGGTTGAAGTTCTAAGTACACTTTCTCTTCCTCTTTCGGCTTTTCCATGATTAATTCAATTGGAGCTCTAGAATCTATTTTCTTTTCTTCTCCCAGAAGCGGTGTGGAGTCCAACATGTGATTCACTTCTAAATGGATCAGTTGATCCACATCAAAATTTTCTCCAAAATGCGCAAGACAAGCTGTTAAAGGATCTTCAATTTCATATGCATGAAATATTTCTTTCACGATTTCATCGATTATGCAGGCTTGTGCATGTTCATCATCCTCCATGGGGTGCTTGGCAATATTAAAGATGTTGAGTTCCACTGTCATATTCCCGAATGACAGATTCATGATTCCGTTTCGACAATTGATTAGCGCATTGGAGGTTGCTAGGAATGGTCTTCCTAGAATCACCGGAATGTTATTCTTTAAATTTGGTGCTGATTCAGTGTCTAAAAGAACAAAATCTACAGGAAGGTAGAAAGAATCCACCTTGATGAGGACATCTTCCACAATTCCATGAGAGATCTTTACGGACCGATCAGCTAATTGAAGGGTCATCGCAGTGGTCTTAAGCTCTCCCAATTCGAGCTCCTTGTACACAGAGTAAGGCAACAAGTTGACACTTGCTCCTAAATCCAAAAGGGCCTGATCAATATGGTTATCGCTGATGATGATTGAGATTGTAGGACAACCTGGGTCTTTGTATTTAATTGGGAGCTTTGCTTGCAACACTGAACTGACCTGCTCGGCTAAGAAAGCCTTTTTCGGAATATTGGTCTTTCTTTTGATTGAGACCAATTCCTTCAAAAATTTTGTATAAGCAGGCACTTGTCGGATGGCATCCAGGAAGGGAATATTAATTTTTAATTGCTTAAAAATCTCATTTATTCCTTCCACATCGTGATTTTCTCGTGGTGCCATCAATCTTTGTGGGTACGGTGCTTTAAGAATAAAACTTTTCTTCTGTTCACTCTTTTCTTCTATTATTTCTTTTGCTTGTACTTTTTCTTCAATTTCTTCTTTCTCTTCAACTTTCTTCTCTCCATTAAACTTTTCCTCCTCTAGCAATACTACTTTGTTATCGACCTGCTTTCCAGATCTCAACATTGTGATCGCCCGAATTTGTTGTTGACTTTCATCTTGTGATGAAGTTAATGTTTGTTCAACAACCATCTGACCCCTTGGGTTAGGAACTAGTTGGCTAGGAAACTATCCTTTTTCTCTTTCACAGAGAAAAGTTGTCAATTGCCCAATTTGGGTCTCTATTTTAGAGATTGAGGATGTGTGAGAATGGATAAGTTTCATTAGGTCCTCAGTAGGAGTTTGTGTATGAGGACGTTGGACAGTATTTTCCAGTGGATTGTTAAATCCAGGTGGTAGAAATGTTGGCACAAAATTCTGTTGTGGTTGGTTTTGATAACCTCCCATTGGTTGTGCAATTGTCGTGGCTGCCCAACCTAATTTTGATTGTATTGAAATTGATTTGGATTATTAAACCCTTGCGGTTGAAATTGCCCTTGACCGTAGTTTTGCTGCGGTCCTTGGTTGAAATTTTGTTGTGGATAAAAGTTTGTCCCCTGTTTCCTGGACAGTATTCTTTGATTATCTTATTTCCATGAGAAATTTGGATAGTTTCTCCAGCTATTTGGGTTATTCTCATTGAAAATGTTTCCTTGATTCCGCCCATAATTATTACAATATTTAGCTGTTCAGATGTGTCTTCATGGTAGTTTTGCATTGAAGGACAATCATCTGCCATATGCATTGGACTTACACAAATTAAACATGGCTCGAGTTGTGTATTTATCATATGCACATTCTTCTTTAATTTCAATTCCTCCACTTGTTGAGTGAGGAAATCAATTTTAGCCATCAGATCTGGGGAATCCTTTACTATGTATAGTCCTCCCTTCTTGGTTGAACTTCCGGCTTGATCACGAGCTTTGACTGGTTGTTCCCGAGTCTTTGTGAAATCCCAGTGCTGAGAATCCTCAGCCAGCTTTTCTAAGAAAGCATAAGATTCAGTTTCCTTGAGGCTCAGGAATCCTCCGCCATTCATTGACTCCACCAGATGTCTATTTGGTTGACTCAGTCCATTGTAGAAATACTGGACCAATCTCCACTTTGAGTATCCATGGTGTGGACATTTGAGTAAGAGATCCATGAATCTATCCCAGGCTTCATATAATCTCTCATCTTCCTCTTGCGTGAAATCCGTGATTTCACGTCTAAGGACATTCGTCTTCGCCATAGGGAAGAACTTTGATAAAAACTTTTTGACCATCTGATCCCAGGTGGTTATGGATCCCGCTGGTAGAGAGTTCAATCAGGCTTTTGCTTTATCCTTTATAGAGAAAGGAAATAAGCGTAGCCTAACAGATTCTTCGCTGAAGTTTTGGTAAACAGATGAGCAGACTTCGACGAAGTCTTTAACGTGCTGGTATGGATCTTCTCTCTCCATGCCATAAAAGATTGGAAGGATTTGGAAAACATTTGTACGGATTTCAAACCGCCCGCCAGGTGTGGCGGGGTATACAATACATGATGGGGTATTTGTAGTGATTGGAAAGAACAGTTCTCTCAATGTTGGTTCTTCCTCTTGTTCGAGTTACCCATTCATGTTGTCAGTCATATTTGCTACAGTGGATGATTCACTAGAAAGTTTTTGCCTTGATCTAACGTCCTTACGATTTGACCGACAAGTACGTTAGATCTCAGAATTTAAAGGCTCTAAAGTTCTTTCTTTAAAATACCAAGTGTGCATGCAAATGACGCACAGAGTGGAGGCTTCAGACAGGAAAACCTCAAGAGAAATTTTTATTTTTATTTTCAAATTTCAAATTTTAAAATTGAAATTTTCGATTTTTTTTTTTTTTTCAAAAATTAAAAAAATATATATTTTTTTTGAATCTCAATTGATCGAGTGGGAATCTCGATCGATCGAGACAGAGTCGATTAATACAGATTTTTATTTTATTTTTATTTTTTTTTGTGTGCAGAGAAACTGTTTTAATCCACGAAAATTCCTAAAATTAACTGTCTATTTCCTAAAAATTCAGATTTTCTTAATTTAGTCCCCGGCAACGACGCCAAAAACTTTATGTGATTTTTAATTGTGATGTTTTATTCGCAAGCGCACGAATCAGATTGTATATAGTGGGTGCGGAGTACGAGATCATTCCCACGATGACTATTTTTAGAAGTTCTAAAAAAACGAGACAGTAATTCCAGAAATCTATCTAGGACTAACAGTACCTACTAATATTATGATTTAGACGGTTTTGTGAGATGACAATTACTGACTACAAACTAGAATCTAATTGATAATTCAAAAATAAAGGTAAAGATGCAGATACTAAATCCTCCCATCTTTGGTTTGTTCTTCCTGTAATACAAATCTAAGAATTAAACTATGAGATATACCATTGAATCGCATCTTTTATGGAAGATAAATGGTCAAAACCCGGATAGGTTCCACGTTGCATCCCTGCAATCAGGACTTAATTTCAGAGATGATTTTCATATATAGATCTAGGATCAAGGGCATGGCTCGGCACACTTGATCTCAGATTTTGAATAAAAATCATCCCCAAAGTGGGTAAACATTTCAACAAGAATACCACCATAGATCTGAGATCAAGGGCATGGCTCGTTACACTCGATTTCAGATTATGGAATAATTAAGATAAAATTACCATTACAGATCTAAGATCCAGGGCATGGCTCTGCACACTCGATCCCGGATCATATTCGTAAGTAGATCCACATGATGAAAGCAAAAAGACCATATAACAATGATTGGGGTAAAATTACCGTCACAGATCTGAGATCCAGGGCATAGCTCGGCACACTCGATCTCAATTAGTGGTGGGGATTTTATCCATTCGTGATAGCATAATAACCATAAAAACAAATTCTCATATTTTAATCTTAGATTTATACTATTAGAAGTACATTCTTCGGATGGGAATCATTAGATCCCCATCCCTAAGAAATTAGCCACACATGCTGTAATTAAATGACATAAACAAATAGGGAATGAAAAGTAACATGAATTTAATTAATTAAAAATACCTCAACCTTCAATAGAAATTCGTTTTAATCTACGAATACAATGATCTTCAGAAACGAAATTAACAATGCTCACTTCTAATCATTTAAATTTAAACTAGGAATTACTTGAACAAAGATGAAATTCTTGAAGAAAAAAATGCTAAAAAGGTTAAAGGAACAAAGCTCTCCAAAAAAGAATAAAACTCTCTATCTCTACGTCTCTCTCTCAAGACCTCTTCTAATAATAATAATAATATATCCCTTCAAAACTCGTAGCTTCCTTTTTATATGGTCGAACAACCCTAAACCTAATAACCTCAATCGATTGAGAATTAAATCTCAATTGATTGACTTTTAAGTAGGGACAAAATTGTCTTCTCTTGTCAATCGATTGACACTTAGTCCTCAATCGATTGACATCTAAAAGCAATTTCCGTGAACTCCCGCCCAACTTTACATTAGATATTACCTCGATATTTTGGCCATAACTTTCTGTCTCAAACTCAGATTGAGGGGATTCTTGCGAAGTTGGAAAGAAGACGACGAGCTCTATAACTTGTGTGTTTTAGCAATTTCCTGAATCTGACATCTTGAAGGTCCAAATTGAATTGCAAGTCACACTAAGTTCTCGATGACCCAAAATTGCAATGTTTTGACATTATTTTCTGAATTCTTGGGCCGTTTTATGCACTTGGATTGTATTTACCTGAAACACTTCAAATCTAGTAATTCTCATCAGATAGCCTTCATCGGACGGCTAAATATAGGTATTTAGGGGTGAAATATCATCATATTTCACTACTAATCACTTACCATGTTCAATTTATTAGTGCTCACTCAATTCATTGTTTTTCAGTGCTCATTATTTATGCCTAACAGTGTTATGCAATTACCACTGCTAAAATTCTTTTATCTGAGAATGAGTTTGAATTAGGAATCTCAAGATCACATGTCTAGACTCGATCCTTACCATGAGTATACACTCAGAATGAACTCACTTCGATGAATAGTTTTACTTTTCTCTCACATGTGATATGAAAGTTTAACATAAATTAGAAAAATCTCACATGCTATAAGAAGAACGGTGTACCAAGGAATTTTAAGAGAAATCTCGTTAGAGAAAGATATTTGTATCCTAAACATGCATATATCAAGCACCATAGACATTGCATAATCACTCTCCGCAAGGGCATTTACCACTCATAATTGGATCAAAAATGTCTTTTCTAAGGTTGTAATGGGGCTCGGGTCAATAGTTAAGACAGAAAGGGAAGATTGGATTCAAATTCTCTGAGAAATCAGAATAAGAAGCACACTTGCTTTTCTGATTTTTCCAACTTTCTTTTTCACAGTTTCTATGACCTTTTCCTTTTCATAAACACTTTTCTCCTTTTATTTTTCTCATTGACACCACTTTAATATATTTCTTAATACTAAGTTTTCTTTTTCTCTCCCTCTTTTTATATTTTTCTGCCTTGTATTCCTTACAACTATAACTACCACCGCTCTCAATTTCCTTCCTTGGTCTCATCCCTAATTTCTCAGAGATAATTGGATAAGGCTTTTTCACATTGGTGTGGGGTATGGCTAATATAGCTTACAAGGAATAATTAAGGCAAAATCTTTCAGTTGAGGCTCAAAGGGGGTGCAAGAAGATAAATTCAATATAAGGTGAGACCTTTTGGGCACAAACGATCCAATAATGGCCTTAGATCATTTCCTTTTACGATGGTAGCAATGCCTATTTGGCTTGAGTTTTTACACATTGGTTTCAAGTATAATGGTATAATACATGTGAAGGCAAAAATCAAAGACAGAAAATATGAGATCTCAACAATTTAACCAGGAAATTCAAAGATACTCCGAATTTTATTTCAACACTCATCAAAAACGAGGATAAAGAATTTATAAAGCTCACTGGGTTTTGGTCTTTCTTTGTGATCTTAGGATTCCAAGTCATATACTTATTTCTCAAATTTGGAATTCCAGCAGAGTGATAGTACAAAATATTTTTCAAGCGTCAATCACGAACATCATTATTCAAATTTTAAACTTTATGAGCATTCATAAAACAATCATGACATGATAACAATTTTCCAAGAATTCTCGGTCATCACAATTACAGATTATGCATAAAATTCAAGATTCATAAGTATAATAGTCATCAATCAATCGATTAAGACAATGGTGTCAATCGATTGACTGATACAAATTTTCCAAGTAGGCTTATGGGCATCAGTCAATCGATTGAGACAGTGGTATCAATCGATTGACTGATAAACTTTAAAGATTCGAAAACAGCCTAATAATATGAATCGAAAATACCCCCCCAAACCTGAATTGAACAATGTCCTCATTGGCTTTGATGGATAGGAAGTAAGGGAGACCTTCCCCCCCAAACATGTTTAATGCAATCGAGGACCATGAAAGCAGACCAAGTGAAAGGTATTGTGATAAAAAATGCAAAACACAAATATATAACGAAACTAAACTTTATTTAAACTGAGCAAATTATGACATTGATTGAAAATTTAGAGAAACATAACCTACTCTAAAACAAATTTAATAAGAACCTAAACTAAAATATGAAAATCAACGAACAATAAAAAGGACTCCTAAAACTAGACCCTAAAGCGGATGTTCCTAAGCCCTTTAATCATCCATGATGGATCTCCCCTCCTTCGGCTTTGGAAATGCGTAATTCCACATCTCCTTCGAGATGCCGCCCTCGCGTGATGGTGGAATAAGGGCATGTGGTGGAGAAGATGGTGGGGTCGGAGATGGCAGCTCTAAATCAATCACTTCATGCTTTGCCAAATCGAACGGTGGTCGAGGTGCGTGAAGGCGTGGATGTTTCCTAGCCGGCTCCATCAATTTCGTCACGGCAGAGCGGGTGCGATACTTGATAGGCGCCATAACGAAAGCTTGGGAAGAAGGAATAAAAATTTTGAGTATTGGAACTAACCTAAACAAGCCTTTAAATAGAATAAAAAAAACTTCTAACAACAGGACCCGAAGGAAAGTTCTAAATTAAGGACTCTAAAAGGGACTCAAATTTTGAAGTTCGGAATGGAAGAGGTGTTCTTCCGGAAGTATAACTCTGTCAATCAATTGACATTACAATGTCAATCGATTGAAACTGGATGGCAAGGTGCTAATGAGTAGTGAAATATGATGATATTTCACCCCTAGATACCTACATTTAGCTATCCGATGAAGGCTATCTGATAAGAATTATTGAAAAGCTGTTTGCAAGTGCAAGAAAATAATGTCAAAACACTGCAACTTTGGGTCATCAAGAACTTGGTACGACTTGCAGCTCAACTTGGACCTTCCAGATGGCTGAATTATGAAATTGTCAAAACACAAACGTTGTAGATCTTTCTGTCCATCTTCTAACGGCGCAAGAATCGCCTCAATCCGAGTTCGGGATAAAATGTTATGGGCAAATTACCGAAGTAGTGTCTGATGCAAAAGCGAGCTGGAATTCACAAATTTCTGGGAGGTCGATGCATCAACCCTTTTGGTCGATTAATCGAGGACAAAAAGCTGTCAGACCTGAAACTGACACTTTAAAGCAGATTTTGAGGATTTTTTACAGGGTCGATTAATCGACCCTGACTTGTCGAGTTGGGACAATTCCGCGACGTGGGTGCTATTTAAAGCCAAATCAAACACTTCGAGAAAGAGAATTTTTGAGGATTATTATTCATTATTATTATTTTTGGTTTTAGACTCTTCTGGGCATCTTTTTAAGAGTTCTTCTCTTCTCCTTCTTCTAGGGTTTAATCTGGGTAGATTGTACTTAGGATTTGCACTGTCTCTTTTTTATATTCATAAATTGTATTTAGGAAAAGGCATTATAAATAAAGATCTTTTGGAAGAAATGAAAAGAGGAATGGCTTTGAATGAACAAGGAGATCATACACCAAAGATGAGCGGCTAAATCAGTTAATCGGGAAAGATGCGATGTGACAGCCCAGATTTCGGCACCCCGAAACCCGTGCCATCAGCACGATCATCTTGACCGTGCCCCTTAGCTAAGCACGGAACACTGGTATATCAGGCATTGCAATAAAATAATAAACAAAATTTCAGAATTTAAATCTATATTAATCAACTCCCCAAAAGGCAGTTCTACCCTCATGCCTCTGCATGAATGGAGAACCGATCCGAACCATCGATGATAGCAATCATCATGGATGGTTCGCCCCAAAAGAATAATCCCAATTCAATATATACATGGTTTAACCAAAACAAGGCTTGACATACCAAGTCGTACCAATCTCTCTCAAAAAGCCCTCAAAGTGGCACAACGGAGTCCTCTAGAAGAAGTCCTCAGGAGGTCGCCGCAAGGTCCGACTCACCAGTGGCCGGCGTCTCCTCAAGCCTCGGCCCACGCCAAGAGGTGGACTGCGGACGTATAGTCTATAGGGTGAGCTACATCCTAGCTCAATAGGGAACAAAACACAGTTGAACATATAAATTATTACTCACATATATTCCATGATATGCCATGCAAGATGTGTCTATGCAGTTATTGATGAAAACAGTTAAAAAGCATTGCATTTCATTAGTAATTACTTATGTTTTCGTTTATTCATGAATGATGCTGAAAAGGCCTAAAGCAAAACTTAAACTTTCAACTTAAATAATCCCCGAGCAATATAGCATCGAGCCCCGATGAGATACCCATCATCGTCATCTATATAGACACTTTTAACGTATTCCCTGAAAATACTATATAGTACCCAAGCCCCTTTCCCCTGGGGATTGGTGGCGGGGTTTCACTTGTCTCAAATCAACACCCCTGGGGTGTGCTTACTATGTACGGATAAGCCTCCGCACTGGCCTACGGTTTCGCCGCCGTATCGGTCACGAATATCCTGCCGTGTCAGTCGTGGATATCCCGCCACGTCGGTGGGGTAACCTATCAAACCTCAAATAACAAAAATATCGGTGCCTTACATATAGTTATTCACTGTGTAAGTGTGCTATCTTATATCAGTTAGGCCCTATCAAACATGATTCAATCATTGGATACATCCCTGGGATGTATCCATTTACTTGCATCACACCTGATGCTCTCATCTCTTTACTTCTTCATCCCCTGGGGATGGCTCATTAGAATTACTCTTATGGATGTCACACGCACACACACTTTTCACAATTATTAAGCAATTAAACATTTGAATTGAAATCTATATCACTACATACATGCTCTTGTAAAATAAAGTACATGTTCAAGGTGTTCCCTCCCTCAAGTCTTCATTTGATCATTGCATCAAGGTCCCACGTGGCTCCTTGTGCACAAGTTCACACGTACCACCTATGGTACCACATAACAGGTGAAACACATCACAAAGGATGCAATAAAGAAGGTCTAAGACCCTCCAAGAATCTTAAAGTCAAACTCAAAAGTCAACATAACTTATCTCAGTCGATTAATCGAACTCCCAAAATCGATTAATTGAATCTGATTCGATTAATCGATTTCCAAAATTGATTAATCGAAAGTCAATATCGATTAATCGATTCTCAAATCGATTAATCGAGATTTTTATTCGATTAATCGAATCCTAATTCGATTAATCGAAATTCTCTATTCCCAAGTCGATTCTCAATTCGAGTAATCGAGTTCCTAAAATCGATTAATCGATCCCAAATCGATTAATCAAAAATTGAAATCGATTAATCGAAATCCCATTTCGATTAGTCGATTTTCCCAAGTCATTTCCTCCAGCCCCCTGGGGTCCACTGGAGGTTCCCAGTCGATTAATCGATACCCAAATCGATTAATCGAAATCCAAAGTCGATTAATCGAATTCCAATTCGATTAATCGAAATCGGGTTCCTCTGACTTTTCAACTTCCTGGCCAATTTCGATTAATCGAAACCCAATTTCGATTAATCGAAATTGTCAGATTCAGCCCTTCTCGAGCTGTTCTTTCCAATCTTTTTCCATACTTTTTCCTCTATTTTTCTAAACCAATATCCTATGATTTAAACCATTTTCAACTACAATTTAGCCTCTACGATCTATGCATCTTATTCACAAAATTTTACCTTGAATCAATCTCAAATTGATTTCAAATCTATGGTTGGAAAGGCTAGGGTTCCAGCTTTAGCTTGAACGGATTCTCCTCGCTAATTCGGCCTCTTAAATGCTAAAATCCCCCCCTCCAATCACACAATAACTCTTG